>BSBK01000041.1:1685000-1741529 GCA_027943335.1 Chamaecyparis obtusa
TTAACCTATCTTATTGAAATCAACCTTGAGCCAAGTGATTATAATTAGGTTGAATCATTAAACAATAATGACATAGTTAATGAACTAATCTATCTTACTATTTAAAAAAAATTATACTTCACCCAATATATGCAAATTATCTTTATACTATCCACACCATAATCATGTAACCAATAGAAGATCCACTTGAAACTTCACATATTTCCATGATGTTTCCTTTTTTAGCCCTACATCTATATTTATGTTATGCAGACAACTATAGAGATTCCTATGACTTCTACTTCCAGAGTAATCCAAAATTCTTTAAAGACATATAATGACTCATTTGAGAAAGATCATTCTTATTTATAAGATGTACCATGTTGCAATGCATTGTTAGCAAACATCCCATAGCTATTTGTAGAATCTCATATTTGGGATCTTGACAACAATATTGAAGACCTTTCCCTCTTTTTTTTATCAAAACTCTTTTGAAACGTCATCACCTTCTTTGGATGAAATGAGACATATATAAAACCCCTTTTCTCTCATTGTCTCTATATGATTCATGATGATATGTTTGGTTACTTCACTTGAGTCTCTGGGTCTGCATGGATAAATCTGAACATTTTCCTTGAAATTCATCTTGTTATTATCCTCATTTGACCTTTGTGTAGCATATAAAATTCAAACCAATGAAAGAAACAACTACCTTATTTTTCCTAAATCTGATCTCATGAATACTACACTCAAACTAACTACCCTTGTCTATGTTTAAACAACTAATATACTATCATTCAAAGTATATTACATTAATTAATCGAATGCGTTTTCAATAGAAAATAGCTCAAACAATTTAAATGGGCTAAAATACTATTAAAAATATAATTTTATTATTTATCAAAAGTTAAATGAATGAAATGGAAAGTTGAAGGTAAAACTAGAAGTATAAATTGAAATTGAAATCTAAACCTTGTTAGATTGGACACCAACACTTTTAAGTGTCAATGTTATAAATATGACGTAGTCTTGTCCAATAGAAACAATAATTGCATCAAATGGTGTAATCTATTTATGCACAAAATAAGTAAAAGTGACAGATAGATCACTCGTGATGAGATTAATAAATAAATAAATAGACTAATCTACTATAAAAATTATAAAAAGGAAAATATCACCAAGTTTTGAGGAGGTTGAATATCTTCCACCAAATGATAACCTATTACTTTAAGGAGAGAAATGAAATGTTTTTTGTGTTTCTAACCGGAGCTTGTTGTTGAGTCAAATGCTTGATTTGGCTTTCCAACCTCTACAAATAGCCTTTTTTTTGTAATATTATGGAAATGATAAAAATGAAAAATAGAATATTAGTGCTATAGAAATGCAATAAAATGAAAATGATAGTAATAGTGAAAAAGAGTGTCTCAGAAAATGCCAAAGATAATGGCACAAAGGGACTCAACATAGTAACAATGAGAAAATGACAAGTTGGAGTAAAAAATATAAAATAATATTATGCCAAAAATGCTTTGAAGGATCCAATAGAGATTATGATTCTTTTTGTAATGTTGCTACCAAACTTCCATGAATTTGATAGCTTGAGATAGATTTCACATCAAGTATATTGTTAGTAGTTCACAATGGAGGATAACTTGCAAAGAGTTTTAAAATGCTAAGAGAGTGATAGAATACCTCCAATTTAGTTTGAAAATGTATGAAAAGGAGGGAAGAAATAGGAAAACAATTATTCATATTCTCTCTAGAGTGGCTATGTTATCTACTAGAAAAGAGGAAGAGGTATCTAAACCCTCTAGTATGGTCAAAGATTGAAAAAATATAATGGGTCACAAGCACATTATGTGGACATTGGAGTGTCACACTAGTCTCCAAATATTTCCAACTAAATAAAGGTCTAAATACAAGGTCACATGATAAGAAGGAAACCTAAAATACAAGGTCAAAGACAAAAAAAAAATGATAATCCTTTGTCATAAGAGGGAGAAGGCTAAAATAGAGAAATAAAAACACATTAGGAGAAAATACATTAAAGCAAGTGTACAATACAACTGGAAATTACAAGGGTATGCAATTTTATTTACACCTTGGTGTGAGAATTAAATAGATATACACCACATGGTGATTCTATCTTCTAAAAAGAGATAAATTATTTGATTCTTAAGACATTTAATTCAACACTCGTTACAAGACTAAATACTTAACCATTATCTCCCTTATTTGGGAAGTCTTTCATCTATGATATTTTCTAAGAGTTTGGGAGGCTATTCCTTTGAGGGCAATTCATCTTTTTCATCTCTCTTTGGGTGAGTTTATTTAATTTATTTTGGGGGGATTTATTATGTGCATGGATACCTAACATGGAATTCCTTGTTGAGACCCATTTATTTTCTTCTCTAAGCTACATGTAAGGGGAGTGTTGGTGGAATATTACATTGTACCTATCTCATTAAGTTTAATTAGGTAAAAACATTGTATTTCTATGTCTATAATGATGAAATGTATAGTAGATTTGATTAAAGATAATTAAGTTTAACGTATATCTCACGAGTCCTTGATTGTGGACAATCATGTGCTACATATATCTTATCAAGTTGCACCATTGCCTATACTTGTTGACTTAGCTCATCTTTGATTGAAGTTAACTCATATCCTCTTGGAAATGGGTCACTATGACTTATCTATCTAATAGGTAATATGCATGTATTTGTATGTGCACATTTTCTTTTAAATTAATAATAAAATGAATATAAATTATGTTGTTTATTTTATGTTTTATCTATTTAAAAAATTACTTTGTTATAATTATTTATAAATCAATTTGGTCCATTATATATATTTAACTTAAGAAAATATTGCACACCTAATTTATTTGGTACATACATGGATAAATAAGACTATTTTAGTATAAATTCAATGAGAGTTAATGATGATTGTATTATTAATGATATAATCATCACTATTTTACTTTTTGTGAATGACGTTATTTATATGTCATCCAATGTTGCCATATTGTAAGGGAATCTTCACTTATTGAGTTCATTTGTGATATTGTTGAGGTACTACTTGTATGCACCCAAAAATTGTTGCCTAGACTTTGGGCCCCATTTATTTGATTTATCAATCCTGAATCAATTTTATCAATAATCAATATTTTCAACATTATCAATTTCTTAATTAAATCTTAATTTTGATCATATATTCGATTATTTTCTTTGGGCTAACTATTATATCCTAAGTTTTTATTTACTTAAAAGGAATATTTCCTCCCCTTTTATTAAATAAAAAGCCCCACCTTTTCCTCTTATCCTAAGTTGCACAAATAAAGTATTATTCTTATTTTATAAAAAGAGAAAAAATACCTTTTGTCTCATATGGACACAAAAGTCAACTCTTATCTTCTCATTGGAGGATATTTGTGCACAAGGATCAAGCTTCCATTTTTCTCCACTGTTGATTAAGTCTTTTGCCTCTTAATCTCAATGGTCCATTTCACCTCATTTCTTATAAAAGGAGAGCTCTCTCCTTCATTTTTATCTATCATCTTTATGCTATTGTTATGCTGCAGGTTTTCTAGGTCACTTGGAGCTCTTTGAAGACATTGTTGTTGCATTACATTCTAGTTGCATATTTGCTTTCTTAGTTGCATAATCATGACATGTTAGCTTAGTTTCTTTTTATGCAATAGATTAATCTCACATAGCTTAATAGGAGGATTTGTAACACTTGTATTTTCCTTTTATAGCTTGCATCTTTCATTCTCATAGATTAGTTTGCATTGCATTGCATCCATATTGATTTCATTGGAGATATTGACATTGTTGCCCTTGTCTTTGATTTGGAATCTCTCATTGTGTGGTTGACTAGCAAGGTCATGAGTTTATAGCTCTAGCTGAGAGCAATTTTACAAATCTTGCAACTCCATGCATAAAGAGCTATAGATCGATTTGTGAGGGCTCATTGTTGAGTTTTCTTGCATGTAAGGATTCATAGAAGTGTGGTCACATTTTCACCATACACTAGAAGACTAAATACTTAACCATTATCTCTCTTATTTTGGAAGTTTTTCGTCTATGATATTTTCTAGGAGTTTGGGAGGCTATTCCTTTGAGGGCAATTCATCTTTTTCATCTTTCTTTGGGTGAGTTTATTTATCTTATTTTGGGGGGATTTATTATGTGCCTAGATACCTAACATGGAATTCCTTGTTGAGACCCATTTATTTTCTTCTCTAAGCTACATGTAAGGGGAGTGTTGGTGGAATATTACATTGTACCTATCTCATTAAGTTTAATTAGGTAAAAACATTGTATTTCTATGTCTATAATGATGAAATGTATAGTAGATTTGATTAAAGATAATTAAGTTTAACGTATATCTCATGAGTCCTTGATTGTGGACAATCATGTGCTACATATATCTTATCAAGTTGCACCATTGCCTCTACTTGTTGACTTAGCTCGTCTTTGATTGAAGTTAACTCATATCCTCTTGGAAATGGGTCACTATGACTTATCTATCTAATAGGTAATATGTGTGTATCTGTATGTGCACATTTTCCTTTAAATTGATAATAAAATGAATATAAATTATGTTGTTTATTTTATGTTTTATCTATTTAAAAAATTACTTTGTTATAATTATTTATAAATCAATTTGGTCCATTATATATATTTAACTTAAGAAAATATTGCACACCTGATTTATTTGGTACATACATGGATAAATAAGACTATTTTAGTATAAATTCAATGAGAGTTAATGATGATTGTATTATTAATGATATAATCATCACTATTTTACTTTTTGTGAATGACGTTATTTATATGTCATCCAATGTTGCCATATTGTAAGGGAATCTTCACTTAGTGAGTTCATTTGTGATGTTGTTGAGTCAAATCCAGAGAAAAAGGCTCTAGTTCCTTGTGGCCTATCCCCCATATCAAGAAAATAGGAAAATAAGAAGAATAAGAAACATGGAAAAGGTCTAGTCACACTTGATGAAGTAATAGAGATACCTGCATGAGACCCCAGAACTTTGGACCCCAAAGCTCTAAGAAGGTATGGACAACTTTGTACCAGAAAAGCAGCTCAGGAGAAGCTGAGGCAAGAAAGAAAACATAAATAGGTGCTAGAGGATGCCAGAGAAATATTGATGCAAGTTGTACTTGATGTCAATGTTGATGAGTCTACTCCCATCATTGACCAACTTGTAGTCCTTACTGAGAACATCAACTCTCCTGCCACTGATGCAGGAAAGAAGATTGAAGAAAGAGACTAGAATCAAAGATGCAATACAAGATCACCGATAAAATCAGCCAAGTAGTGGCAATTCACAAGGTGGAGTTATCTGAGACTGTAAGTGAAATAGAAGGTCTTATTTAGAAAATACTCACTATTTTGAAGAAGCTAGTCACAATAGATTCCTTTACTTTAGAGATACATGAAAAATTGAATAAATTAGACAAAGATCTGCATAAGAGTGTTGAAAGCTTGATCACATAACCCCATGCATTCAAACTACATTATGAAAAAGTCAAGCATATACATGGGTTACAGAATGAATTGAGAAGAGAAGACGATAAGATAAAAGATCAAACAAATGAGCTACAGGCTAAGTTGTTACCACACATTGAGGTGATGCAACAACATGTAAAGAAGGAAAAGGAGTTAGTTTCCACCCTTGAGTTATCTGTAGTAGATCACAATTTTTGATATGCATGCCTAGGTAGGTCTAGTGCATATTGCACTTGAGAGTCTGAAAGAGGAATGGGAAAACCTCCTGGCCAATCTTAAGAAAACCCATCAAAACATTTTTGACAAGTTGTAAGTATACATTTTTGGCATTACTGTCAAAAAATGGGAAAAATGTATATGTATATAGTATACTTACCGAGGCATATAGATAGGGGGAGTCTACAAATTTTTTTGAGGTATACAAGTTTTGAAATTTTGGAATTTTGATTATGGCATACATATGTGTTTTTGCAACTAATGCCAAAGGGGAAGAATGTTACATTATGAGTTGTCATTAGTGTCATGCATATAGTCAGTGAAGGAAGAAAACAAGCTAGTCAGTCAACACACTAAGTATAGTTATCGAGCAGAGCACAAAGCGGAATGACAAGGTAACCGAGCATAGTCTTGATCAAGCACATACACCGAGCCAGATCATTACCAAGCATACCGAGTACAATTATAATCGAGCATTCATATTTACTGAGCATCAATATTTTATCGAGACAGGAATGTAATATATACTGAGTAATACACGAATGACATAGAAGTATGGAATGGCATAAAAAACAAGGCAAACATTTTATACTGAGCTAGAAAATGGTTTACATAAATCAAAGTAAAGATTTAATGGAGATGTAATAATTAAATGGTGATGATCCCTATGCAATATTGTTTTAGGTCATTCATATAGATCGTAGATCTAATATTTTCTAGAAGATTCCATAAACCTAATTAGGTCAAATATTAACGATATAAGAATTGTCAAGATGTCATTTTTATGAGAGATCAAACATGAGAAGTAGCCGCCAACAAGAGACATTTGAAGATCAGTCAGGGTTGTGAAGCTAAGCATTGAACAAGTATTCAAAATTGAATCAGTATCAGACCAGAGGCTATCGAGCAGTATTTGAAGGACAAATCAATCATAGAAAGGTGATATCAATTAAGGGCTAAGCAGATCTGAAATTCAACAAAGGAAGTTGCTACATCCAGATCAATTTACTGTTACTTTCTAACAATTGTGGTAGCCAAAATCTCTTAACATAGTAGACCTAACAATATTTTGTAAATCTCTTAATTGAGTGCACACTTAACAGTGTTGCTAAAATCCTCTAACAAGGTAGATCTTAACAGGTCTTAAATGTTACTCCTAATAGGGTAAGATCATCAAAAGTGGTCAACATTGTATGCCCTAACATGCAACTTTATTATTGCAATAGTGAAGCTTTGCGGGTGTCATCCCCACCGCAATTTTGACCTTCTAACAAGGGTTTTTGCAATACCAAATACTTGTGTATTGTGTATGAAGTTTCATGAATGTTTACATGTTAGATTAGAAAGCATTTCTTATTTCAGTTATGTTATGAATGGATGTAAATGATAAAATGACAATCGGTTAATGAAAGAGATCATCTTAAGGAAAAGAAAAAAATTTCTTAGGGTTACTGATTCACCCCTCCCCTCTTAGTAACTCACCTTTCCATAATCCCAACAATTATGAAATTTTATGAAAGGTGACTAATCAAGTTCAAATTTATATTCAGTTAATATCTAGGATACTAAGAACACCATTGATGTGAGATAGGCTTGTCTACTTTCATTTTGTTGGCATAATATTTTATTGGGCCTATTTTATTATGTTTAATTTGGAAAACACATAATTTCTAGATAGCTAATAACAATGTGTCATCTTTGATTCAACACAATTAGTGTTACCTCTACCTCATTATACCTTGACCAAAGGCAATCAGGTGCCACTTCTATCTTACCAAATGCCACCACTATTTTCACATCTTATAAGTTTATCAAGGTCTTTTATTAAGTAAATTAAGTTTTAATAACTTCCAAAGCTTTGCCCTTTTACAAGTGAGTCATTTTTTTGTGTGTTTTTTTAGTGTGATATTTTCATGTACTTTAGATTGGTGAACATGGTATTCTAATTCTAATTTAAAATTATACTTTCTACTTATTGATCTTACTTGTAAACTAGAAATATAAGAAACACACTTAAGTGCCAAAAGAATCATGAGGGTTGTATATTGAACTAACTATGATAAAATTCCACATTTTGGAGGAGGGGGCTTCATCTTGTTTTAAGGTATTTCCTTAAATTCTTCATTTGTCACTTGGAATCACAATACCTATAATACTTGCAAAAGGATAACCTCATCACATATAGAAAGATGTATTAACCTATCTCAATAAAATCGTTATTGAGCCAACTAATTATAACCAAGTTGAATCATTAAACAATAACAACAAGGTCTATGAACTAATCTATCTTACTATTTTTTTTCATATTCTACTTCACCTAGGCTATGAAAATTATCTTTATACTATCTACACCATAACCAAGTAACTAATTAGAGATCCACTTTAAACTTCATAGATTTGCATGATGTTTCTTTTTTTGGCCCAGCTACATCTATATTAATGTTATATCTAGACAACTATAGAGATTCCTACTACTTCTACTTCCATTTTAGTAATAAAATATTCTTTAAAGACGCATAATGGCACTTTTTAGCAAAGATCAATCTTGTTTATAAGATGTACATGTTGTCATGCATTATTACCAAACATCCCACAACTATTTGTAGAATCTCACATTTGAGATCTTGAGAACAATATTGAAGACCTTGTTCTCTTTTTTATCCTAACTCTCTTGAAGCTTCATAAGCTTCTATGGATGCAATGAGACATATATAAAACCTCTTTTTCTCTTATAGTCTCTGTATGTTTTCATGAGGATACATCTTGTAACTACACTCGAGTCTCTAGGTCAAATCCAAAAATAATTAATTTTAGGTTGTATGGATAAATTTGAGCGTTTTCCTTGAAATTCATCTTGCTATTATCTTTATTCAACGTTTGTGTATCATATAAAATTTAAACCAATAAAAGAAAAACTACCTTATTTTTCTAAAATTGATCTCATAAATACTACACTCAAATTAGCTAGCTTTGTCTGTGTTTAAAGAACTAATCTACTACCATTCAAAGCATATTACACTTATCAATCTAATGTGTTTTCAATAGAAAATAACTCAAATTATTTAAATGGAGTAGAATACTATAAAAAAGACAATATTATTATTTATCAAAAATTAAATGATATAAATGGCAAGTTGAAGGTAAAACTGGAAGTAGTAACATTGGAGAACTAGTATTGAAATCTAAATCTTGCTAGATTAGACACCAACACTTTAAGTGTGGATGTTTACATGATGTAGTCTTATACAATATAAACCATAATATGTTTACATGGATCTTAATGAATGGGATGCTCCAAGATATAAACATATCATCAAACACCCAATGGATCTCTGCACCATTACATCAAGCCTACAAAATAATCTCTACTCACATCCCATGGAATTTGCTCATGATATAGATCTCACTTTTGACAATGCAATGAGATACAATCCTGCAACTAGTGTTTATCATGAGATGGCAAAGAACCTGCTTCAAAATTTCTATTCTCAGTGGAAACCCATTGGAGTAGAAATTGCTAAAAAAATAAATCAGACCACACTTTCTGGGCTCAAGGGTTTCAGCAATGTGATGAAGCCAAAAGCCCTGAAATTTGTATGTGAAAAGCCCAATTCAGACATGAATGGGGAAGCAGAGTATAAGCTTAAAAAAACCAATTCAGTTTTTAATGAGAAGACAAAGTATAAGCTCAAAAAGCTCAATTCAAACATGAATGAGAAAATGGAGTATAAGCACAGAAAGCCCAATTCAGACATGAATGAGAAAACAGAGGATGAGCAGAAATTGCACAGTTCAGAACAGTCAGAAGACCAAGAACTGGTTAAAGAGAATGAGGAACTAGAGCATTTGTATCATCCCAACTTTTGGCCATGTTATGATGGTGTCATAGATCTGGGCTGTGTGAAATCAAAGCTACAAGATCATAGACATTCATTGCACAGAGAGTTTGCAGATAATGTGGAATTGGGAATTGAGAATGCATTAGAAAATGACAATTCTAATGAGTATCATACCATGGATGAGGATGAGAATGAGCCTTCTAATGAGTATCATACCATGGATGAGAATGAGAATGAGCCTTCTGATGAGTTCCATACCATGGATGAGGATGAGAATGAGCCTTCTGATGAGTCACATACCATGGATGAGAATGAGCTTGAAAATTTTCAGATCCAATGGAAGACCTTTCTTACAGGATTAGAAAAAGGCATGAAGGAAGAGTCTAAGCAAAATAAGAGGCATATTCTTAGGATGAAAATCCCCTGTGGCCACAGTCCTAATGGAAATTTGTCTGGTAAAAGGAAAATTGCAGAGCAAGTGAGACATCCAAAGAGGGAGAATTGTGAACATTCTTCTTCATCCCCTGCAGAGGTATTTCCTGCTGTAAATGTGGCTGGTCCCTTCACTAACCATTGGGATAGTTCAGATACAGACTTTCAAGGTATTCAGTTTTTGTTAAGTATTTCTTGCATCATTTTTAATGCAATTCTTATGTCTTAAATTACCTGTGTGAAGATATTCTGATAAGGCAAATGGGTAGCGAGTTGAGTGAGTTTAATTCTGGGAAGGCTCAATGTATCACTTCTGTGAGCATCACCTAGATCTAATGATGATATGTTTACACGAGAGATGGATTTTTATAAATTTCTATTTATGAAACATGGGCCAATAAATTTAACTCAAAAATTACACCGTTTAATCCTGATAGCAATATCATAATTTGACTTCCTGTAAAAAAAAAATCTCCCATTTATCAATTCCAATCCTCTCAAAATTCAAATGATCAAAATAAAAAAGCAAAAGCTTTCCTTGCAATAGATTTTTTCTAACGATTTTGTCCTCAACAATTGGAGTTGTTTACTCATCTTAGTAATCACAAATTAAATTTGAGTCTGTCCTGCAGGAGGTTGCATTCAAATTTAAAAAATATAACTCGAGGATTTATCAACTGAAAAATTGTTGTCTTTAGAGTTTGAATTGTTCTTTAATGTTTGTTTAAACTATAATGATAATAACTATCGAATTTATTAAATATATAATTCTAATGTGACACTGGTCTGAATCAGGAAGCAAAGATCATTGTATATATAATTGTTTTTTCATTGGTTTTATTGAATACATAATTATAGTGTTTCACTGATCTGAATTCAGGAAGCAAAGATCATTATGAAAGTGAAGAGGATGAGGGTGAGGATGGATCAAATGAGTTATCATCGTTATCATGTTCTGATGAAGATGAAAACTACATTATAGAAAGTAATGATGAAGACAATGAGGATTATAATTATGATGAATTATCACAAGGAAAAGGAAAGAAAAGAAGAGGAAAGATGCTTTTGTAACTCATGATGCTTGCAGATCTAGCTTCCATATTGGAGAAATCTAAATGAATGTACAAATAAATATTGTTTCATTGTAATTATCAAAATTCTATACGAAATTATTTAAAATGTATATTTTTTTAATTGTTAAAGCAGCCTAATAAAAGAGCTAACCCTTACATGACCACAGCCCAAGGACTGTCCAGAACAACTATTTTGCATATATATATATAGAGAGAGAGAGAGAGAGGTTTCTTAATATATGACAAAGTCAATGAATCTTAGTATTATTTAAATTAAATTATTTTATTTTGTGATGGTTAAAATGGTGTATTCATCCTCATTTTCCTTATGTTTTGGACCTCTTAAACGGGTATATTCATCCCCTTTTCCCTTGTGCTTTGAACCTCATTTGATAAGGTTATCTTTTATACATTGATTAATGTACAAATTGAAAAATAATTTTATTCTAGCTTCATTCCACGTACACACATCTCCAAACACTCAATCCTATTTGCATAGTTTAGGCAAATGTTGCATCAAACTCAAGGTATAATAGAGTAAAGGAAACAGAACACTAAGAAATTAGATCAAAATTCGGTGGGAATCACCAATTGGAGCCTAAGGAGCTAAGGCATGGGGTTCTCAAGACTCATGCTAACTAAATGAGAAACCCTCTCAAGAATATGACTCACTACAAGGAGAATAGGAATAGAGGACCTAATATCCACATAATATTCATTATTGTAAGAGGGACCATCAACCAAAGTCAGAAACATTGATAGTCAAGTGATATTTGTGGGCATTCCACTACCATGGAGTCTATATTGAGAGAGTGAAAAATTCAAATCCAAGTGGTTAGTGGCAAAACATTGTCTACATCTAAAGTGGAGATGCTCGTAGTAGTCCAAGGCCTATCCCAACCATCAAATTAATATCTTCATGAAGAGCCTTAGTGTAATGCCTTGCCAAGGAACCCTTAGAACAATAGGGTAAAACATGCACTAATAAAATTTTTCTTACAATTACATAAACACACCATAAACATTAGTTGCAAAAGTGCATAAACATAACATACATTACATAAGCAATAAGGTGACACAACAACATTCGTTACACAATCGTGTACAAGAAGAATTCTTACCAGTGCTCCCAATGATTCCATGACAATCCAAATACACACTTGAAATAGAATACACATGTTCTTGAGACCACCTAATTAAAGTTTGAACAACATCTAATGAGCCATAGAAGGCTAAGACGACAATGAATCATGATATACAAATAAAAGAGACTAGATCAATCCTTTGAATCCATCTAAATAAAGGTTCATTTTAATACCAAAGAAAAGTGTTCCTACAATGATTAATCATACAAGTTCATTTACCAGGCTATAAAACCATCTAAGAAGCATACACAGGCCACTCGGCCTTCAATCCCAAAGGAACAAATCAAGAGAGGCAGACACACCAAAGCAGATAGAGTTCTTGAAGATCATAGGCGTCAATTGGTATGTAAACGTTGATCCACAAGAACACCTCTGACAACAATGTCTCAAACCAAAGCGGTAAAGACACCAATCTACAGGTCGAAGATGCCGAAAAGAAAAGGTGATGGTTCATTAAACACAAATGTCGATCCAAAGATAAAAAAATTCTGAGACTGAAATAGTCTCAGACTAGAGAGATATAGATGTCACTCTGTATGTGAAGGTTCTAATAAGGGAAATGTCAAAGGCAGGCACAGACACCGATCCACAAACCTCTCCTAAAACTTAGAAAATAAAAGGAAAACTGGACTATGTCAACTCCAACGTACAAGTGAAAGAAAACTAGCTCCAAATTGGGGAGTACCGGGTACACATGATCGAGGCTATAACCACTCGATATAATCATCATCAACATAAATGAAACTAGATTGAAACTAATCTATTGAGCATAGCATCATAAAGAAAAATCGCTGAAAGTAAGGGCCTGTTTGGTACATGGAATATAGGCTCTAATTTCGGAATAACATTTTCGGATTAGTGAATTCGTTGTTTGGGTCCATCCAAACAAATAGGAATTGAAATTTCGAAATTCCAATTTTGCCCACAAAATGGGCATTTCATCTTCCATCTGAAAAGGTGGAATTAGAAATTCCACTTTTCAAATGCTCATTTTATGTACCGTCGGATCCGCTTTTTGCTGTTAATAATATTTGACATCCGAAATTTCATTTCCGTCAGGCATTTCGTTTCATTTTCCGCCAGTCATTTCGTTTCATTTTCAGCCGATTTCGTTCTCATCATTCCATACTCTGCAGAGCATAGTGAATGTTTGCATTTCGTTTCATTTTCCGCCGAAACCCTTCGCTCAAGCATCCAGACTGGTAGTTGGGTTTTGATGGGACGAAGGCACAACAACAAAGAGTACCCAAAATCTCATGCAAACATGATTTGAATTTAATTTGCAACTATTGTCTCTAGGTTTTGCTGTTGATGGGTAAAATTACTGTGATATTTGATTCTTGTCAGATATTCAAGTGCATCTTCTGGGTGAACCAAACAGGTCATCCCATATTCCGGAAATCATTTTCAGAATTTGTATCTTCCAGAATTGCAGCATCTTCCAGAATTGACTATATCTGGCATTTGGTATTCCATGCACCAAACGGGCCCTAAGTGTAAAGGGATAGAAAAGAGCACATCATGTTCGACACTCTGCCACTATAAATAGTCCAGCACTTGTATGCTGGTACTAAGCAGTGATGTGAAACACCACCAACCATGTGGTACCCTCAGACCCACCCCATCGTTCTCGCGGACATAGTTATACAACCCAAGCACACATAATGCACAAATAAGTAGGCTATCACTCATGTCATACAAGTGCAACAATCAAGAGATGGCATAAGAATCCCAATGCAATCACTCAAATGGAGATAAACAAGTACAACATAGAGAACACTCAACATGCAGATACACAAAATGTAAGTACATCAAGGTCACTAGTAAAATGTTGACAAGGTATGGTGGTGAGACTTAAGAATGGAATATCAACACACAACATGTGGAGACCCATGTGGCTTTGAGCATTCCTTTATTCATCAAGTAGGCTCTAATGTGTTAGTTCATGTCTCTCAACAGATGACCACTACTATGCTAGATCAACATCCACAAATGGTCATGGCTATGCCAACTCAACATCTGTAGATGGTCATGATTGTACCAACTTGCATCTCTCAATAGATGAACATTGTACAAATGCTAATTTATCTTTTTTATTAAGTTTTATCCCATTTATTAATTTAAGTCATCACTTTATTAAGAATTCTACCAAGGGATACCCTAGGACCCTTTTATTTTCTAGCTCTCCTTACAGAGCCACTCCATTCCACTACTCTACACCAACCAATCACAATAACGATACAATGTCCAAGCAATAAAATGTGATGCAATAACAAACTCCAAGCCACACAACAAGAGGAGACAAGTACATTCAATTGGAATCACCAAGAGCATGAGTCACTCATACCTCGACATAGGAGCATAGATCAAATACATGCTTGGATGCAGTCTAAACACCATACATCCACAACAATAAAGTGGTCTCAAAACATATATGGAGAATCAATAAACAAGGCAATGCAAAGGCTATCAAACACAAGCCAAGAAATAAACAAGGTTCTAGCTCCACTCATGGATCAAGAAGCACTCAATTGGGACTCACCCAAAAGTATGGATCTCTTGAGATCCCATCTTAGTAGGCACCATTCACAATGCTAGGAATGTAGTCTCAACACCAACCCTCACCCAAAGCACAAATTCAAATCATAATGCAAAAAAAACCAATAAACCAAGGCAACAACATAGTGCATAAGTACACTCCATTGGCCTCATCGTTAAAAGAACAAATCCCAAAGTGATTTTACATACAATACACATGGGATACCAACATCCCTAAACAATCCAAGAATGTATCTCGCAATCAAATTTGTAGCACAAAGCTTTCAAGAAAAATTCTGCAAAAGGTAAGTCAAAACTACTATATGGCCCAATGGCAAAACTTAATACAAGGCAATAAGGTGACCCGTGACACACACACACTCAATTGGCACCATGTCTAAGAGTAAGGATCCCTATATGATCTAAGATGTGTGACATAATCTTCACAAAAGCATAAAGCTCAAAAGAGCAAAAATATCAACAAAGGATATTGATTTTTAGCAATAATTGGCTAGGTACACAAGCCATAAATTTAGTTTAAAATTGAAAGTTTGGATCATATTAATGAGTAACTAGAACCTCCTCTATTCATTCCAACCACATAATCCAACCACAATCATGAGATACAACTAAATTTAATTCAAAAAATATGCCAACAAGGAAACAACTCAATTATGGAAGCCATGCAAATCGAGGACCTCTCAAAAATCGTCCAAAAATCAAACTTGGAATTTCATGATTCTAGAAAAACTCATTGGTTCCCACATACCCAACAACACACTTCTCAAATAATATTTCTCATTCCAAGCACACACAGAAAAATAGGCAACATAATGACATAAAAACTTGCATTCCAAAAACATGAAATACGCATAAGCCCAAATGGGCATCAAATCAAATCAAATAAGTGGGGGATAACTATCATATCATCCCACGATCTAAATGCAACAAGCATCAAGTAAAATTTCAAAGAACAAAGCGAGATATGAGGTTATCCTACCTCAAATGGAGAAAAATACCAAAATGGAGGAGGAAATTCACACACTCTGTGAAATTGGATAAGCATCCATGCAAAGCGTAGCAATCATGACATGATTCCAATGAGTTTCTACCCACAAAAATCCCACAAGTAGATCATTCTCAATCAACAAAAGATAGAATTCTTTCCAAGTGGGTTTGAGAGCCAATTTTGAATTTCGAAGCTCATGAGTGAAAGAGAAGTCTAAATTGACATTATAAGTCATTTTTGACTCAAGGCCAAAAATGAATCACTTAAATCATAAATTAAAACCCAACAAAATAACCTTAACTACAAACATGGATTTAATTAACCAATTCCAATTAAATGGAATAACCCCATGGCAAAATTGTTGAAAAATATAAAATAGTCATTTAATCATTAAAATCAACATGCATAATGATCTAACTCAACTATGACAATTGCAGATAATAGACTATGTACAAACATGTTGCTGGTATAATCACGATAATACAAATGAAGTATGGATTTTACCCACATGGTACCAAAGGTATAATATATCAATATGGGTATATCGTCCATATAGGGATGATATTGGCTAAGTCGTGAACGACCAATGTAACTATCTCCTATGCCAATGCAGAAGCTAAGACACGCTCAAACCTGCAACTTGGGTGGAGATGACATGTCTAGTACTTGTTCACTAAATAATGCACACATCAAATACAACTGCACACAATATGACTAGTTGAAGCATGCACACACACACAATAATCAAAGTGTGCCTAATGGAAAGTGGATACTCTAGTGGCATAATCATTCATATGAATTAGAATGTTACAACATTGGTCCTTCCATATTTATCCTCAGTATACATACTGATTAAAACAATTCATTTAAATTAAAGCATAAATAACATTTCATTTAACTAACGCATGAAGATAATCAAAATAGAACAAATAAGGCACATATCAGTGAAAACTCCAAATACATATCCATCGGTCATAATAAATCATAATACCACTGAATCTCAGTAATAATATCATGCTAACATATATAATGATCCCCAATCTAGATAACATCTAAACATGGTAAACAATCATAATTTGATAACCACTGGCACTTACATTAGTGAAACCATCAAATCACATCATAAGCAATATAAACTAGATATCATCATAACCTCAGAAGTAATCTCAAAAATGAACACAAGAATGAACTAAACCAAGTGCATCTCACATTGCTAGCATACAATCATAACATGAGAACAATCATTGAATCACATGAAATAATCAAGCTCGGGACCAAATCATTGAGAATACAATTAATTCGCATAAGTCACAATCATAGCCTCAAAAGGTCTATCATCACAAATAGAGTAAGAAACAAGCTACACCACCATGGTCCTCACAACCAGGCATAAGGACATAAGCAACTTTTTGATGCAATGACATAAATCAAATCACCCTAAAGATACCAACCTCTCACGGGTCCAACATGATCAAATAAAACAAGCATAAATGCATCCAATCATAGGGTGAACTCAACTAATCACATAAGGAAACAATAAAGTATCCAAAGCCAAAATAGGGTGTTGCATGAGATCACATCAACTACATAGAGGCACTAACACAACATCATGTTGATGCCATGTCCATCAAGATGTCATGCAAGAGGCAAACAAGAGAGGCACTGCACTTAGAGATATCTTATCTCTACCAGAACAAAAGAAAACATAAAGTGATGCATGTATGTAATAATATAATTAACCTTCAAGAAGTGTCAAACTACATACCTAATGGGCTCCATAGTAGGAATCTTCCTAAAAACTAGAGAAAAAAAAAATTGGAAGTCAAACCCTAACTAATTTAATATTACCATAACAAAAGAAAACATAAAGTGACCCATGTATGTAATAAAAGAGTTAACCTTCAAGAAGTGACAAGCTACATACCTAATGGCTACATAGTAGGATTATTCCTAGAACAAGAGAGAAAGATTTGGAAGTCAAACCCGAATGGATCTAATATTGAGAGGTTCGATGGGGGGGTTGAACATTTGATTCAAATGTTACTTTGCATTATGGTATTTTTCAAGTATAATTGTGAGCGAAGAAAAACAAAAGGACACAACATTATTCAAGCAAATTGTATCATGTTGGCATAATACACACAAACAAAAAAAAAGTAATAAATTTTTATTTTAATGTTTTCATTGCCCTTTTTATCTTATATAATCCATCGCTACCCATGTAGATGTTGATGTTGATGCTGATTGATTTTTTGGCAATGCAACACTTTCTAAGAGATTATGTGATGATCAAATTAGACACGAATGCCTAAAATAGATCAAAATTGATTCTTTTATACAACTCCTTCATAATAAATCGAAATTTTTTCATTCAATAACAAATATTCAATACCTAAAAAAATAAACATAAATCTATAATTAAAATTGAATTTAAAAATCTACTCAAAACTCAAATTCATAACTCTAAATTATAAACTAAATTTCTATATTATACAAATAAATTTGAAAAAATTAAAAAACAAACTACTTCAATCCAAACCTCCCAATAATGAGCTTTTAACAAATTATACATTAATCATAAACACAGATAAGAATGAAACCATATAAAGTTTTCACTCTATGCAAACTAATAAAATCTTAACAATCTAGAGAAGTTTTCTAATGGAGAATGGATTTGGGAAACTTATTCCATTCATATTTACTTTTGCTTGGCCTTTTAATGCCCAGAATCGGAAAGAGCTGAAGTCATAATGGCGCATGGTCTGTGAAAGAAAGAGGAAATATAATTATAATTACAGCTTATTCAGATGTGGGTATTAAAAGTTAGGGATATTTACTCATTGTTTATTATGGTTCTATGGATTTTTCTTCTTGAAATGACGTTTTACCTTATCTTTTTATATAAAAAAAGGTGCTGTCATTATATGAGTAGTTTGGATAAGGATTTGTTTTGGACAGTTAAAATGTTATTTTCTAGTGATTTGAATAAGGTTTCTTTTGGTTAGTTAAGTAGTTACTTTCATTAGTCTTTTTTAATATTTATTCTCGTATATTAGTTGTAAATAGGGTACATGAAATTTATTATAAATATCAAATTTTGAGTTTTGTTATTCATATTTTCTTGATGGTTCCAGTAAAGATACTTGGTTGTTTTCTTTATGAGGCTGTCATGTCAACATTAAATCTTATAAAATTGTTCCTTGGACATGAGTTAAACACCTCCTTTTAAACTATTTCAAATATTAAATATTTTTAATATTGGAATCTATATAGTACAACCAAAAATAGATCGGTATTTATTCCTAACTTAAAAAAAATCTTAATCATAATTCATAAATGAAACACATCCTTAACTCTTAATAATGATAAATGTTTTTATGCTTTGACGTTAGATAAAAATTATGAAAATTAGAAGTCAACACATATCATCATATTTTAAAAATTTTCCAGTACAAAGAGGCTTCTAATCATATTTCTTAAGTCATTTCTTTGATAATTAATTCTTAAGAATGGTTATTTTTTAATAAAAAAATTATTTTCTTTGTGAAAAAAAAAGTACATTTATAATAGGTTCTTATAGTGACATTTTATGAAAGGTGACTAACCAAGCTCAAATTTATATTGGGTTTTTATCTAAGATACTAAGAACACCATTGATGTGAGATATGCTTATCTAATTTCACTTTGTTGGTGTGATATTCTATTGGGCCTATTTTATTGAATTTAATTCGGTAAACACATATGATTTCTAGACAGTTGATAACAATATGTGTCATAATTGTTTGAACACAATCAATGTTAACTCTACCTCATTAGACCTCAACCAAATGCAATTAGGTGCCACTTCTATCTTACCAAATGCCATCATTATTCATATCTTATAATTTTATCAAGGTCTTTTATTTAGTACATTTTATTTTAAGAACTTCCAAAGCTTTGCTCTTTTACAAGAGAGTCATTTTTAATGTTTTCTTTAAGTGTGAGATTTTTCATGTACTTTATATTGGTGATCTTATTATTCTAATTCTAATTCAAATTTGTACTTTCTACTTATTGATCTTACTTTTAAACTAAAAATATAAGAAACACACTTAAGTGCGTAAAGAATTATGGGGGTTGTATATTGAGCAAACTATGATAAAATTCCACATTTTGGAGGATGGGTTTCATCTTGTTTTAAGCTATTTCCTTTAATTCTTCATTTGTCACTTGGAATAACAATACCTATAATACTTGCAAGAAGGATAAGATCATTGCATATAGAAATATGTATTAACCTATCTCATTGAACTCATTCTTGAGCCAAGTGATTGTAACTAGGTTGAATCATTAAACAATAATGACAAAGTTAATGAACTAATCTATCTCACTATTTTTTTAAAATTATACTTCACCCAAGATATGCAAATTATCTTTATACTGTCTACATCATAATCATGTAACCAATAGAAGATCCACTTGAAACTTCATATATTTCCATGATGTTTCCTTTTTTAGCCCTACAACTCTATTTAGACAACTATAGAGATTCCTACAACTTCTACTTCCATAGTAATCCAAAATTCTTTAAAGACATATAATAACTCTTTTGAGCAAGATCATTCTTTTTTATAAGATGTACCATGTTGCAATGCATTATTAGAAAACATCCCATAGCTATTTGTAGAATCTCACATTTGGGATCTTGACAACAATATTGAAGACCTTTTCCTCTTTTTTTTATCTAAACTCTCTTGAAACTTCATCACCTTCTTTGGATGCAACGAGACATATATAAAACCTCATTTTCTCTCATTGTCTCTATATGATTTCATGATGATACATCTTGTAAGTGCACTTGAGTCTCTGGGTCTACATGGATAAATTTGAGCATTTTCCTTGAAATTCATCTTGTTATTATATTCATTCGACCTTTGTATAGCATATAAAAGTCAAACCAGTGAAAGAAATAACTACCTTCTTTTTCCTAAATTGATCTCATGAATACTACACTCAAACTAACTAGCCTTGTCTTTGTTTAAAGAACTAATCTACTATTATTCAAAGTATATTATACTAATTAATCGAATGTGTTTTCAATAGAAAATAACTCAAACAATTTAAATGGGCTAAAATACAATTAAAAAGACAATGTTATTATTTATCAAAAGTTAAATGAATGAAATGGCAAGTTGAAGGTAAAACTAGAAGTACAAACTAAAATTGAAATCTAAACCTTGTTAGATTGGACACCAACACTTTTAAGTGTGGATGTCTATATGGCGTAGTCCTGTACAATAGAAACCATAACTACATCAAATGGTGTAATCTATTTATGCACAAAATAAGTGAAAGTGACAAGTAGATCACTAGTGATGAGATTAATAAATAAAAAAATAGACTAATCTACTATAAAAATTAAAAAAATAAAATATAAATAAAATGAAAAATATCACCCAGTTTTGAGGAGGCTGAATATCTTCCACCAAATGATAACCTATTACTAAGGAGAGAAATGAAATGTTTTTGGTCTTTGTAAGGAGCTTATTGTTGAGTCAAACTCTTGATTTAACTTTCCAACCTCTACAAATAGCCTCATTTTTTTGTAATATTATGGAAATTATTGTATGTGATGAAAACCAACTTGTTGGGAGCAAGTTCAAACATGCAAACGTTAGCAATAAACAAGATATTCAAACATTAATCTAACATTTTATAAACTTGCAAGAACCAAACAAAAATAGATCGGTATTTATTCCTAACTTAAAAAAATTCTTAATCATAATTCATAAATGAAACACATCTTTAACTCTTAATAATGATAAATGTTTTTATGCTTTGATGTTAGATAAAAGTTATGAAAATTAGAAGTCAACACATATCATCATATTTTTAAAATTTTCCAGTACAAAGAGGCTTTTAATCATATTTCTTAAGTCATTTCTTTGATAATTAATTTCTTAAGAATGGTTATTTTTTAATAATTTTTTTATTTCCTTCCTGAAAAAAAATAAAGTACATTTATAATAGGTTCTTATCGTGACATTTTATGAAAGGTGACTAACCAAATTCAAATTTATATTGGGTTTTTATCTAGGATACTAAGAACACCATTGATGTGAGATAGGCTTATCTAATTTCACTTTTTTGGTGTGATATTCTATTGGGCCTATTTTGTTAAGCTTAACTTGGTAAACATATATAATTTCTAGATAGCTAATAACAATATGTGTCATCATTGATTGAACACAATCAATGTTAACTCTACCTCATTAGACCTCGAGGCAATTAGGTGCCACTTCTATCTTACTAAATGCCACCACTATTTTCACATCTTATAATTTTATCAATGTTTTTTATTAAGTACATTTTATTTTAAGAACTTCCAAAGCTTTGCTCTTTTACAAGGGAGTCATTTTTTAGTGTTTTCTTTAAGTGTGAGATTTTTCATGTACTTTATATTGGTGATCTTATTATTCTAATTCTAATTCTAATTTGTACTTCTACTTATTGATCTTACTTGTAAACTAAAAATATAAGAAACACATTTCAGTGCATAAAGAATTATGGGGGTTGTATATTGAGTTAACTATGATAAAGTTCCACATTATGGAGGATGGGTTTCATCTTGTTTTAAGGTATTTCCTTTAATTCTTCATTTATATCTTGGAATCACAATACCTATTGTAGTGCCCACCCATAGTTTTCTTTTTCAAATTTATATTGCCAAACTCTTTTAAGCCACTTTCATGCATGCATTGGTTATTTTAGCTTTATTATGAGATTTTTGGATGTATGATATTACATGGTGATTTGATGTTAGATAGTTTTGAGATATCATGTGTTTGCAGTTAGATGATGTTAGTTACTTTGATGATGATTATTTATATATTTAAAATGTTGTTTATATTCATGGTTTTACTTACCCCATACTTGCATGTGTATGGCTATCATATATGTTTTAGCTTTCTGTTTCACGTGTTTGATGTAATTGAGGGACAGAGTCGTAGTTACTTGCTTGCGGGATCCGCACGATGTCTCGATCCCCTCCATCGCATATATATATATATATATATATATATATATATATATATATATATATATATATATATATATATATATATATATATATATATATATATATATATATATATATGATTATCATTTTATTAGGTTCTGTTGATTTTGTTGATCTCTGGTTGGTTGGTGTGATTGTTGTGAAATGGTTTAAATGTTTTACTAAGATTAATTATGTGGTTTAAATCATTAAATCTTATTAAATATAAAAACTTAAATGTGAGGGTATTTAATTAATAAAACTTAATTAAATACATTTATTAATTAAAAAGACTTAATTAAAAGTCTAATGGTTGAATTTAAAGATTTAATTAATTATTAAATTTAAATTTAAGGTAAGCTGGATAAAATAATAATGAAATGATTAAAATAATATTTTTTTAGTTAAAATTGATATGCAATTAGTTGCACATTCAATTTAAATAAATTAAAAGAACAAAGTAATTTTTATTATAAATAAGAAATACAAAAGTACATTGACTTATTAATTAGAAAATTAATTAAATAATGCAAAACAGAGATTGATATGAACAAAGTTTGTGGAGTTGAGTTGAGTTCCAGGTTTGCATGGTTGAGTTCAAATTCCAGGCTCATTTTTCTTTATGAGGAGGATTTGGTCATTATTCTACACACAGATTTGTAGGTTTTGGATGTAAGGATTGAATTGAAGGGTTTTTGTGAAAGCTTGGAAATTTTTCAGGGGTTTTTTGGTCTTCTTTGTGGTTTCTTTCAATTGGTGGTTTGAGGTAGGGTTTGAAACCCCTCGTAGATTAAGTTTGTTTATTTCAGAAAGATTGTTTTCTTCATGCATGTTAGATTTGGGTGATAAATTTTATTGATTTTCTTATTGTGCTTGGATTTTTTGTTATTAAGATTTTTGAGATCTTGTGTTATTAATGCTTGGTATGTTAGGAAATATCATAATTAAATCTTATTTTAAATCAGTTAGGGCTTGATAAATTTTGTGGTATAAAACCTTAGGGTTTGTATCAAATTGAATTATTCAAGTAATTTTGCTTCTTGGTAGTAGCCAGTTATTTAGTTTCCTCGTTGGTAAATTATATATATATATATATATATATATATATATAATGAATAGAACACACACACACACACATATGTTGATGTTTCAGATCAAATTTTTTTTGATAATATTTTAAATAAATTTAAATTTTTAATATATATATATGATAAAATGTTTGGAGGCAAGGGGTTCCCCACCCCCACCCTCGACAGCTAGGGGGAGTCTCCCCTTTTTGAAGGTTATGTGGTAAAGTTTATTTTTAATATTTTTTTAAATAAAAATATATATAATATATGTGTGTGTGTGTGTGTGTTTAATATTAGGGAATTATATTATTTGATATTTCTTTAATTGACTAATGTGGAAGATAAATTTAATTGATTAATAGTTAAGGAAATTTGATTTCTAAATCAAGAATTTTATTATGAAATTATATTGTTTTAGTAATTATAAGCCTTGGAATCAATTTATTTTTATTAACGTTATAAATTGATTTCCTTATTATTGGAATGTAATTATAGTTTTGTTAGTGATTATTTTTAATAAATTAATTTGTGTAATGGTGTTTTACAAATTAGTATATTATTATTAAATTCTTACGAATGTTATTCCTTCTGCAATTGTGGATTATGAGGAAATATTTTTACATCGTCCTTTTAGGATTGTTACTAGAGGTGAGGTTAGGGTTAATGTGTTATGTTTGTTTGTCTTGCATACTTTTGTGGCATTCAATTTTGTTATAACCCAACCTTGTGGAAGCTTTGGTTTTATTATGATGGAAATTTGTTATGTGTGTTATTGCGATACTTTGAACCATGTTTTGACTTTTATGATTCATGATGATCTATGAGATGTTTTGAGATTTATGAACTTAGGGTTGGTTATCTAGGTGTTAAAGGGGAAGTGGCTTGCTTTGGAGGCGCCGGAGTCCAGAAGTGGCTACCTGGGTATCCTTAGTAGGTTACTTAAATAAGTGATAATATAATAGATTAAATGAGGTTTTAAAATGAATTAATAAGATAATGGATTCCTCACCCATGCCTTGAGTGCTAGTATAAGCTAAGGATGGGAGCGAGAGAAGATGCTTTCTCATCTTGTAGTGGCGATGAGTTTTGGCATGATCGGTTATCCTTGTCTACATGAGAGAGTTTCAGGTTCTGCATATGTTCACACTTGGGAGTCAGAGTTCAATGAGATCGTTCCAAGGGATTGACATATGTGATGAAACTTCCCTGATTTCATCTTAGTTTTCCATCATGAAGATTAAAACCAGTGTGAACAAGTTTCCTCTAGATTAGTAGGTGTACCTTTGAGTTATTGAGTTGTACCCTTTAGATAGAAATTTATAGGATCCCTTGCTTAGTATTACCTGATGATTGATTTGGTATTGTTATCCACGTAGGGTCTGATGTTATATCATCAGCACGGTGGGAGTGGAACCATAGGTTTCCACTAGGTCGGGAGGTAGTCATTCTCTTACCATTTGAGATGCCAATGTTCTTGTACCAGTGTTGGGAGATCATTGTTAGAGTTGTTTCTTATTCTTCTTCCTTGGAGACTTATTCATATTCTTTCTTTATTTGTACTTTGCACTCAGCTGTATTTGCATGCCCTAGACTTGTGTAGTGGATATGGGTTATCATGTATACTTTATGATTCAGATGTATTTTTTTATTCTTTGAGATGGTGTACTATGTAGAATATTTATATGATTATTGTACTTAATAGATTAAATTATATTTACGTAATTCTACATCAAGGAACCCTTGAGCTTTGTACTTTGTAGTTGAAATTATGTATATGAGTATATATGAGCTTTATGTTTTACTTCCTCTTTTTTATTCAATATTTTTTGTAAACTCTTAAGAAAAAAATTTATTTTGTAAATTTAGTATCAATTTTAGGTTAATCTCTTTTGGGTTCCCTGGCGGGGAATTACACCTATAATACTTGCAAGAAGGATAGGATCATTGCATATAGAAATATTTATTAACCTATCTTATTGAACTCAACCTTGAGCCAAGTGATTATAATTCGGTTGAATCAT
This sequence comes from Chamaecyparis obtusa, assembly GCA_027943335.1. Taxonomy (NCBI): domain Eukaryota; kingdom Viridiplantae; phylum Streptophyta; class Pinopsida; order Cupressales; family Cupressaceae; genus Chamaecyparis; species Chamaecyparis obtusa. The sequence goes on from BSBK01000041.1 coordinate 1,710,891, forward strand.
TAAACAATAATGACATAGTTAATGAACTAATCTATCTTACTATTTTAAAAAAATTATACTTCACCCAATATATGCAAATTATCTTTATACTATCCACACCATAATCATGTAACCAATAGAAGATCCACTTGAAACTTCACATATTTCCATGATGTTTCCTTTTTTAGCCCTACATCTATATTTATGTTATGCAGACAACTATAGAGATTCCTATGACTTCTACTTCTAGAGTAATCCAAAATTCTTTAAAGACATATAATGACTCATTTGAGAAAGATCATTCTTGTTTATAAGATGTACCATGTTGCAATGCATTGTTAGCAAACATCCCATAGCTATTTGTAGAATCTCATATTTGGGATCTTGACAACAATATTGAAGACCTTTCCCTCTTTTTTTTATCAAAACTCTTTTGAAACGTCATCACCTTCTTTGGATGAAATGAGACATATATAAAACCCCTTTTCTCTCATTGTCTCTATATGATTCATGATGATATGTTTGGTGACTTCACTTGAGTCTTTGGGTCTGCATGGATAAATCTGAACATTTTCCTTGAAATTCATCTTGTTATTATCCTCATTTGACCTTTGTGTAGCATAATAAATTCAAACCAATGAAAGAAACAACTACCTTATTTTTCCTAAATTGATCTCATGAATACTACACTCAAACTAACTACCCTTGTCTATGTTTAAACAACTAATATACTATCATTCAAAGTATATTACATTAATTAATCGAATGCATTTTCAATAGAAAATAGCTCAAACAATTTAAATGGGCTAAAATACTATTAAAAATATAATTTTATTATTTATCAAAAGTTAAATGAATGAAATGGAAAGTTGAAGGTAAAACTAGAAGTATAAATTGAAATTGAAATCTAAACCTTGTTAGATTGGACACCAACACTTTTAAGTGTCAATGTTATAAATATGACGTAGTCTTGTCCAATAGAAACAATAATTGCATCAAATGGTGTAATCTATTTATGCACAAAATAAGTAAAAGTGACAGGTAGATCACTCGTGATGAGATTAATAAATAAAAAAAAGGACTAATCTACTATAAAAATTATAAAAAGGAAAATATCACCAAGTTTTGAGGAGGTTGAATATCTTCCACCAAATGATAACCTATTACTTTAAGGAGAGAAATGAAATGTTTTTTGTGTTTCTAACCTGAGCTTATTGTTGAGTCAAATGCTTGATTTGGCTTTCCAACCTCTACAAATAGCCTTTTTTTTGTAATATTATGGAAATGATAAAAATGAAAAATAGAATATTAGTGCTATAGAAATGCAATAAAATGAAAATGATAGTAATAGTGAAAAAGAGTGTCTCAGAAAATGCCAAAGATAATGGCACAAAGGGACTCAACATAGTAACAATGAGAAAATGACAAGTTGGAGTAAAAAATATAAAATAATATTATGCCAAAAATGCTTTGAAGGATCCAATAGAGATTGTGATTCTTTTTGTAATGTTGCTACCAAACTTCCATGAATTTGATAGCATGAGATAGATTTCACATCAAGTATATTGTTAGTAGTTCACAATGGAGGATAACTTGCAAAGAGTTTTAAAATGCTAAGAGAGTGATAGAATACCTCCAATTTAGTTTGAAAATGTATGAAAAGGAGGGAAGAAATAGGAAAACAATTATTCATATTCTCTCTAGAGTGGCTATGTTATCTACTAGAAAAGAGGAAGAGGTATCTAAACCCTCTAGTATGGTCAAAGATTGAAAAAATATAATGGGTCACAAGCACATTATGTGGACATTGGAGTGTCACACTAGTCTCCAAATATTTCCAACTAAATAAAGGTCTAAATACAAGGTCACATGATAAGAATGAAACCTAAAATACAAGGTCAAAGAGAAAAAAAAAATGATAATCCTTTGTCATAAGAGGGAGAAGGCTAAAATAGAGAAATAAAAACACATTAGGAGAAAATACATTAAAGCAAGTGTACAATACAACTGGAAATTGCAAGGGTATGCAATTTTATTTACACCTTGGTGTGGGAATTAAATAGATATACACCACATGGTGATTCTATCTTCTAAAAAGAGATAAATTATTTGATTCTTAAGACATTTAATTCAACACTCGTTACAAGACTAAATACTTAACCATTATCTCCCTTATTTGGGAAGTCTTTCGTCTATGATATTTTCTAAGAGTTTGGGAGGCTATTCCTTTGAGGGCAATTCATCTTTTTCATCTCTCTTTGGGTGAGTTTATTTATCTTATTTTGGGGGGATTTATTATGTGCATGGATACCTAACATGGAATTCCTTGTTGAGACCCATTTATTTTCTTCTCTAAGCTACATGTAAGGGGAGTGTTGGTGGAATGTTACATTGTACCTATCTCATTAAGTTTAATTAGGTAAAAACATTGTATTTCTATGTCTATAATGATGAAATGTATAGTAGATTTGATTAAAAATAATTAAGTTTAACGTATATCTCACAAGTCCTTGATTGTGGACAATCATGTGCTACATATATCTTATCAAGTTGCACCATTGCCTATACTTGTTGACTTAGCTCATCTTTGATTGAAGTTAACTCATATCCTCTTGGAAATGGGTCACTATGACTTATCTATCTAATAGGTAATATGCATGTATTTGTATGTGCACATTTTCTTTTAAATTAATAATAAAATGAATATAAATTATGTTGTTTATTTTATGTTTTATCTATTTAAAAAATTACTTTGTTATAATTATTTATAAATCAATTTGGTCCATTATATATATTTAACTTAAGAAAATATTGCACACCTAATTTATTTGGTACATACATGGATAAATAAGACTATTTTAGTATAAATTCAATGAGAGTTAATGATGATTGTATTATTAATGATATAATCATCACTATTTTACTTTTTGTGAATGACGTTATTTATATGTCATCCAATGTTGCCATATTGTAAGGGAATCTTCACTTATTGAGTTCATTTGTGATATTGTTGAGGTACTACTTGTATGCACCCAAAAATTGTTGCCTAGACTTTGGGCCCCATTTATTTGATTTATCAATCCTGAATCAATTTTATCAATAATCAATATTTTTAACATTATCAATTTCTTAATTAAATCTTAATTTTGATCATATATTCGATTATTTTCTTTGGGCTAACTATTATATCCTAAGTTTTTATTTACTTAAAAGGAATATTTCCTCCCCTTTTATTAAATAAAAAGCCCCACCTTTTCCTCTTATCCTAAGTTGCACAAATAAAGTATTATTCTTATTTTATAAAAAGAGAAAAAGTACCTTTTGTCTCATATGGACACAAAAGTCAACTCTTATCTTCTCATTGGAGGATATTTGTGCACAAGGATCAAGCTTCCATTTTTCTCCACTGTTGATTAAGTCTTTTGCCTCTTAATCTCAATGGTCCATTTCACCTCATTTCTTATAAAAGGAGAGCTCTCTCCTTCATTTTTATCTATCATCTTTATGCTATTGTTATGCTGCAGGTTTTCTAGGTCACTTGGAGCTCTTTGAAGACATTATTGTTGCATTACATTCTAGTTGCATATTTGCTTTCTTAGTTGCATAATCATGACATGTTAGCTTAGTTTCTTTTTATGCAATAGATTAATCTCACATAGCTTAATAGGAGGATTTGTAACACTTGTATTTTCCTTTTATAGCTTGCATCTTTCATTCTCATAGATTAGTTTGCATTGCATTGCATCCATATTAATTTCATTGGAGATATTGACATTGTTGCCCTTGTCTTTGACTTGGAATCTCTCATTGTGTGGTTGACTAGCAAGGTCATGAGTTTATAGCTCTAGCTGAGAGCAATTTTACAAATCTTGCAACTCCATGCATAAAGAGCTATAGATCGATTTGTGAGGGCTCATTGTTGAGTTTTCTTGCATGTAAGGATTCATAGAAGTGTGGTCACATTTTCACCATACACTACAAGACTAAATACTTAACCATTATCTCTCTTATTTTGGAAGTCTTTCATCTATGATATTTTCTAGGAGTTTGGGAGGCTATTCCTTTGAGGGCAATTCATCTTTTTCGTCTTTCTTTGGGTGAGTTTATTTATCTTATTTTGGGGGGATTTATTATGTGCCTAGATACCTAACATGGAATTCCTTGTTGAGACCCATTTATTTTCTTCTCTAAGCTACATGTAAGGGGAGTGTTGGTGGAATATTACATTGTACCTATCTCATTAAGTTTAATTAGGTAAAAACATTGTATTTCTATGTCTATAATGATGAAATGTATAGTAGATTTGATTAAAGATAATTAAGTTTAACGTATATCTCATGAGTCCTTGATTGTGGACAATCATGTGCTACATATATCTTATCAAGTTGCACCATTGCCTCTACTTGTTAACTTAGCTCGTCTTTGATTGAAGTTAACTCATATCCTCTTGGAAATGGGTCACTATGACTTATCTATCTAATAGGTAATATGCGTGTATCTGTATGTGCACATTTTCCTTTAAATTGATAATAAAATGAATATAAATTATGTTGTTTATTTTATGTTTTATCTATTTAAAAAATTACTTTGTTATAATTATTTATAAATCAATTTGGTCCATTATATATATTTAACTTAAGAAAATATTGCACACCTAATTTATTTGGTACATACATGGATAAATAAGACTATTTTAGTATAAATTCAATGAGAGTTAATGATGATTTTATTATTAATGATATAATCATCACTATTTTACTTTTTGTGAATGACGTTATTTATATGTCATCCAATGTTGCCATATTGTAAGGGAATCTTCACTTATTGAGTTCATTTGTGATATTGTTGAGGTACTACTTGTATGCACCCAAAAATAGTTGTCTAGACTTTGGGCCCCATTTATTTGATTTATCAATCCTGAATCAGTTTTATCAATAATCAATATTTTCAACATTATCAATTTCTTAATTAAATCTTAATTTTGATCATATATTCAATTATTTTCTTTGGGCTAACTATTATATCCTAAGTTTTTATTTACTTAAAAGGAATATTTCCTCCCCTTTTATTAAATAAAAAGCCCCACCTTTTCCTCTTATCTTAAGTTGCACAAATAAAGTATTATTCTTATTTTATAAAAAGATAAAAAGTACCTTTTGTTTCATATGGACACAAAAGTCAACTCTTATTTTCTCATTGGAGGATATTTATGCACAAGGATTAAGCTTCCATTTTTCTCCACCGTTGATTAAGTCTTTTGCCTCTTAATCTCAATGGTCCATTTCACCTCATTTCTTATAAAAGGAGAGCTCTCTCCTTCATTTGTATCCATCATCTTTATGCTATTGTTATGCTGTAGGTTTTCTAAGTCACTTGGAGCTCTTTGAAGACATTGTTGTTGCATTACATTCTAGTTGCATATTTGCTTTCTTAGTTGCATAATCATGGCATGTTAGCTTAGTTTCTTTTTATGCAATAGATTAATCTCACATAACTTAATAGGAGGATTTGTAACACTTGTATTTTCCTTTTATAGCTTGCATCTTTCATTCTCATAGGTTAGTTTGCATTGCATTGCATCCATATTAATTTCATTGGAGATATTGGCATTGTTGTCCTTATCTTTGATTTGGAATCTCTCATTGTGTGGTTGACTAGCAAGGTCATGAGTTTATAGCTATAGCTAAGAGCAATTTTATAAATCTTGCAACTCCATGCATAAAGAGCTATGGATCAATTTGTGAGGGCTCATTGTTGAGTTTTCTTGCATGTAAGAATTCATAGAAGTGTGGTCACATTTTCACCATACATTTTTGGCATCCACCGTGGGGCAGAACATTAGCGTTTTATCCTTTATTTTCTGCATTTTTGTAAAAAAATTTTGTTAATTTTTTACTTTATTTTCGGTCTCTGGTTTTTCTGTCTCAAAGTGTTGCACAACATTTTGCTAGTGTCATGCAACAGTTCTTTGTATAGCGGTGCGACACTTTACTAGTTAAAAGTTTCACCCCCTTTGACAAAAAGTGTCGCACTGTTTGAGGAGTTCTGTCGCCTGCATATAGCGTGAACTGTCGCCCAGAGATAATGTGTCGCACCCGTATACAGAAAAGTGTCGCACGACATTTCTGGTGACTGTGTTGTTGCCTGTACCTGGCAGTGAGCTTATTTTTAGCTTTTTTTGTTATCTTGCAAGTTTCAGGTTCTCTGCTATCTTTTTGAAAAAATTTTAAAAAAAATTTACGTTTTCAAATTCGTGCCTCTAGAAAACGGGCACCCATTTTTGAGAAATTTTTTCAAATGGTATCGAAAATCAAAGTGTGATATATCGTTGGAAAGTTCTTTCCGAGCCTAATCCAACCATGATGGTTTTATTTTCAAATTTTGTCTTTTGATCAGTTATTTTTGCAGATTATCTAATTTTTTTATGTGCTAACCATTGTTAGATTTTGGATTTTCCTAACCTTTTGTTGGTCTAACAAGTTGTTTTGAAGGTGCTCTTGCTTTCATGGAAAATGCTTAAAATCTACTAAGCGCGTTGTGTTGGACTTGAGGTACTTTGTTCCATCTCTACAACATTTGGATTTTGGGATTAAAATTGAACCTCTCATGTGTTTGGCTTGAGTGTTTTACATGCTTTCATAGAACACATTTCAATTGATGCTCTTAATGGGAAATGAAAGAACATAGATTCATTTTTACAAGTTTGTGTAAGTGAATGCTTGTGTTTAAACCATTAAGTAATTCTTGGTTCCAATATCAAATATCTCATTGAGTGATTGAGGGCATGGATTCATTCCTTGTTTACATCGGGAGTTAAATGCACCACTTTGTGGACTCACTCTATGTTTACTTGGAAAGTTAAATATTCCATTGTTCAACCCTTTTTTATTTGTGAGTAGTATTAATAAGCAACTTTAGATTACTTTTGATTGAGCTTGTTAGCTAAATTGGGTGTTGGACTCGCTTATTTCTAATCGCCCCTCGTTATTTGCCCTTTGGGTGCAAGGTCAACATTCATACATGGGGGAGGGGTCTACTTGAAAAGAGCGTTAAATATTCCACAAAGTTCTCCCTTTTATGCTTTCTTGATCTCATTAGTTTTCTAAGGTGTGGACTCACTTTGAGTTTGTGTGAAGGGTTAAATGTTCCACTTTTGGACTCACTTTGAGTTTGTGTGAGGAGTTAAATGTTCCACCTTGTGGACTCACTTCACATTCACTTGAAGGGTTAAATGTTCCACTTTTGGACTCACTTCATATTTACTTGAAGAGTTAAGTGTTCCACCTTTAGTGTTTTAAATACTTTTGATAGTGAATTACTTAATTTTATTTTTAGAAGGCCTGCTTGAGGACACACCACCTCAAGGGACGACCTTAACTCTTGTGTTCCGACGGAGTATAAATAGTGGGTGGTGAATCGAAAGACACCTCTCTTGGGAATTGAGTTTGATATCACTCTTGGCTAAGCCTCAAAGAACTTTATACCTTTGAGAAGTGAAGGAGGAGATTTGGGTTACCGTCTCCCCCTGGCTATGTGATTTTGGATTCTTCTCATCTACAAATTTGGGCCTCATGTACCTTGCGTATATCGATGAATCCTTTTGGAAAGCCACGTATATCCTTGTAGACAGCTTGTTAAGGTGTTGTTGTGTTCTATGTGCTTGCTAAAACATTTTCAAGAACATACACGAGTGAAATCTTTAAGAAGTAGCATACTAAGTCACTATCTCTGTTCATGCACAAGGTTGTTTCGTCCCTTGTCCATTGCTTGAAGACTATTTTCTTGAACTCCCTAGTTGTTGTTCTGTGTGCTTGATCATCATTGCGAAATCTTTTGAAAGATCTAATTGGAATATTGAAACTGAGTTTCGTCCTGCTGTAGTGAGTTCTCCTTAGAAGCTTGGTCTTCCTTGGTCAGTCTAGATCTTAGATCCTAAGTGCTGTCATGTTGCTCAAAATCTCAATGAACGTTATGGTATCGATTGCACAAGATGACTCTTAGTCTTCTTTCTTCTCCATTTCCCATGTTCTTCTAAAGTCTTCTATTCCCATGGGAAATTCTTCTTCTTCTTCTTGATTCTTTTCCTCTTACTATCTAGTCTACCTTCTTCTATTCATCTATTCATTTCTTCCATACTTGATTCCTCCTCTTCTATAACCATGAATCTTGACTATCTGGTTTTGGAACCTTTATTAAGAATAAATGATCTTGAGCTCATTGATGTATTCAAAAAGTGTTGTTCCTCCAAAATTCTCATGAGTGATGAATTTATGACAAAAATAAAAGAAAAATTGATTAAATCAGATGCCTTTGCTAGAATCATACTCATGATCTCATCCAAATATTTTTCATCTTCTAAATCTTCTCATCATTCCTCACATTCTAAATCTTATCATGATTTTTCTAAACATTACTCACATTCTTCATCTTCCAAATCTTACCGTGACTCTTCTAAACATTATTCGAATTCCTCATTATCCAAGTCCTCTGCCTACATTAAGTCTTCAATTTCCTCTTCTTCACGATCTCATTCTTCTTCTACTTCTTCAAAAAGTCTTACTTCTCTTCACAAGACATACCATAATGAGCAACGTGATAGTCCTTATGATACCTCTTCCATGAAGAGTGACACACCCACCTATGATGACTATGATGATGGGCAATGTACTGATACCTATGACACATCTATTCCTAAGAGTCCTCCTAGTTGTGTCCTTGTGCTTATTGGAAATGGGTCCTCACATTGGAAAGATTGTGATGGTGATCCATATGACTCTGATTTTGAGAGAAATTATGATATTTGTTGTGAACAATATGATACATCTACTTCTATTGAGGAAGAGAAAGCTTCCTGTGCTGATTATAAATGTAGATACTATGAGCATTTCTCCTCTAAGAACATTCATGCTGAAAATAAAGATGACACTCTCAAGCAAGATCATGTTAATGTTGAACCTTTGTCTTGTGATGGTTCCCTTCCATCCCCTACTTCCTCCAATACCCATACATTTTCTAAAGTTTATGAGTCTTCCAAATTTGTCACAAATCCTTCATCCAACAAAGATCCTAATGCCTTTCATGCAGTTCCCTATAGTTATCCTTAAGGGCTACCTATTAAACAAACTCAAGCTAACCTTCACTTGGCTGCAAATACTTTCGATAATGCTAAACCCAAAGAGCCTAAGCTTTTGTGCGCTATAATGCCTACTTCAGCTTGTCCTTCACCATCTCTTCCAAAGTCTTCTATACAATCCCAACATGCTTCCTTGTCCTTAGAAGTGGCTTCATGTCAAGAGGACTTTAAAAATAAATAAAAAAATATAAAGAAAGATCAAGATCAAGAACCCTCCATGTCATCCAATCCTTTTCATGATGTCTCTCCTCCATTTCATGGTTTTTTTGATCCTTTACGCCCTTCCTCATTCATTCCACCATGTCTTAATTTTTCCTCTAAGCAAGATCAAGCTACTCCTCACACCATTGAGCTTATTGATAATCAAAATAACCTTACCCACTTGTGATTTCCAAAGATGATACTTCCATTGAGGTTATTGAAAATGATGTTGTTACTTTTGATGTTAAGCCTATTGAAAATCAAAAGAAAAATGATGCGCTTATGCTATTCAAAGATCCTTGTCAAGATCAAAGTCTTTCATCTTCTTGTTCTACCACTCCATGTTCGCTTTCACTTTCTACTCTTCCTAAGTCTTTGCAAGCTTTGAAAATTTCTATCGAAGAAGTTGCTCCTATTGAAGATGATCACGATCCTATTGAAAATCCTAATGCTCACTCTAAAGATGCTGATGTCCTTAGCTGTCATATAAATGCTGATGAATTGGTTGATTATCCTTTTGCATCTTCCACATCCATCCTTGGACTTCCTCCACCAATACCAAAGGTTTCATGTCTTCCTTCCATCTTGGGCTCTTATGTCCCTTCACTTTCTCTTCCTAATTCTCCTAATTCATCATCCATTTTGGGTCCTTATGTCCCTCCATCTCCTATCTTTCCTCAAGATCAACATAGATACATACCCTTGAATCCTTTTCATCCATCCACCCATCTAAACCAGTCATATTATCCTTCTTCCTCCATAAGTCCCAAGTCTTTTGAAAGTAACTTGAATGTTCAATACAAGAAAAAGAAACAATACAAGAATCCATCAAAAAATGAAGATCACCATGTCTCCTCTAATCAACATGGGGGCATAAAGTCAAAAGAGATATCTAAGAAAAAAACTACAAGACAAGTATGGGTTCCAAAATCTATCATTCAAGATATTCTCTCTAAATCATCAAAAGGAAATGAAAAGCCTAAGGCTATATGGATTCCAAAGTCTCTCTTAAGAGAGTCTAATATTGAACAAAAAGTAAAGTTGACATTCAAGCTTCCAAAAGCTTCCACTTCATCTTCTTCCAAAAATATTATTTCATTCTATGTGCCTAAACCGCAACCTCTGCTAAATATTTGCCATATTCCTTCATTCACATTTCCTCCATCCTCTCGCCACCCTTCAAGGTGTGTGTTGATGTTGATCTTACCTTCCTTTCTATCTACCCTTTCACAATCCTTCCATTCATTATCCTTCTATCTTCTATCCTTTTTCCTCATTTGTCTATTCCTCATATCTTCCAACCTCACTCGCTTTGCATAAAACCTTATCCTCCATTTTTCTCTTCCATCTTCCTTTCCCTATCAGCATCTTTGAGCATATCATTTTGAATCCTTGGAATATTATGGTTTATCCTTTCAAGGATAACTACCCAAAAAGCTTGCCTTCTTCCAAAAAAGACAAAATTCAAAAAAAAAAAGAAAGAAAAAATTGAAAATGTGCCATGGTGAAAACTTGGAAACAGGCACCTTGGTAGAAAAAGTAAAGAGAAATAAATTCATCCTATGGTGAAAACCACTCCCTTGTGGCACCTTGGATAAGTACCATGATGAAAACCTAGCAATCAGGCATCATGCGCAATTCTTCTACATGTTTCATCCATTCCATTCCATCTTTGATCTTGACAATGTTGACCTATACATGAACATTTGGCTATCTTGTGAGCTATCTTATGATGATCTTGCTTTCATTACATTCATGTTTAGCCTTCATATTTATTTTCCTCCATTCATTCTAGCCTTTCGCTATCCTTTTCCCATTTGGTCTTGATCTAATAAAAAAAGTAAAACACGATGCTGTGAAGCCTCTTGACATGTCTACTCCTTTGGACTGCATCCCTTCCTTCTCTTACATTGCGCTTTTGTGGCTTATCCCATGCTGGCCTTTCATTACTTGTCCGAATATGCTTTTCATGACATTTTTTTCCCTAGCTTGGGTACTCTTGAGGAGTTTGCCTTTGAGGATTTCTTCCCTGCATTCTCCTTCATTCTCTTGTCTTCCACCAGCTTGCTAATCCCTCTTGTTCTCCACCTTCCTAGACATTGGGACTGCACGATGTGATCTTTCTTGGGAGTTTGATGCCCATTCTATCTGGGGGCATCCTTTGTACATATTTTATGATCCTAAAAAAATACCAAAAAAATTCATATATGATGCTGAAAAAATCCTAAAAAGCATAAAAAGTCTTGAAAAAATATAAAATATAAAATAAAAAATCTTCAAGTGGTGAAAACTTGGAAACAGGCGCCTTGGTAGCAAAAATACAAAAAAATTGAAAAAAATTAAAAAAAAATCTCCAAGTGGTGAAAACCTAGAAACAGACACTACTTGAGGCCTTTGCACCCTTGTCTTTTAGCATGCGCTCTTGACACTGAGTCTTTCTCCATCATACCTTGACCTTATTTGGCTTAGTTTGGAGTTGGTCTTTACCTTTTTCTGGGGGGCATAACTGTTCGCATAGGTCCTTTTGGTGCGTTTGTCTCTTGGGGCATTTCACAAACTGGTGTTTTTCAACACCACCCCAAATAGTGTTTCTCAACACTACCCTTGCATCAAGTGTTTCTTAACACTTATCAGATGTCTTACCCAACAGTCTAGTATGATGCAACATTGCTCATTTAAAAATTTGATACTCAAAGTTTGACTCTATGACCAACACACACGCACTTAAACAATCAACTCACTTGGATATGTTGACTTTATTTTTCTTTGTGTGTTGTCTATGAGGATTTCTTTGATAAGTGGTCTCTCCCTGAGAAGTTTTCAATGATGCATAGCTAGAAGACTGAGGGTATGAGAACATGTTTTATTTCTTTATCTGCTTGTGGGTATATTTTGTTGGTCCTAATTTTCATGAGCATTTTATGCTGGTCTTACTTGACACTAGGGATTGACAAGGTATTATCCTTGACTGTTTTGCGAGTGCATGCTTCTAGCTATCCTGAATTTCATGTGTCTTGATACAAGCATAATCTTGCCATATCAAACTTAGGTAATCTCACTGCATTAGTCATCTTGACCTCCATGTCTTTGATGCCTAGGTGAGATTTCCACATTTCTATCTGATAAAGATCATAGTCATATCCACATAGTTATGCTAGTATGCATTGTATGATCTTATGATGCTACCAATAACGCTCGATGATGATAATTAGATGTCTATAGGTGTTGTGACCTTGCAAGTCAACCACATTCATAGTAGCTTGCATTCTTAGGTTCATCATAGTTTATTTTTTGCATCTTGCATATGGAGAGAGCTCTCCTTTTATCATCTACGGACTAGTTGGTCAACTGTGCTCATTTTCTGATTCTTCTTGATCATATCTTTCATTTTTGGTCTTTCATATCACATCATTTTCTATCTATTTTTGGACTCGAAATCGAAATCTGAGTCACGTTTCCAAGTTTTCTCATTCTTCTACGTATTTGACTGACCTTTTGAGGCATAATTCTTCGATCTTTGATGGAATTTCTTCCTTTCCATGTCTTCCAAACTTCTAATCTTTCATTCACCCCTTTTGCTTTCCCTCTCTGAGGTTTGACTTAATCTTTATCCTATATCTTTTTCAGTCAAACCTCATCAACTTGGGGCATATCTTCACTGCTTGATGGTTATCCTATCATGCTCCATCCTTTAATTGTGATTTTATTATGATTTGATCATATTTACCAATTTTCTACTTCTCCTCTATCTGATTTCGATTTTGATTCCGAGGGGGCAGTATTTATGGGATTCTCATCCCTGATTCCTTGATTTTCCTGATTTAGACATCTTTTGTGAGCTTTTGCTCAAATTTGAGATTCTTATCTCTTGCTTTGGATATGATCCCGAATCAACCTCATGTCCAGAATCCTTTGTCTATGTTTGTCCGGATGTGATCCCGAATCAACCTCATATCTAAGTTGTTTTGTGATCCCAAATCAATCTCACATTTCAACTTCATTCTTTGACTACATGTGTTCCCAAATCGATCACACATTAGTCAAAGAGGGAAAAATGTATGCACCCAAAAATGGTCGCCTAGACTTTGGGCCCCATTTATTTGATTTATCAATCCTGAATCAGTTTTATCAATAATCAATATTTTCAACATTATCAATTTCTTGATTAAATCTTAATTTTGATCATATATTTGATTATTTTCCTTGGGCTAACTATTATATCCTAAGTTTTTATTTACTTAAAAGGAATATTTCCTCCCCTTTTATTAAATAAAAAGCCCCACCTTTTCTTCTTATCCTAAGTTGCACAAATAAAGTATTATTCTTATTTTATAAAAAGAGAAAAAGTACCTTTTGTCTCATATGGACACAAAAGTCAACTCTTATTTTCTCATTGGAGGATATTTGTGCACAAGGATCAAGCTTCCATTTTTCTCCACCGTTGATTAAGTCTTTTGCCTCTTAATCTCAATGGTCCATTTCACCTCATTTCTTATAAAAGGAGAGCTCTCTCTTTCATTTGTATCCATCATCTTTATGCTATTGTTATACTATAGGTTTTCTAGGTCACTTGGAGCTCTTTGAAGACATTATTGTTGCATTACATTCTAGTTGCATATTTGCTTTCTTAGTTGCATAATCATGGCATATTACCTTAGTTTCTTTTTATGCAATAGATTAATCTCACATAGCTTACTAGGAGGATTTGTAACACTTGTATTTTCCTTTTATAGCTTGCATCTTTCATTCTCATAGATTAGTTTGCATTGCATTGCATCCATATTAATTTCATTGGAGATATTGGCATTGTTGCCCTTGTCTTTGATTTGGAATCTCTCATTGTGTGGTTGACAAGCAAGGTCATGAGTTTATAGCTATAGCTGAGAGCAATTTTACAAATCTTGCAACTCCATGCATAAAGAGCTATGGATCGATTTGTGAGGGCTCATTGTTGAGTTTTCTTGCATGTAAGGATTCATAGAAGTGTGGTCACATTTTCACCATACACTACTCATGGCCCATATGAGAATTAAACTTAGGACCATCCAATTATTTCTCAAGTGCTCTAAAATAAAACTAATACCCCCTTTATGACAATTTCGTATTTGATTTAGTTGTGGTTTCTTTACAACACCCCCTTAAATCACAATATAGGTGTTTGGAGCTCCTAGCCTAACTTGTCTTTGATATCGTGTTTCTTTTTTGCTCATGGATTAGCTATGACTTCAACCTAGGACCTTTAATTTTCTATTAGAATTCTCTTCAACTATGCTATCTTCCCTTTTGTGGAAAACCCATCTTTGGTTTGAGTGTGGTTTATTTCCGACATATATTGATGGTTTACAAGTGAACTTGAGTAAAATTAAGGTTGTGATTTTCAACGCAACATAAAAGAAGCATGCAAAAATAATATCATTTACTTGGGAAATTTTTTTAAAATTATTTCATGTTATAGTTACTTTGGCATGTCTTTCATAGGACCTCCCTTTATTAAGCCCCTTGTTATAAAATATGCATTATGAAAGAGTGAATTTTATTTTAAACACATGTGATATAGCATGTATTTGACAAAATTAAGTGTGTCACAAACTTTAGTGTCACCAACAATCTTCTATATTTGTGAGATATACAGACCTAAACCTTGTAGTACCAACAGATCTCAAGTTGATAAAGTTCTTACCTTTGTGATGTCCAACATCCTACATGATTATTTTGGGTAAATTTTTCATCCATCCTCTTCGTATTTCAATTATATTTCATGTGGTGGTTTTGATTCATAGATTAAGACATATACAATGTACAAAAACCAAACATAATTTAAATACATATATACAAATCTCTTTGATCTTAAACGTGAATTTATGTGAACAAGGGATAAAGAATACTTAGTACATGCCCAATGTATACATTTCCTACAAGTAATTGGTATTAATATTAATTTTCTCTAAATTGATACCCCTTCTGTCAATACTCCCTAAATGCTAAAATGAGATTCATAAAGGGATCACATAATATATTCACAAATCCCTTACATATAATTAACATAAAGAGTACCAATAGAACCTTTAATTAAAAAGTTTGTGGAAGAAAATTGTGTAATATTTTGAATTACACTCTGATCCTTTTGATTTTCATAGAGAAGTTATGCTTGGTGGATGCGTCAATCACTCAATGCATGAATCTTGTACAACAAACATTATTATGGATCTTACTCAAAGATAACCATTTTGTTTGGAACAAGGAATATCCAATGACTTAAAAATTAATGGATGCCTACCTTAAAGAAAGTAAAAACATATTCTAATTTTGAATTTCATGAGTGTTAGGTTAAACCTATGGATAATTACGTCAAGAGGCGTAACCTTACAATGGTAGTAGGAAGACCCTATAGGAGCTTAGTGAATGTAATGGTCTAAGAAAAAATAAACCATTCAAAATCCACTACCAGCTCACAATTCCCTGTTCTTGCATAAGAAAACCAAAAATTATGAAACCATCAAAATGATCCTAACCTGACACGTCATTCCCACAGAAAATTATGGTCGGGTGCATGTTATTACATTTTATTTCATAATGATGTTATAGGGCATTCGTCAAACACAATTTTCTCCCGTAGGCTATGTTATTGGTGGCATTTTGACCTCAAACATATCTCAGTCAAAGCGTGCAAATGTCAGTCCATACGTTTGCAGAGAAGCGAAATTACGAAGAGATTGTGTGAAAAGGAGAAAATGTCATCGCATCGACGGATGCAAACATGTGTCCCTACGATTGCAGATAAGTGAAGTGTTGACTTTCATTTCACGTACTTCTCACGGTCAGAGATCTTTTGTGTGACCATTGAAAGGCAATGAACCGTTGATTTAAATATGAAAGAGAAAAATGTACTAAATATATATACAACTGGCATTGCCATTTTGGTTTTTCATTTTTAAATTAGTGTTATTCCATATGAAAAATAATAATAGTGGTTTATATGTATTGTATATTGACAATGAAAAATATTTTTGAAGACAATCAATGCATATTGGTAGTAGAAGGTTTTTCTTTTTTCAAATTATAAAACTTATTAAGTCAATACATGTATATCAATAAATAGAATATTTTTTTAATCAAATTATATCAAGTTTATTAATCTATATTTATGACCATTAATTTACAATAACTTATTTTGAATGATCTACTCAATAAGACCAATGCATGATGTTTGGAAGGTTAGCATTTTAAAAATATACCAAAAAAACTTGAAGAACAAACCAATGGGGAGAATGCTACAATATTGAATACTATGTGCTTAATATTGCTTTTGCTTGGGAGCCTTCTTAACATTGGATATACCTCGACTTAAATTTTTCTTTTGTGTAGATGGTGATAATAAAGGTTGATTTGAAATTGATTTGTATTGAATAGAATAGAATTTATTTTAATTTTAGAATTTGAAATATTTTATATGAAAAAGAAGAAGAATAGAATTTTTGTATATATATATCTAGAAAAATATAGAAATATTTTATTTCTTTTTAGATTTTACTTTTAAAAGTTATTCTAAAACATTCATTTACAAATTTAACAAAAAAATAGAATTTATATCTCAAATGTTGCTTATAAATTTAGAAAAAACTTAGAAAGATTTATATATCTACAAATTTTTTATAAACATTCTATACATATTTAGATTTTTCTAAAAATAATTATTGATTCATTTAAAAATTTAAAAAATAAAATTAGTTTATGTTTAGAATGAATTGATTTTCTTCCAAAATGGAAAATATAATAGAAATGTTGCTTATATATATATATATATCTAGATTAATTTATATTTCTCTAATTTCACAACTAAAATCATACTCTATCCAATTAAAATAGGCCAATTTCTACTAATATCTAATTAAATAATATTAATAATATATTTAATATAAAGATATTGGACATTTTTAAATAAAAATAAGATTCATATTGTAAACAAAGAGAGAGAGAGGGGCATAAAAAAAGTTATATAATAATAGGCTATATGAATCTAGAAGTTACTTGATATTAACAATAATCATAATCATAAACCCTAAACCCTAATCCTAATTCAAACCCTAACTCTAAACATAATACTAACCATTATACTAAGAATGAGTAACCCTAATTATAAATGTTAAACCCTAATACTAATCCCAATCCTAATCTTAAATGATAAAACCTAATCCTAAATGTTAAACCCTAATCCTAATTGTAACTCTAAATCCTAAGCCTAATGCTTGAACCCTATCCCTAACCATAATAATAACCATGATGTAAAGTAACCCTAATTCTAACCATAACCCTAAAGACTAAATGTTAAATCCTAATCCTTAATACTAACCTATATTCCTTAATACTAAACACTAATTGTAATCCTAATTGTTAAAGACTAATCCTTAGAAACCATAATCCTAAATGTTGAACCCTAATCATAAATGATAAACCCTAATCCAAACCATAACCATAACCCTAAATCCTAAATGTTAAACCCTATTTGTAAATTATTAACCCCAATCCTAATCTTATTACTAAACCCTAATCCTAAATGCATAAGCCTGAATCCTAAATCCTAACCAAGACCACAATCTTAAATGAAAAGCCCTAATTGTAAATGCTAAACCCTAATTGTAAATGCTAAGCCATAATCCTAATTGTAATTGTAAAATCTAAACCCTAATCCTAAATGCTAAACTCTAATTTTAAATTCTAGCCCTAATACAAACCCTAACCCTAAGCATAACACTAATAATTATATAAACACATACCCTAACCCTAATCCTGATCATAACCCTTAATCCTAAATTCTAAACCCTTATTCTAAATGCTAAACAATAATTGCTAAACAACAATACTAAATGCTAAAGTGAAATCTAAAATACTAAACCCTAAATCCTAACCTAAACCTTAATTATAAATATTAAACTCTAATTATAAATACTAAGCCCTATTGTAAATGCTAAACCATAATCCTAACCCTAATTGTAAATGCTAAACCCTCATCCTAAATGCTAAACTCTAATCCTAATCCTAAATGATAAACCCTAATCTTAAATGTTAAACCTTGATTTAAGTTTAACATTTAGGATTATTATTTATCAATTAAGGTTTAGCATTTAGGATCAAGGTTTAGAATTTAGGATTAAGGATTATGATTATGGTTAGAGTTAGGGTATCTGTTTACATCATTATTAGTGCTATGGTTAGGGTTAGGATTTGTATAAGGGCTACGATTTAGGATTAGGGTTTATCATTTATAGTTATAATTAGTATTATGGCTTAGCATTTAGAATTAGGTTTTATTATTTAAGATTTTGGTTTAAGTAAGGATTTAGTATTTAGGGTTGTGCATTTAGGTTAGTGTTTATCATTTAAGATTAGGGTTTACCATTTACGATTAGGGTTTAACATTTGGGATTATGGTTTAGGTTAAGATTTAGGATTTAGGGATGATCGTTTAAGATTAGAGTTTAGCACTTAGGATTAGTTTTTAACAATTAACATTAGGATTAGGGTTTAGTATTTAGGAATATGGGTTAGCATTAAGGATTAGGATTTAGCATTTAGGATTTAGGGTTATGGTTAGGAGTAGGGTTACTTTACATCACGGTTATTATTATGGTTAGGGCTAGGGTTCAAGTATTAGACTTAGGTTTTAGAGTAACATTTAGGATTAGGGTAACATTTCAGATTAACTATAACCATAATTATAACCCTAACCCTAACTCTAATCATAACGATGATGTAAATCCTACCCATCACTAAAATATTAACCATAATCCTAAACCCTAGCCCTAATAATAAATGTTAAATCCTAATCCTTAATGGTAACCCATATTCCTAAATACTAAACACTAATTGTAATCCTAATTGTTAAAGACTAATCCTAAACCATAATCCTAAATGATAAACCCTAATATTAAATTATAAACCCTAATCCTAACCATAACCACAACCCTAAATCCTAAATGTTAAACTCTATTTGTAAACGCTTAAGCCCAATCCTAATCTTATTACTAAACCCTAATCCTAAATGCATAACCCTAAATCCTAAATCCTAACCAAGACCACAATCTTAAATGCAAAGCCCTAATTGTAAATGCTAAACCCTAATTGTAAATGCTAAGCCATAATCCTAACTGTAACTGTAAAATCTAAACCCTAATCCTAAATGCTAACCTAAGAATGATGCTAAACCTAACTTTATAAGTAACCCAAACCCTAACCATGATGTAAATCCTCACCTGAAATCTAAAACCCTTACCATAGAGTATGAATTAGTGTTATTAACATACTCAAAATATACTCTATATAATCTTATTGTATTAACATACTCAACAAATAACACTAAATCTTAACATTAAACCCTAACCCTAACCCTAATTCTACCCCTGACCCTAACATAATTCTCACACTGATATTAAACCCTAACCATGACCATAAACCCAACCTTAACACTAAACCCTAACCTAATCATAATAAAAAATCCAAACCAAACCCTAACCCTAATGCTAACCTTGAATACCAACCCTAATTGTAACCCTAATCAGATTAATTTATTCGATGTTTTACATGTGTTGCGATTGCTACTAGCTAATATATGTACTCTATATTTAAAATACGCCAAGATGCATCAAGGCGTTTAATTTTTTCATGTCATTCACCTTTAATAAAAATTAAAGCTGAAAAAATTCAACGCCTCGATGCATCTCGATGTATTTTAAATATAGAGTATATATTAGCTAGTAGAATATTGTGGATGTAGAGCTTGGTTGATTGAAGGGGAGATTATTCTAGTTTCCAATGGGTATATTTTCTCATTTAAATGTTGTTTAGTATATTCATATTTTCTAAGGAGTTCCTTATTTCTCAAAGCATTATGAACTTTTCATGAAAACCTAGCATCTAGATTTATTTTGACAATGCAACTCCCATCCAAAGTTTTTGTTTCAATTTAATTACTTTCCTTGCCATTGATTTTTGGAAAGATGAATGCTTGAAAAGTTTGGGTGATTTTATTTTGTAGGTCTATTTAATTACCTCACAAATTATTGAGGAGGAAAAATATGTAGATACAATTGGATTCAAATAATCCATTGCTAGAGGCTCTTAATATTTAGATGGAAAATTTTATTGAAAATAAACCCTTGATTATAAGGGTATTATTTTTAGATATAGGTAATTCAAATCAAATGATTCTTCTAATAAGGTGCCAAAAATGCTAATGGTCATACCATGTTTCATAGGAAACATAAAATTTGACCTCCTCCACACCCTAGAGAAAATAAAGAAAATGTTTGAAATAAAAATATTTTGTTTTGTTTTGGGAGAAATACTTGTAGCAATCCCTAAATGATTTGAAATGATGGTAGAAAATGAACGAAATGATGAATTAATTCAAGATCATGAAAGGGTGCAAACCTCTCTAATAAGAAGCAAGATTAGTCTATACAAGATCTTCCACTTTTTTTGAGACTTTTTAGATGTACCTATAATTACTGCTAATTTATCAACCATGCTACTTTGTTGCCAATTAAATATATTGTTTATCCCTATAACCCACTTTTTATTCCTAATAATTATAGAACTCTTGAAATTCAATAGACTCTACTTGTATTTGATAAGCTTGAACATATATCTAAAACATCTTCTATGAACCTTGACAAACATGAACATCATTATATTCTACTTACACAAGATAACTTGACATCAAATTTTTTGAAAAGAAATTAGTAAAAAAATGCCTCTACTTGGGTTTTGGGTATTTAAAGAATTCAAAATGAAAAATAAAGGAAACAAGAGGAATTCAAGGCAAGGCACAAATTGAACAAAATTAATTTCAACTTTTAGAACACCGTTTTGGCTTTAAGTCTCTTAAATCAATTGGACTTATCCCTTCCTCATTTGTTTCAATCATGATTACTTTTGGAATGTAAGAGGACTTAGTAGTAAAGCCAAACAAACATTTTTTAGAATATTGATTTGCTAAAAATATTTTTGTTGCAAACCTGGTAAAAATTAGGAAAGCGTTGTTATTTTTTCCCTTGATCTATATGGTGGTCTTCTTTGTCCTTGGGAATCTCTCTCTTAAAAAAAACTTATCATGGTGGTCTATCTCGAGTAGTTTCTCACTTATAGTAGTCTAAATTGTCTGATCACTAATTATTATGTTTATCAAGCTCTTCAAGATAAGGCTAAACTTTGGGATGATTCACAAGACCAAAGAGAAGATTCTTCTTAAAGATACCCTTTGATTATTAAAGATGACATCAATTTCGTGTTATGCCTTAATGCAAAAAGAGTGGTCTTCTCATCTATCCTTGGGCTAGTCTTCTTCTTATGCAAAACATTAATCATCATTAATTAATAAATATCCCTCTTAAAAATGAGTGGGAAGAGGAGCAGGGGCAGTTTTTCAAATTCTGAAGCTTCTGAAGAGGAGCATGCTGATGGGGAGGATGATTCAAGTGGGCTTGAGAAGGATTCTACTCTTTTGGGGATGTGTTATATCCCTTCTTTGCCATTTTTTTGATTTTGGAAGGGGTGTTTGAGGATTGGCTTCATTGGGCCTATGTGGATGATTGTGGTTTTCTTGGTTGTGTGTGTTTTCTATTGCACACTGCCTAGAAATCTGGTGGATTTGTTGTTGAAGGTTACTTTATTTGCCCGCATTATGGTCTTGATGTCTTGCGGTGCTCCTTGCAGAAGATGGTTGGTGGAGATGTTGGTGGTTTTTTTCCTGATGGTTCTCTATGTGGTCTTCTCTGCTTCTCTCTCCCCTTTCCGGTGTACCGTATGATGCTCTATTGGGTTGTGTGAGTTCTTGGGGAAGATTCTTGTTTAGGGTCGGGTCCTTTGGGTGATATTTTTTGCGGTGTCTTCCTCCCTTGTAGATTGGGGCACAATGGTTATGCATGTCATTACAGTTGTGTTTGATGTGTTTTTTCATACTGCATCGATGAGATGGATGTTTTTTGCAGTAGAGATTCTTTTTGGTATCTTGCGACGGTTGTTACAGCTTCCCTTCTCCTATTTTGTGGTGGTGTGTGGATGTTGGGTTTTGATGTCTATGCCATTAGGGCCTGTCTGCCTAGTGGGTGGAATTTGGGGGTGATTTTTCTAGTTTTTGTAGTTGTTCATTGGTTGTGTGTATCTTGGTGTATGCTCTACATATGTTTCAAATCCCTTATTGTGGGGTTGCTAGTTTTCTAAGACGTGGTGTATTCTTGGGAGTGGTTGGCCAAATTTTTAAAGGGTTCATCCCCCTCTCTAATGGGGATGGTTTGGGTTGATGCTCCTTAGTTTATTGGCTCTTCACCATGGAGATTTAATTGGTTTACAAGCTTCTTCTAGCTTGAGGCGTTTTCCATGTTTTGATGAGTAGAACTTTCTATTTTTGCGCTTGTCTGCATTGTGTGGGATTATCTATTTTGTCTATCCTGGATAGTGGTTTCTTTTTATTTGGTGGCGAGGTGAATGTTGATAGTTTTCAAGGGCTCACTCTAGGTTGTTGTTTTTTATTAAAGCTTGCAACTAGTTTGGGGAATTTTCCCAACCCTTTGTTTATGTGCAGTGTGTTGTTATTCAGGAGGTGGGCTTGGTACGTTTTGTTAGATTTTTCTTTCATAGTTCTTACAGAGGTGGAGAAGTCTCCTATTGAGGTGGAGACTACTTTCATGAAGATGGAGGTGGTTGAGTCTCCTATTGAGGTGGATACTTTTTGGGCTCCCTACTGCGGACATGGTGTTGTTTGGTGGGCTAATAGTTTGTACCTTGTCGTGTTGATCTCTCTCCTCGTTGTTCCTATTGAGGTGGAACCCTTTTCTATTGAGGTGCAAAGGGATATTGCAGTTGTTGTCTAGATCAAATGTCAGGGCATTATTTTTATTCACAGAAAAGCTTATGTGTGCCCCACATTGTGGGTGACTGACATTGTTTTGTCAATTTCCTCTCTTGGCACTTGTAATGGTATTGGTTAGTGGGAGCCTTGTTCTCTTTTCTATACTTGGCCTCTCTTGGCCTTGTGTACTTCAAGTACCTTTTCTTCTCATCTCTTTGATGACTGCATGTTGATTGTGGCTTTCTACTAGTTTCTAGATTTTCCTCCTTGGCAATGCTTTCGTTGTTTTTTTGTAAGGGTCAACCCCCTTGTTTGACTGATGCTTTTATCAAAAATAATTATATAATTAATAATGGGTTCATTGAAGAATGTTTAGATATATATTTTTGGTTAGTGATTCTTGGCCTTCTCAATGTTTTTGACTTGTCTCTTCCATCTTAGACAATGTTAGTTCAAACCACTAGCAGATAACTTTGCACTAGTAAGGTTCTTTCAAGCCTCAAAATTATCCTTCTACATTTCAACTCCCATGGTTAAAAGAAGATGACTTGGAAGGTCGGCCTCATCATGGTATTTCTCAGTATATTTTATTTAAAAATTATACTTTATTAAACAACTCAAACAATGGAATTTTTCATTGTGTGCTAATATTTTAGAAATGATAAGAAATATTTTAAGAAAGTCAGAAAAGGTTCAAGGTTATAATCAAGAAAAAGTCTTAAGGAAGGATCTATTAAGTGTCATTCCAAATTTTAAGATGATTTAGAAAAATGTTGATCTTTAAGAGATCATGTGGAGACAAAAATATCATATTAAGCAGTTACAATTAGGGAATATGAATTTTTTTTTACTCTATCAACTTCTTGTGCCACAAAAACTTGTTAATGCTTTCAAGGAGATTCAAAGATAAGATAGTTTTAAAAATTGTGCCCATTCAAGATATCTAACAAAAAAGATTTATCACGTTTGAATTATGAAAAGCTCCCATCAAAATTTCTATTGATAATAGATGTATCATTTCAGGTTTTATTTCTTAATTATCTATATTAATGAAAAATTATTTCTCAATGGACTTATTTCCATGGAGGAGTTATATCAAGTTATTTTTATGATGAAAAAATATAAAACTCCAAAACTTTATGGAATTCCTATAAAATTCTTTCAATATTTTTGAGATATCGCCATGGATGACATTTTAGCAACTTCTAAGGAATTATATGCCTAAAAAAATGCTTAAATTTTTAAACAATTCTTTTTCTTTCTTTCATTCCGAAGAAGGATTAGGTGTTGATTTTTAATTATGTTAGACGCATAGCTCTTTACAATAATATTTATAAGATTTTTAGCTAGGTTTAGACCACCGCGAGACAGGTTAGGTTTACCCTATCAATGATATGCACCATAATACTACTTCAACTTAGTATGAGAGGAACTGTTGATTCACACATTTGGTCATTACACTTGGTTGAAAAGCCAGTGGCATGAAGCTACCTTGTGTCAGATTATGACTAAATTCTTCTAAGTAAGAATCACCGCTATATGTTGCACATCTCTCTCTCTACCTACATCATGACCTATAGTAGGGACACTCTTGCACCCCCAAGGTCTTGTGTAATTGGATATCTTCGATTGGTGCAATAACCTAGTCACAATCACCTTGGATATCAATTTCAAGTGGTCAATGAGAAGAATCTTTTTCTAGACTACTCAAATAAGCAGTGGGGTATTGTAAGTGGCAGAGTAGCCTTACTGCCAGGATCCACTGAGATTCATCCCTTTGTCACCTCAACTCAAATCTTTTTCTTATTTTTTTGTTTTAAATTTTAATAATATTTTCTCTAAAACTATTTTTGAGAGGATGAAACATTTCCTTCTTGTCATCATTCATTCCAAAAAAGTTAAGTTGCTCAAGGTCATCAAATAATTGATGGTATTTTTATTTTCCAAGAATCCATTCACTCTATCTAGGTTAATATGAAAAGTTATATTTTCATGATGCTTAATTTTTCTAAGACTTATGATAGAGTTTGATTGAAGTTTTACAAGATATGTATGTGCCTTCGATTTGGATGATAATTAGATTCAATAGGTGATGGTGTCTTATACCTTGATTTTTTTAATGATTAGAAACGGTTATCTTTTTCTATATCTCTTTATCATTCTAGCATAAGGTTTGGATAGGTTCTTCAAGTATCTATGTGTTTTGATTCTATATTTTTCTTTTTACTATAGTGTTGTAATGCCCCGCTAGGGAACCCAAGATAAATTAATCTAAACATGTTACTAAGTTTACTAAATAATTTTTTTTCTTAAGAGTTTACAATCAATAATGAATAACAATGCGAAAGAAATATAACGTAAGACAATACATATTCATAAATGTAACTCATTAACAAATTACATGTCTAAGGGTTCCATGATGTAGAACTACGTAAATATAAATTAAGCTATTAAGAACAATTCATAACATAATCACATGATGTATCTTAGGTTCAGTTTAAAACCCAAATTAAAGTATTCCTAATCCTTTACTTAATCATAATGAAAATAACACAAATTATAAAGTATACTAACATATTCATTTCAACTGAATGGTAAGATACATCTATTACATCAATGAATTCAAAGTACATACAATAAGATACAATTGATACATCATAGTCTTCAAGATAATACAACTTCTACTACACATGTCACGAGGATAACAATAATACATTAAAAAAATGTATACATCTCTAGAATCAAGGTCACTAACCAATACATAAATGGAATACAAGATATACATTTCATGAGAAAGTCTCAAAGCAAGAACAAGAAGATAGAAGAAGCATCAAGGATCATCTAAGCACCAAGTCACAAACGTTGGATCTCAATGGTAATAGAACCTGACCACATGGAACCAAGAATTCCACTCCCACCGTGCTGAGGAGATAACACCAGGCCTCACTCAAGGATACATTCAAACAAGAAAGACTAATGCAATGGTACACAGGATAAAATGTTAAAAAGTGGTTACAAGGTTATTAAGTATAAATGATCATGATACAAAATAGGTGTACCAAATGCTCATGTAGGAACCTAGGACATATATAAGGAAGTGTCATCATATAAGTCACTTGGTAGTCTCTCTGGACCCCAACCCCCTAGTGACGCTATACGATATCAGTAGTCCTTTCGTATAGACAAGGAAAATGAACTATGCCAGACCTCAACACCTCTGTAGACGGGAAAGCATCTTCTCCCACTCCCATCCTAGCCTGTGTACTAGCACTCAAGGCATGAGTGAGGCACAATTATCTTTTTAATGTTTATATCCTAATAAATTTATTAAATTATCACTTATTAAGTCAACTTACGAAGGATACCTAGGCAGCCACTTTAGGGCTCTAACGCCTCCAAAGTAAGCCACTTCCCCTCTATGCTCTTGGATAAGCTACCCTAATGCTCCTAGCAAGAGAACTAGAGAAACAAAAAGACCAAAATCATAAAAGACTTTCATAAACTAGTAAACCATGAATGTCATCAATGACAAGTGTGGGAGCATAACAATATCTCATCCTATACAAGAATCCAGTTATCCATCCCATACTAGACATAACAATCATCAAATACCAAATACCATATACACATGATCTCAATACACAAGTCCAATAATCATTAAGAGCATCAATAGCATCACTCTCCAAACATGGAGTAAAACATAGATCCACAATATCATCTATCGAATCACAAAACAACTACAATAAAATAATCAAGGTGACCTAGTTAACAAATCAAAACTTAATACAACAATGGTTTGCCAACTCCTGTGGTCAAATAAAAATATTGATGAAGGTTTCAGAGAACACAAGACATCATATCATAGATAAACCCAAAATAATACTCCCATAATCAAGATACCAAAATGGTTATAGATTTTAGACAATACAACCCCCAAAATGAAAGAAGTACAAAACCATAAAATATACCAAGTTTCAAAAGACAAAATTCCCGTCTAGGGCTTTACTCTACCCGTGACCGACAAATAGACACATACAAAACAAAACCCCAATTATAAAACACATCCATATAAAAACTCTCATTTGACTACATAACAAAACTAGCATTAATTATAGCCTAAGCAAAATATAATCAAAACTAGATTATAAATTAATTAAATTGTTTATAATTTAACCCTATTAAATTATAAATTAATCAACTTATGAACTAATCTAATTTAATCATAATTTAACTTTAAGTTAAATTATAAATTAATAAAATGTAACATAAAATAATTTATACTTAATCTAGCTTTAAATTAAATCATCAATTTAATTTAAACATAATATAAAACCAAAAATTCAATTAATTGAACTAGAATTAAACTAAAGTATAAATTAAATAAACTAATTAAAAATAAAATAAAGTTTTAAATTAGATAAACTTATTTATTTATTATTTAATTAAATAATAACTAACAATTAATAAAATAAATGAACTAATTCAAAAATAATAATTAAAACCAACTATTATGGGGAAGTGGGCGGTCCCACTCCCACTTCTCCCAAGCACATCTTGTAAAAAATAAGAACAACATGAACTTTTAATAATAAAAGAAGTAATGAATTTCCCCAAAGTGGGGTGGGTTTGGGTAGCCCACGTAGGTGGGGTCCAAAACTCCCAAACCCCATGCACACAAAGAGGTGGCTCGTTATTATTGTTATGTATATAACATACATACATACATACATACATACATACATACATACATACATACATACATACATACATATATATATATATATATATATATATATATATATATATATATATATATATATATATATATATATATATATATATATATACACACATTATATATATGCACACACATATATATAATGTGTGTGTATATATATTAAATAAAGATAAAAACTATAATTAGTCTCTTATTCTTTTCAAAAATTGAATTCAAATACAAATTTATCCAATTTATTTTCTAATTTCAATTTTGATATATTCACGAGGATTTTTATCCATAATTTAAAGCAAACCCTAGTTGATTGAATTATAAAGTTTTCTCAGTTATTTTGGGGTACAATTCTATTTCAAAGAGAGCTTAGGGTTTTCAACTAGGTTTCAATAGTCATCAAATCTCTTACACATAAAACAACTATAATGGTATTCATTCAATTTCCACAAAGAAAGAAAGACATGCATTATAATCAATCCAAGCACAATAACTATCTAGAAGACACGAAGAGAACAATCTTTTCAAAAGAAAGATTTTCAAAGGTTTCCAATCCCTACCTTAATTCCATAAGATGAATCTGAAACACACACAAAGGCCAAAACGCAAATCCAAAACTTCTAAGATCCCAAGCTTTACCAAAATTCCTTGAATTCCAATCCATTGCCAAACCTATAAAACCTTCCAAAACCTGTTCCTAAAAATGACCAAAAGGCCTCTGATATCTAGAAAACCCAACAAATTGAACATAAACATGCAACTCACCATCATGAATTAGAACTCGACTGTTAAAAATAATAAAAATAGTTAACTTAAAATCACAGAAATCAGAACTCAACTCCAACCTCATTTATATCAATCTTTTATTTGAAAGAATTATTTATTTAATTAATAATTCCAATTAATGCAAATCACTCAACTTTTAAATCTTAAATTTATATTTCAATTTTATTAACTAAATGTGCAAATTTAATTGTATAATAATCTTTAATTAATAATTAATATTTCTAGCACAACAATACTATACAAATTGATAATTAAATATCAATTCATTCATTTATTAAAAGGAATTATAACTAATCACTTAGTTACGACTCTTAAATCAATCTTTTAATTTAGAACTGATAAATCAATTCCTTTTAATTAGTGTGCATATAATCGCATGATTATATTTTAATTATAATTAATATTTTTAGCACCACGTAATAGACAATTTGATAAATAATATCAATTTATATTATTTGAACATTTAATTTAAAGTTTGATTTAATATTTAATTTAAAGTTTGATTTAACGTTTAATTAAATCTTTATTTTCATAATTTAGACTTTTAATTAAGTCTTTTAAATAATCAATGATATTTAATTAATTTTTATTAAGTATTAAATATCTATATATTTAATATTTCCATATCCATAAGATATAATTATTTTAATCTCATAATTAATCTTAATTAAATGTTTAATGCATTAATAACATAAAATTTACATTAAGACACCCGACAAACAAACACAAAGGAAAAACTGACGAAACCCATAAAGTAATAATCAAGCTCAAAGAAAGGGTTCATGAATGACATCACCTTGATGAATTCGGAGGGTAGAAGTTAAGATACTTTCCCACTATTTGAGGATAATAATTGGCTTAGGTTGGGATTTAGACTTGGATGTTATCTCCCCTCTCTTACCATTGTGATATTGTGATAGGGTACGTTCATCCTGACAATTCAGGGAAGTCGATGCCCGGTACCTAAAATTTTGCATAAAAGATGAGCATGCATAAACACACACACACACACACACACACACATATGAGTAAGTGCACAAAGATGGGGGACCAAAAAGGTGGTATAAGATGCCACTTTTTTCTTGAAATCAACAAACTCTGAACTTCAACAACAAAATTGAAGATAGTTAGACTCAAAATTTTAAGATGCGACAAAAACAAGAGTTGTAATACTCTGAATCTAGTTCCTAAACTACTAACTTATTTTGAAAATGGTGCAGATTAAGGCCCTCAAAAAGGGGGGAGCACAAAAAGTGGTCCTATTTTTTGTCCAAAAACATAACATAGCGTCTAGTGTCCTCCCCCTAAAATGTTAACTTTTTTTTTGAATTTTTTTAATCACTCTAGTGGGAAGTTAGCTAACACCATGTAGTTTATCCCAGATTTTTTTGGTAATTTTTTTATGAACGTATAATTTTTGATGAATTTACGAAGTGCACACATCCTGAAAACATGAAATTTCTATGTGCTCCCCCTAGAAATCATTTAAAACTAATCAAAAATTAAATTTTCTTTTTTTTAAAGTGTGGTAGAATAGAGTCTAGTTTCTAAAAATGTAACTTATTGCAAAATTCAATGAATGAGCCAAAATCTATGCCCAAAATACTGCATGTTGGTTTTTTACAAAAAATAGACATACACACAAGAAATTAGAGTTGAAAAACTCAACATAATCAGAATTCAAAATAAATTATATGCTTAGATAGCTAACAGAGAGATCTGCAATATCACGTCATCTGATTTTTACGTTCTTGAGCCACGAGTAAACCTGACGAGGAGCACACAAAAAAAGATGTCATTTTTTTTGTATGTCTGCTGGAAAACACGTCTGAGGCCTATTTCAGTCATCCAAGCCTTTGGGTTGGATCTCCAAGGCAAATCCAAGCCTTAGGATTGGTAAATTCAAATCCTTTACAAAGCGCGCATGCCCTATAAGGCATGCACACTATGTAAATTTATGATTTC
>BSBK01000044.1:0-405000 GCA_027943335.1 Chamaecyparis obtusa
TTATATGTACATATGTACATATATATGTACATATATATATATATATATATTATATATATATATAATATATATATATATATATATATATATATATATATGTATGTATGATTGTATGTATGTATGTATGTAGAATATATGTGTACACACACACACACACACACCACATATATATATGTATGTATGTATATAGATAGATATATGTGTACACACACACACACACACACATATATATATATATATCTAGATATTTATATGTATATATCTAGATATTTATATGTATATATGTACATATATACGTATATATATGTATACATAAATATATGTATATATGTACATATATATCTAGATATTTATATGTATATATGTACATATATACGTATATATATGTACATATATATAGGTATATATGTACATATATATACGTATATATGTACATATATACATATAAATATCTAGATATATATGTACATATATACATATATATATGTATACATGTACATATATATATATGTATATATGTACATATGTACATATATATGTACATACATATGTGTGTGTATATATATATATATATATATATATATATATATATATATATATATATATATATATATATATATATATATGTATGTATGTATGTATACACACACACACACACATATATACCATACACATATACATATGTGTATGTGTTTATATATACATGCATGCATACATATGTGTTTGTATAGTGTACATGTATGTACATGTGTATGTGCATGTGTATGTATGTATTTGTAGACACTAAAAAATGGTCAACGCCTATGTGCCCCTTTTTCTAACATATCTTCAATGTCGAATTTTCATCCCTAATTCACTAATATTTCTCCTTGATTATTCCTCATTTTTTAACCAATCAATCGCTTTCAAAATCAATTCAAGTCATTATCAAAATTATCAAAGTCATTTCAACTCCTATTAAAATCATCAAAAATGATCATTTCCCTCATCAAAATCATCAATTTGGTCAAATCAATTAATTATCTTCTTTAGGGTAAATAACCCATAATTTACTCTTAACTCTTAGTTTTGATAAATAAATTACATTTATTTATCCCCCTTTCCCTAGGTTTTGCGATTAATTAATTTGGCATTAATCAATTGACTAATTATTGATTTGTGAAATTTTCATAAATCCTAAATCCCGATTTCCATTTTGTGGGAATAAATGAATTTTAAAATTTAAATAGTTCCTTCATTTTGCCAAATTGGATTTTATCCCTTTATTTGTGTTTCACCCACTTTTCTAGCTTCCACTTCTCTTTTTTAGTTGCACCTTCCCTTTCCTTTTGTCATAAATTGTCATAGTTTATGACAATTTTCCTTTTTCCTCTTGTCATAAATTGTCATAGTTTATGACAATTTTTCTTCTTTTTTTTCGTCATATTTGTCATACTTTATAACAAATTTCTTTTTTTTACTCATTAATTTCTAATCATTGCATTCAATTTGTCATAAGTTGTCACAATTAATGATAAATTTCCTCTTTAAAATTTGTCAATTGTCATAATCTATGACAATTGCCCTTTTGCACACTTAATTGCTAAATTTACAATTTCTCTTGCCAAATCTATAAATTGGGATGATTTCTTTCATTTTTTGGTTAACCATCATCTTTCAATCTTCTCGTTATCATGCAAATTGATTTCATGCTATAGTTCATCTTGTGTCATTATCAAAAGCAACATCACATCATTTTTATGGAGAAGAAAGGAGAGCATCAGAACTACATTTGAAGGGAGTTTTTATGTTATTTTACATGTTTTTAAGATCCCATTTCAAATGGTTTTAATGATAGATTATATTGGTTTGCATATATTATTTATGGTATTTTTGGTTCTCTCATTTATGCTTTCTATACCTTTTTCTAGTCTTAGATTTGGTGAACCCAATGTGAAACATGTTTAATTAATTGGATTCTTGATTTTTTAGGACTTACAAGTCCTTGAGAACATCCTAGCACTCGGGTTGATTTTATGCACCCTTAGAACTCAGAGTTGCACACTTGGTCATGAAATTTGTACACTTTGTCATGAAAGGTATGCACTTGGGGTTTAGACTCCAAAACTTAGGGTTTTAGGCCTTATTTTAGCTTCTAACTGGTTCATGTTTGTCATTTCTCTATTATGAAGCATGAGTGAAGCTAATTAATGGATGGAATAACTTAAAATAAACTCATATTTAAATGTAGGACACCCTAAAATTAACTCTATTACTTGATTTGGGATCCTAAAATGAACATTCACCTAGTTTAGGGTTTAATTCAAACTTACCTAGTTAAGGTGTTTTCTAATCCGCATCTAGTTTAATTAGGAGTTCAAGTTGTTTTAAAATCTTTCAAATAAAGTTTATTAAGTGTAAAATGAATCTCATATTTGGTCTTGGAAGCTTAAATTTAACTCTCACAATTTATTTGGGCTCTTAAAACAAACCTCACA
Source organism: Chamaecyparis obtusa (assembly GCA_027943335.1). Taxonomy (NCBI): domain Eukaryota; kingdom Viridiplantae; phylum Streptophyta; class Pinopsida; order Cupressales; family Cupressaceae; genus Chamaecyparis; species Chamaecyparis obtusa. Next base: position 2,478 of record BSBK01000044.1, read on the forward strand.
AAGTTTAGGGTTCATTGTAAACCTAGTTACTCTATCTTCTTTCAATTTAACTAAAATTCACAATCTAGCCTAATTAGGGGTCCTAATGGATTCAAATGTGTCATATATAGTTTATTAATTGGTAAAGGAACCTAAAATGGACATTCATACTTTATTTGGGATCCTTAAATGATCATTCATCTAGTCTAAAGTACATTGTAAATCTCCTTAGTTAGTGTGTTTCCTAGTCACTCCAAATCTGCATCTAGTATAACTAGAGTTTCATATTGATTCAAAATAATTTCAAATAAACTTTTTAATGGATGAGTGTACCATAATAATGGTAATAAAAATTATTATTAATGCAAATTTGGTCATTATAGATGCCTTGGTAGAATTATGAGCCATTCTAGCCTATATTATAGGCCTTATGCACTTGGTGGCTCAAACTGCGCATTTGGTGAGAGTTACTGCATACTTGGTCATGGTTTTTGCACACTTAGTCACTATTTATGTGCACTTGTCATGTTTTTTCACACTCGGTCCATATTTATGCATAATTAATGAATTTTAGGGTTTTGGGGCTTAATTTTACAAGTATGCTTCCATACTTCTGTTATGCACTTAGAAGAGGAGATTTTTTTTTGGTACTAATGATCTTTGCAGCTCTTTGGGAATCATGGGATGAGGATTAAAGCCTATACTACTAATACATTTGGTGCAAGACACTTTACGAAGACCTTGTGTGTCTTCTAAAATAATTGTGTGTGTATTTTAGTAGTTAGCAAACACTTAGTTTTGGTGCTTAAAATGAACTTATTATTTTAATTGTTTGGTTGTGTCTTCTTATTTGTAATCCCTTGAGAATCATATGGATTTATCCTCTCCCCTTGTCTTCGCGGACCTTGGGTGAAGAGAAATTCATACAATTCTTTAGAGAGGCAATGCATTAGACCAAGGCATTCACTTTGAACATGCCAAGAGATGACCTCAAGCAGTAATAGGCCAAAGCTAGGTCTCTATCCAAACCGCTATATAAATGCATGATTGTAACTAATAATCTAATCAGAAGTATGGTTGGGTGATAGCTCTCCTCTCATACCCTAGAGGTGCGTAAAACCTTGGTTCTCAAAGCTGGGAGACCTCCTACAAAAGCTTATCACATCACCCACTGAATTGGATGTCCCATACTAAAAAGATTTTTTTTAGTGTCCAAAAATCCTCTATCTCATTGATGCAAGGGATCACCCATGCTCGCCAAGGCATCCCACACTTTTTGCGGCTCTTGGTAGAGATAGCAGTTCCTTGGGAAGTGATGCCCCTTGGAATTCAAATCTTGGTATGCCTGAGAAGTGAGTGCATTGTAAGGGGGAGTCCATGCCTCTAAGATTATAAGTAGTATCTCCTTGATTAGGCATGGTTGAACTTTGTTCAAGCGGTAATTTAGTGGATAGTGTCCCTTCAAGCCTAGGTTGTGATGTGTTGTTTAAATATTACAACAACCATTCTACCTTATATGTCTTGTATGAGTGTTCAAACATTTAAAACACTTCCAAAACATTCAAAACCTTTTTAAACATTCCAAGACATTCAAGAACATTTCAAAACCCTTTCATAGACTTTTCCAAATATGAAATTTCAAAACATTTGCCTTGGAGCCTTGTTGCAATCCTAGGGTGATCTTTTGCATGTTTTACATCCTCATATCATAGTCATTTTTCAACATTTTCATACATTATATAAGTCCTTTCTCATTTCCAATATCAAATCCTTTGCATAGTCCCCATTATAAGTCCTCATTATAGTCCTCTCGCATAAATCCTCATTTAAAACTTAGAACCTTTCAAAACTTTGCAAAGTCCCACAAAAATCCAAATCTTAGAGTCTTTCCTTATGTTATTAAATATAGGATCGTGACTTGGTCCCTTTGTCCCTTTATCCTACTTTGTCCCTCTTATCAAAATTATCTTTTTTTCTTCTTTTTTTTCCTTTGTCAAACTCCATCTTTTTCATGTTGGATTTGACCTAGTCCCTTTTTATCCAAACATATTTGTTCTTTTGATCCTTTCAAGTCAATATCCCTATTCAATTTCCTAAGGTTATACTCTTAGATTTGTATTTTCCAAATATTTTGTCAAAATCCAAAATACCAAAACATAGTTACATTTTTTACAATCATTCAAAATCTAAAAAATCCCCAAAAAATTGCATTTGCATATCTCCCTAAGTGGCATTTTGCACATCTTTCCAAAAATACTTTGCATACCTTAGGTTGCATTCTCATTCCAAGGTCTCCTAAAAATACAAAACATAGTTGCATGCCCCTCATCCTTAGGTGCATTTAGTCATCATGCCAATTGTGACAAGGCAAAAAGGTTCCTAACAACTCATGTACACTTCTAGTGAGGAACCCCATTTTGATCGAAGATGAAGCACGCATTGCAAACACAAGGTTATGACACCAGATCTATATTCCATTCAAGAAAAGATAACACCAGCATCATGAACCCTTCAAGACAAGGGACCCTAACACATTATGACCCAAGACCAATGACATCATCACAAATGCTTCCTAATGCAAGATGAATGGAAGATTCTAACCCAAACTTGGCATACCTTCAAACTTTCAACCAGAGTATGGAATAATTCAATGGGGACCCCTACCTAATTATGAACCAATCTTCATTCCAATGAAACCAAGTTTTCCTCAAACAATTTCACAACCTCTTACACGAATCATGTAAATGAGAAAATAAATCCCAAGGTCAAGTATGTCATCTTTTGAACACCAATAAAAAATGATTAATAAGAAACATATTGAGTCATATGTTCAATACAAAAATTTGGTAAAAATTTTAAATACTAATGCATTGTCACCAACATAGTCACCCAAGTAGCGAAAAATCACATCTAAATTTTTAAAGAGGTTGCTTTAAACATTATATAAAAAGGATGAAACAACTGTGTCTAACAATACCCTATCCCAAAATGATCACATGGATGACACACCCATTTCCCATAAAGCAATTGATCTTCAAGAAGCATCCATGTCTCCTTCCATTCCTTCATCCCCTCAAGATAAATTTCCTCCATCTCCCTCAAGTGAAATATCTAATGATGAAACCTTCCAAGCGCTATCTCTAAAAGAAATCCTAGCTAATCTATCTTTGATACAAGTCCATCTCATACTTCCCAAAGTCTATAGCCAATACCACCATGTCCTCCATTTTTAAGAAATCCCATTCAGAGAGTCTAATCCAAATTCCAAATCCTTCATGTCCAAACAATGACCCCTTTCTAGAGCCCCCTATGCATATTCCAATCCATACCCCATGTCAAGAGGATGATCCAAAACATGAAGAAATAAGTCTTGAAATAAATCAAGATCAAGATCCCCAACAATGACCAATCCCCACCAATTTTGACCATGATACCATTTCCTTGGAGCCTCGTAATGATCTTACTATCCCTAACTCTCCTATCCAAGATAATGTCTCTCCCCACCAAATTTTTTTTTCCTTTCAAGTCCCATTGGCCTTCCACTTCCTAAGAAAGATCATGATTCCCTTCGAGTCTTCCTAATGATTCCTTTCAAAACCAAGAGAAAAAAATATGGAATCCATGATCCTATTCCAAGTCAAGATCAAAGCATCTCCTTGCCTTTAAACCCTCCACATGATCCAATCATACCTCCAGATCCTCCACAAAATCCCATCATCCTTTGGATCCTCTCAAGATCCATCCATTCCTTCATGTCCATACCCTTGTCCTCCAGATATCTTATAGATCCTATCTTACTAGATGATCCTGTCATTTCTCCTATTCTGTTGCAGGATCCCATTATTCCTCCTAATCCCCCTCATGATACAAACACATTTGTGCAAGATGTGCATGAACCCCTTACACTTCAAATAGGTTCCTCTAGTTCTATTGAGTCTAGTCTGCTTCATGGTCCTATCAATCCATCCATATCATATTCACCTCAAAATAAACTCACATCTTGTAGAAAGTGTCCCATTGGTCAAAATCATTATCAAGTCACGGGGGGGGGTAAGCATCCATGAACAAGATATATTAAACCCTTTCATGTCAAAGAAAATTTTCATGGTCATGGCCTCAGTAAAAAATATCATTCTCAAGACATCGGCACCCCTTCCAAATTCAAATCAAAATGTATACCCCCTCCTTCACCCCTTCCATCCATATTAGGTCCATATGTCCTCCATCCACTAGTTCATATCCACTTACCCTTTCCCACATGCAAGTCAACATTGGAACACATCTTCAAGAACCTTCCACCCATCCAAAAGACCTCCACACAATCCATATCCATTTATGAAACCCATTCCCCTTCCAAGTAATTTGGATGCTAAGTATAAAGTTTGTAAGTTAAGAAATCCACATACAACCAAGGATCAACATGTCCAGTCTAATTGACATGAGAAATCAAAGAAAAATATGATCCAAAAAGAAAAAGAAATGTCAAAAAGGCCACAAAGTCCCATTAAGCAAAAATTAAAGTCAAAATCAATATGGGTTCCTAAATCTCTTATATAAGAAATGTAATCAAAGGACCCACAAAAAAATGAAAAACAAAACTGCACGTGGATTCCCAAGAAGCTCTCCCAAATAAAAATCTAATTTGGCATCCAAAATTGCTATCCCTCCATCTAAAAACCTTCCATCTTCCAAAACATAGAGGCTATGAGTCGCATACCCACAAGGGTATTTAGCTGGAGGAAAATTAAATCAAACAAAGGCATAAAAATGCCTCTCAAAAGGTTGACTTAGGGTGAATTAAATCCTATTTGAACCACCCCTTTCTCCATTTTTCATCCTCTTTCCTCATTTGCTATGCTTCCATACTAAGGGTTTGTGGAGATTTCTTGAGGTCTTTTTGCAGGCCTTTGAGGTTTTTGATTGAAGATCTTCGAAAGTGATTTTACAAATGACACCTATCTATAGACATCTTTCACTTCTCGAACTATCTAATGGAAGTGAAGGATAAAAAAAAACCTTTATTTTGTGCAGTTTTACTTGATGCTCACTAAGTTTGAGCCCCATATAAATACTTTTTATGTAATTCATCTATGTATTTTGTATATTATATGTTCAATGTGTACCTCACGATCACAAAAAATAATGAAAAAGCTTGTTTCTTTTTTTTGTAAACACCATCACCGTGAATTTCAGGTTTCTTGCATTTATAGTAGGTAATTAAGGGTTTTCAAAACAAAATTGTTTTATCTGTAAACCATGGCTTCCATTGTTTGAAACCCTTGTTTATGCATTTTTCCACTCTCTATGTTGAGACTATGCAGACTGGGACTCCCTTGGGTTTTCATATCTTCTTGCACATTGGTGGTTTTGAGAAAGATATTACATATATATTACGGTTTCCTTTCACCATTGATCTTTCTTTCGATGACCTTGTTGTTACAGATGATGCACCTTCGTCATTATTTGGTGAATGGAGAAACTTTATGGGAACACTATCATGTTGTCTTTTGTTACATTATATCACCTTGGGACTACTCTCTTATCCTCTTTAGATGGTATTATGACTGATCTGAAACCCTTTTTTAACACTATTTGCAAGTCTCAAAATATGGAAAATGAGTGTGATGTTGCATGCATCCTCTTCTATAAATAGACATGTAAAAATTTTCTACTGTATCCCACCCAATCTTCCATGTTCCCTTGATGAGAGCCCTACTATAAAGAAAGTACAATGCCCCTTTGATATGAATTAATGTTATTTTGATAGAACTTCATAGTTTTTCAATAAACTCTCTCTTTGTCTAATATTTGTTGTTATTGATTCTTTGTTGTTTCTCTTTTTATGGGGTTTCAAACTGCCCCTTCACACTAAAATGCCTAAAATCCTTTGAATGTGCTTCCTCAAAATTTTTGGAATAATATGCATATGTCTGCTATCATTGATGTTTTGTCATTGATGCCAACATATTTCTTTGTTTGATATAGTGTTCCTATGATGTTCAATGAATTGTCTGCTTCGGTATCGATAGTGTGTTGAAGATCAGAATCTATGAATGTATGAGTTGTGTAAGGGATGTCTATATTTGATTCAATTAAACTTGTTCACATGATTATTTTTGTGAGTTATGGGTTTCTATTTTGAGACTACTTTTTGAGTTGGTTAGTGGTGACAATGTGATAGTATTTTGATCACTACAACATTTGGAGTCAAATTTCGATGCTAATTTGCGACGCCACTACCATTTGTGTTTGTTTTTGTGTTTTTTTTACAAGTGCCCCTGATGGTGTCATAATAGCGATGATGACATCATAATTATGATACTCGCTTAGTTATAAACAAAACAAAAAAGAAAAAGAAAGTGTTATTTGTAATTTTTGTGAATTCAAAGAGCTGTCACGAAGATGACACTACAATTTTGTATGGCGTGAAGAGGGCATTTGAGTTTAAAATGCGTGAAAAGGTCGACACCATGTGGGAAGAGGGCACTGAAACTTGAGGTAGGCATTCGAGCTTTTTCTTCTCATTAACTCAATTTCATTTTGATGGCATTTGTTGATTTAATGGCACAATATGAATGTTAATGCTCGATGACCCACGAGCCATCAAGACATTTGGAATGCTTGATGACCCATGAGCTTTGAGAGCTAGGGCATCATTTCTATTACCTTCAAGGCATTGTGTGAAGTGGTTGATCTCTCTTTATTTGTTTTGTTGTTGATATTCACTATGCGGTACTCCCCGTTTATGATCATTTTATGAGGAAATATTTTGATGGCTCGCGGGCTGCAAGCTAGGGCATCATACATTATTTATGAGCTCACTATTGAATATTGGCATTGTTTACATCTTTTCATTTGGAATTCTTGATGACTGGCAAGGTTTGAGAGCTAGGGCATCATTGCTATTACCTTCAAGGCATTGTGTGAAGTGTTTGATCTCTCTTTATTTGTTTTGCTGTTGATATTCACTATGTGGTACTCCCCGTTTATGATCATTTCATGAGGAAATGTCTTGATGGCTCGTGGGTTGCAAGCTAGGGCATCATGCATTATTTATGATCTTACTATTTGAGCAACTCATGTCCCTATTTGATTATGAGGGACATGAGGTGCTCAAACAGTAAGCTCATAAATAATGCATGATGCCCTAGCTTGAAACCCGCAAACCATCAAGACATTTCCTCATGAAATGATCATAAATAGGGAGTACCACATAGTGAATATAAACAACAAAAAAAATAAAGAGACATCAAACACTTCACACAATATATGTTATTTTATAAGATTTTATTAAGACTAAATATATTGTTTTATTAAGATTTTATTAAGACAAAGTATTTTGGGTTAGTTTTATGTTGTTTTATAAGATTTTATTAAGACTAAATATATGATGTAAACTCATAATTATACTTGATATATATAATACAATGGTATGTAGTATAATCTATACATTTGTGAGATGTGATTAATTCTAGTTATATGATGTTTTGGGATTTCATTGGTGAGTTTGTATACTTTCTCCATTTTAAACTAACCTAAGACTTCAAAGGAGGAATTATGAAATATAGTTGTAGGTAGTTATCTCTTTTATAACGATGGAGGAGTGAAAGGTAATGATTAATGAGGTCACTTCTATTAGATCATACATTAATACACTTACTATTTTGAATTTGAGTTTGGGCATCATCCAATGTTATTGTTGTCATTGCATGCTTGTTGTTGTTGTGCACCATATTGTTGGCAATTTGGTTGAAGTGAGTACACAAATGTTTTCATTATGGAAACATATGATCCACATGAAGATCGCACAGGTCAGAGAACAAGTATAGTAGAGCGCATTGCAAATTTGTCTAAGTGTAAGACAGTGTTTTCACCAGTGCACCAGGATACAGTTTTTTTTTGTGACATTGACTGGAGTAAGTTCAATGCTTTTGCACTTGAACATAGACTCTATGATGACTAATGATGACCCATCTCAAAGCACAAGTCAGTACAGCATGTACGGAATTAGTTATGACAGTTTTACCGAAGATAGTGTTAAGCCGACAGGACAAAATATGAAGGCAGAATTGGTAAAGAGTTAAGGGATTATTTTGTTTATCAAAATAATGACTTAAAAATATAAAGGGATGACATCCTAGATGTTAAATCTTGGATAAAGATATATGTAAGCTGACCATGTAAAGTTATTATCTTTAATAACTTGTATATATGTAATTGTAATTGTAAGAAGAGATGATGTGTAATATGGTAATGATATGATGCGAATGTAAGAGCAACGAAAAGATATAGATGCAAGCAGCATAAGGTTATGTACCTTAATCCATTTTTGTAATCAGTATACATTTTACATTACTTGTTTGGGCAGTGGGCTCATCTGGTAATCAAATTTTGTATTGACAACTCCTAACAGGGTTGAGACTTCTAACAAGGCCTATAGTCCCTTAATCAGGACTGATATACTATATGCTTGTAATAGACTCCTAACAGGGTCAACATCCTTAACAAGATACTTTTGATTAGTAGATCTTTGTGGGTACCATCCCCACCGGGGTTTTCCCTTGGCCAGGGTTTCCTCGAGAACATATAATGTGTTATGGGTTCTTTATTTCTATTGCTGTGCATATTGTTTAGCTTCTTATGTTATGGATGTATAAAGATAATCTGTTATATCCATAATTGGGAAAAAGAAAAAGTTTGTAGAATACTGATTCACACCCCCCCCCCCCCTCTCTTCGTATTTCCTATTTCTAACAATTGGTATCACAGCTTAGTTACTCAGAGAAGAATCATTCAAGGAAAGCCTAGCAGCTTGAGTAAGATCTCTATGGATATGGATCAACTACAGAAAAATCTTGAAGAAGCTCTTGAACAGATTGATATGCTTACTGATGAAAGAAACACTCTGAAAAGAAAATATGATGATGCAAAGAACCTTATTGAGAAACTGAAAAACAAGGTAGAAGATCTGAAATCTGAAAAGGAATCTGAAATTCTTATTGAAGACTATGATGATAATTTAGAAAAAGAAAATGTGATCCTTAAGCATGAACTAAAGATAGTAAATTTGAAGCTTAGTTTGAAAGATGGAAATGACAAAAATGAAGCAAATCTGAGATCTGAGAATGAAAGGTTGAAGATTGAGAATGAAGAATTAAAATCCAAACTTGGCAAAGTAACATCTGAATTTGAGAAAGTAAACTTGCAGCATGCAGAACTTGAGAAATACAATAAGATTGTGAAAGGTGAATTGACTCAATCCAAACAACAACTTGAAAGGCTATATTCAAATAGTGAAAAGATAAAGTTTGTAGAATACTGATTCACCCCCCCCTCTTAGTATTCCCTATTTCTAACACATATATTGTTTTATACACTGTTTATTTCATTGAGACTGTGAGCTTGACATTTGTAATGTATTTGTTGTTATTCGATCAATGTTGCCATGTTGTTGAGGCTATAGATGTCCTTTTACTGATCTTGTATAAACAACATATATACCATGTTGACTCACAGCCCATGAGGTGTTGCTTGATAACACATTTGACATCATACCTTTTGCTCCATTTTGGTCTTGATTTACTCACTACATGCACATGTTTTCTGAGTGCACATGTTCTGTAGCATAGTTTATTTTAGAAGCGTATGGCTTGACTAGTACATGCATAATTGTAAATGAGGATCAGTAATAGGGTGTTAGGCATTGCTTAGATCCTTTGGATCTAACCCCATCTTTTTCTTCCTTGCAGGTTTTGGATCATACAAGAGCATACTGGATTGAACCCCTGGTCAACACTTCATTACTTCAGGCAATGTTTGGTACCTTCATTAGTTATGTTCATCCACTTATGTATGTTTGCCTTCATTCATATTCTTCTGAAAGTTGGCTATTAGCGACCATATATGACCATTCTTGATGTTTTTGGGTCATTTGATGAAAATATGTAAAAGTTTCTTAAAAGTTTATATTTTTTATTTCAATTTTTAAAATCATAAAATGAATAAAATTTAAAGATAACAAATAAAGATAATCTTTGTCTTCACTTAAAAAAAAACCATAAAGATCATAAAGCATGGTAAAAACATAAAGCTCATAAAGCATGGCAAAAGAGGGCCCTAACTATGGTAAAATGAGAAAGTTGCCACTTTGCACTGCTCTTCGATTGTGAAGCTTGAGCTCGATTTGGAAGCTTGGAGCCTTTTGATCTTCATATGGTAGCTGCTAAGGAACTATGTTATAAAATTTTATGCCATGAAATTTTATAATTTTTGACATCATACTTTTTTCTCCTTAGCGTTGAGTTTACAATGTGGGGGAGTCAAAGAAAATATATGTACAGTTATAAAATTTCATGCCTTGAAATTTGACATGAAATTTTATAACATAGTTCCTTAGCATTTGATCTTTATATGGCAGCCATGACTTGAGGTAGGCATTCGAGCTTTGTCTTCTCATTAATTCAATTTCATTTTGATGATATTTATTGATTTCATGGAAAAATATGAATGTTAATACTGACATTGTTTACATCTTTGCATTTGGAATGCTCGATGACCTGCGAGCTTTGAGAGCTAGGGCATTGTTGCTATTACCTTCAAGGCATTGTGTGAAGTATTTGATCTCTCTTTATTTGTTTTTCTGTTGATATTCACTATGTGGTACTCCCCATTTATGATCATTTCATGAAGAAATGTCTTGATGGCTCGCGGGCTGCAAGCTAGGGCATCATGCATTGTTTATGAGCTCATTGTTTGAGCACCTCATGTCCCTATTTGATTGGTCGGTGATTTGTTTGTTATATTGAGTTTACATTATATATTTCGTCTCAATAAAATTTTATAAAACAACACAAAACTAACCCAAAATACTTTGTCTTAATAAAATCTTAATAAAATAATATATTTAGTCTTAATAAAATCTTATAAAACAACATATATTGTGTGAAGTGTTTGATCTCTCTTTATTTATTTTGTTGTTGATATTCACTATGTGGTACTCCCCATTTATGATCATTTCATGAGGAAATGTCTTGATGGCTCGCGGGCTACAAGCTAGGGCATCATACATTGTTCATGAGCTCACTATTTAATACTGGCATTGTTTACATCTTTTCATTTGGAATGCTTGATGACCCGCGAGCTTTGAGAGCTAGGGCATCATTGCTATTACCTTCAAGGCATTGTGTGAAGTGTTTGATCTCTTTTTATTTATTTTTTTGTTGATATTCACTATGTGGTACTCCCTGTTTATGATCATTTCATGAGGAAATATCTTGATGGCTCGCGGGCTGCAAGCTAGGGCATCATGCATTATTTCTGAGCTCACTGTTTGAGCACTGACCAATCAAATAGGGACATGAGGTGCTCAAACAGTGAGTGTTGGCAATTTGGTTGTTGGTTACATAGATGTTGTCATTATGGCAACATATGATCTACATGAAGATCACATAGGTCAGAGAGCTAGTACGTCATAGCGTAATGCGAAATTGTCTAAGTATGAGACAGTGTGTTTTTACCAATGAACTTGAAGATAGTTTTTGTTTGCGATGTCGACTAGACAAAGTTCAGTGCTTGCACACTTGAACATAGACTCTATGGTGACTATTGAAGACTCATCTCAGAGCGCAAGTCAATATGGCATGTATGGAAGAAGTTATGACAGTTTTTCTAAAGACAGTGTTAAGCCGATAGGACAAAATATGAAGACATAATTGATAGAGTTAAGGGATTATTTTGTTTATCAAAATAATTAATTAATAATATAAAGGGATGACATCCTAGATGTTAACCCTTGGGTAAAGTTATTTTGTAATATGATAGCCGACTGAAAATTTATTAGCCTTAATAACTTGTATAAATGTAATTGTAAATTGTAAGAACAATGAAAGAATGAATGTATGTAATAGCGATAGTGAAAGAGAAGCAAAAAGATATTGATGCAAGTAGTATAAGTTTATGTACCTTGACCTACTTTTGTAATCATTAAATATTGTATATTACTTGTTTGGGCAGTGGGCTCATCTGGTAATCACTTTTTGTACTGCCAACTCCTAACAGGGTTGAGGCTTCTAACAAGGCCTATAGTCCCTTAATCAGGACTAGGAAACTATATGCATGTAATAGACTCCTAACAGGGTCAATATCCTTAACATGATACTTTTGATTAGTGGATATTTATGGGTACCATCCCCACCGGGGTTTTCCCTTGGCCAGGGTTTCCTCAAGAACAAATAATGTGTTATGAGTTCTTTAGTTTTATTGCTATGCATGTTGTTTAGCTTCTTATGCTATGCATGTGTTAAGGTAATCTGTTATATCCATAATTGGGCAAAAGATAACAGTGATCTTTTGGAGACTTGTAGAGAAGCAAACAGAGTTTGAATTAGTGCACGTGGGTTATTGTAGTTGAAGCTATGCAATATTGAGGATATAGTCTTTGATATGTTATATGTCTATGGTTAAGAGCATAGATAGTAATTCTTTTATTCATGGAAGTTATGAGCATTTTGGTGGAAGCAGTATTCAGGCAGTGTTCTTGAGTAGCGGTTTGTGGAAATCGGATGATATCTCCTAATTGGGATGGAATCTAGTTTTGTGCAGTTAAAGGGAAGTTGAAGACACATTGATAGTGATGTCGATGACAATGCAAACTTTGAGGTCACACGAGTGAAGATTTATTGTATTTGGAAGCTGATAGTTTTGTGTAATTTTGATGTAGCGTGTGGAAACTTTTATTTTGTAATTGTATGCCGACTCATTTGTAATTATTTGAGTGTGTTATAAAAGAAGGAATGTTTTTCCTTGTTGTAGTAGAAGAGGATATGAGTGGATGAATATGAAGTGAAGAAAAGAGCTAAATGTGAAAGCGAATTTGTGAAGGAAGACATGCGAAGTATAGAGATATGAAATTGAGATCTGGTGTAACAGTGAGTGCACGTGATTTTATAATATGAGTTTATCACATTATTTGATCTTGGGGGAGTATGTGTATCTGAGCTGAGTCATGAGGACTCTAGTGAATGCATTTGAAGAACCACATTGTTAGAATCAAAGTTCACTAGAAAATAAGGTACAATAGCTCTGATATTGAACCACATTATGCATTTGAAGGTTCACTAGAGTCCTCATGACTCAGCTCTGATACCAATTGTTAGAAAGTAAAGTCCACCAAGATAACTGAGAGGGGGGGGGGGGTGAATCAGTTATCAGATAATTATAACTTTTATCATTTTCAACAACATTAAACCATGTAAGTAATATAATTACCAACCATAGAAATCTATTCATACACAATAACACAATGACACAAGATATGTTGACTAGGGAACCTCTTGATCAAAGAGTAAACCCCGGTGGGAATGATGCCCAAAAAAGATACACTAATATGAATATTCCTTGTGAAAGGATGGACTCTGTTAGGAGTTTTATGAAATACATTCAGTACATATGAATCCATGTTAGGAGATTTTGAATCCCTGTTAAAAGATTCTAACCCTGTTAAGAGTTATGGAAGACAGAAGGACCCATTGCCCAAATAGCTTTAGAGTAAGATCATTGAAAACACTATCCAAAAAATCTTTATATTACTCAGTAGAATAATATGTTACCTCTTCTTTGAATGTGCCAAACTGCACTCACTGTTACACCAGATCTCAATTTTAGATCTTTGTACTTCGCGTGTCTTCCTTCACAATTCGCTTTCACATTTAGCTCTTTTCTTCACTTCATACTCATACACTACTATCCTCTTTAACTACAATAAGTAAAAACATTCCTTCCTTTATACCACACTCAAATAATTACAAATGAGTCGGCATACAATTACAAAATAAAAGTTTCCACACGCTACATCAAAATTACACAAAACTGTCGACTTCCAAATATAATAAATCTTCATTTGTGCAACCTCGAGGTTTGTGCTATCATCCACATCACTATCAATGTGTCTTCAACTTCCCTTTAACTTCACAAAACCAGATTCCGTCTCGATTAGGAGATATCATCCGATTTCCACAAACCGCTACTCAAGAACATTGCCTGAATACTGCTTCCACCAAAATGCTCATAACTTCCATGAATAAAAGAATTACTATTTGAGCTCTTAACCATAGACATATAACATATCAAAGATTATATCCTCAACATTTCATAGATCCAACTACAATAACCCACATGGGCTAATTCAAACTCTGTCTGCTTCTCTGCAACTCTCCAAAAGATCATTGTGTTAACATCAATGACAATCATAGTCATGAATACAACAACAACTGTTATAGAATGGCTGCCAAAAATTTAGCATTCATTCCTAACAATTTTCCCCATTGACATTGATGGCAACATAGATGAAAAAACATCCAATGTTCCAAAAATCCAATACTGCAACACTGTTGCTTTAAATCCTCTTCATCAATCAAATCTTGCTTTATTTTCCTGTTTAGATAGTACAAATAGTTTTTTTTCATGTACACTTCTCCCCATTGACATCAATGACAATCATAGTCATGAATGCAACAACAACTACTACAAAATGGCTGCCAAACATAAAGAGAGGGAAGACAAACTTTCCAATATCAAGTTTGGTTTACTGAGAAAACTTGTGTGATAAAGGATAAAGATGGAAATATGATTGGAACTGGATCTAGAACTAGAGGTAATGTATATCAGTTGAATCCTACTGAGATGACATGTTTGATTACTAAAATTGATGGTAGTTGGTTATGGCATAGAAAGTTTTGTCATATAAACTTTGACAACATTGTGAAAGTAAGTACTACACTTGCAGTAAGAGATTTGCCTAAAATTATGAAGCCTACTAACATGATTTGCAAAGAATGTGTGATGGCTAAACAGAAGAGAAGTTCTTTTCCCAGTAAGAAGTTTACATCTGTAGAAAAGCTAGAAATTGTTCATACAGATTTGAGTGGTCCTACTAGGACTGGAGGATTCTATGGAGAAAGGTATTTTATGATTCTTGTTGATTATTTTACAAGAATGATGTGGATTGCATTTCTTAAAGAAAAGTTTGAAGCATTTGATAAGTTTAAGATTGTTAAGAATAAAGTTGAGAATGAATCTAGAATGAAGATTAAATGTTTGAGATCTGATAGAGGTGGAGAATTTACTTCTAGAGAGTTTAACACCTTTTGTGAAGAAAATGGCATTAAGAGACAGTTCTCAGCCCCTAGAACACCTGAAAAAAATGGTATTGCAGAAAGAAGGAATAGATCAGTGACTGAAGCAGTAAGAGCTATGTTATATGAAAATGATTTGGCAAAGATATTATGGAGAGAAGTAGTGAACACAATAGTGTATAAAATGAGCATAGTACAAATTAGAGCAGACACCGATGAGACACCTTATGAATTATGGTTTGGACATGCACCCTCAGTTAAGTATTTTAGAATTTTTAGAAGTAGTATTCAGGCAATGTTTCTGAGTAGCAGTTTGTGGAAATTGGATGATATCTCCTAATAAACTAACTATCCAACACTCAAAAGATTATGTTTCAATCCATCCACCAAATAAACATCATCACTATTAGTCTTTCCATCAAGAGTAATAGATCCTATACCTTTAATCAAACAAGGTGCATTGTTTCCAACTCTAACAACTCCTCCATCATATTCGTTAAACTTTATGAGCTTTTTCATGTATCCAGTCATATGATGTGAACAACCACTATTTATAATCCAATCAACTTTCTTTTCAACTTGAGAAACTAAGGCTTTTTCTTCCTTAACATCAGTTTCAAAATTTTCTTCTTTAATTGCTACAAATCCTATGTCATCATTATTCTTATTATCACTTTCACTTAAAGCTCTCTCTATACTAGCTTCAAGATCTTCATCATTAGCATAATAACATTCCTTAGATCTTCTAGGTTTGAAATTGTTTCTATACTTTTTAACTCTCTTAGGACATTTAGATGCAAAATGACCATATTCTTGAAAAGTCCAACATTTAAATTTTTCTTGCCGTCTGGTTCTCTCTTCACAAGCAAGGCAATACCTTCTTCAATCTTCTTGTCTTCTTCATTTATAGATCTGTTGCTAACAACATAATCTCTACTCACACTGATGCTTCTTGACAAAGTAGGGCGAACACTAAGAGCACTGAATGCTGCCTCCATTCTAGGTAAGTCTCCTGATAACCTCAGGTTCATCTCTGCTGCTTCCAATCTTCCAAGAAGAGTCTCTCTTGTAAAGTTTGTAGTACAAGGTATAACTTGTACAATCATTTATGTTATCTGCTTAAATACAAGATTCAATGTCCTCGAAATTTTCCATATCAGTTCATTTTCTGTCTTTGTTCCTCCATGATATTTTATACCTGTAACAATTTCTGACATTCTACCAATATAGCTTCTAATAGATTCATCTTCCAACATTCTTATATCTTCAAATGCACATATCCAATTATGTAATCTAACTCTTTTTGCATGTTCATCACCTTCAAAAGTAGAGTGTAAAGCTTAAATCATATTAAACTGATTCATATTCATATTAGTGATTTTATAATATGATTTTATAAAACTGATCCATAATAGTCATTAAACTATAATATGATTCATATTAGTGATTTTATAATATGATTTTATCATTATTTTCGAGAACAAATAATGTGTTATGAGTTCTTTAGTTTTATTGCTATGCATGTTGTTTAGCTTCTTATGTTATGCATGTGTTAAGATAATCTGTTATATCCATAATTGGGCAAAAGTAAAAGTTTGTAGAATATTGATTCACCCCCCCCTCTCAGTATTCCCTATTTCTAACAATTGGTATCAGAGCTTAGTTACTCGAAAAAGAATCATTCAAGGAAAGCCTAGCAGCTTGAATAAGATCTCTATGGATATGGATCAACTACAAAAAAATCTTGAAGAAGCTCTTGAACAAATTGATATGCTTACTGATGAAAGAGACACTCTAAAAAGAAAATATGATGATGCAAAGAATCTCATTGAGAAATTGAAAAACAAGTTAGAAGATCTTAAATCTAAAAAGGAATCTGAAGTTTTCATTGAAGATTGTGATGACAATTTTAAAAAAGAAAATGAGATCCTTAAGCATGAACTGAAGATAGCAAATCTGAAGCTAAGTTTGAAAGATGGAAATAGCAAGAATGAAGCAAATCTGAAATCTGAGAATGAAAGTCTAAAGACTGAAAATGAAGGACTAAAATCTAAACTTGGTAAAGTAACATTTGAACTTGAGAAAGTCAATTTGTAGTATGTTGAACTTGAGAAATACAATGCAATAGTGAAAGGAGAACTGACTCAATCTAAGCAACAACTTGAAAGTCTATATTCAGCTAGTGAGAAGATTGATGAACAAATATCTTATCAAAAACCATTCTATGATAAGACTGGTCTTGGATTCAACACTTTTAAAGCAAATGAAGAAAGCAAGGAACCAGATCTGAAAATTTCTGAAAGCATAGATGAGAAGAAGTCTGATGAGATTAAAAAATCTAAAGATACACCTAAGGAAGAAGAATCACCTAAGAAAGAGGAATCACCCAAAGGTATGCAAAGATAGATGTTTTGCTTGTAATACTATTGGTCATATGAAGAGAGATTGCACATGTAAGCAATTCAAACCTCTTAATGGTTATTGTTATAATTGTCATAGTTTTGGACATAGAGCTATTGAATGCAGGAAACCTAAATTTAATGAGAATAATAATAGTAGTATAATGTTTAGGAATACTAACAATGCATACAAGAAACTTACTGAAGATATGAATAGAAGAAATGGAGTCGTTTGTTATAGATGCAACACGGTTGGACACATTGCTAGAAATTGCAGATCACAGATCAATCAGCCTGGACTAAGATATGGAAACAATGGAATAGTTTGTTAGATATGCAACAAGATTGGACATACAACAAGGTTTTGTAGAATGAACAATAGAGTTTTCCATCCTAACCCTAACCCTAGAAGTCATTGAAGAAGAAATGAAGATGCAAGTAACAGTCAAAAAGGATGTTGTAGTAATTCAGATGAAGTGAAGTTTATCAAAAGCACAAATCAAGGAGACATATTCAACATTAAAGGTAATCAGGAAGGTGAAGTATTAAAAGGTAAGAATGAATCTTTACCTGACCCATCTCAAAGTACTTAATTTATAAAAATTGCAGTAGAATAGGAACTTAGATTAGTGTAGAAGTAGATATATGATGAATTGAGTCTTGTGCAGTTAATGCAAGGTAGTATATGATGTTATAATGCTATGGTTAAGAGTGCAAAGAAAAATATTATGTTTTGCAAGATCGCAAGAAATTTTAAGTTTTGCAGGTTAACAGAATCAGCTTTTTGGAAAGAAGCGCCAAAAGAATTGAATGCGATGTCAGATCTAAGTGAGATTGAATTAATAAAAGGTCATGATTAGTATTATTTGATCATCTAAGAGAATTCAAGTGTTAAGGAGATCAAAGAGCAGTGATTGGAAGCATTTTACAAGGATTTGGAGAAAAATTTTGTGCCGAATCTACGCAAGCCCTAAATCGTGAAATTAAGGTATTTTACTTGGTAGATCTTTAAATCAGTAAAGGAATTAGAGGAAAACATGGATGTTTCTTTGATTCACAATATCAAAGATAAAAATAGACCTAAGATGAAAAGGGAACTAGTAGAAACCTTGGAAGATGATCCTAGGTTAGCTTTATCATCCGTACCAAATGGAGTTTTACATCTAGAGAATGTTAGAAGCTATCTTGGATGCAAACTAGAGACTATCAGTGATAGTGATTTCACCAAGGAATATCAGAAGATCTACAATCAGGACATGACATTAATAGAAAGATTTGAACATTTGAAAGATAATGAGATCATTAAGTATGCATTACAGTATGAATTGATTCATGAAGTTACTGGACTATCTAAAATTAGAGCCATTCCTTTAAATGAGAAGAACACGAGGAAAATAGTCATAGACAACACAAATTCATCCTATAATGGTAGAGGAATTATGATTAATAAGATTCAACAAGATGATGTCAGATACTTATGTAAGATCCTAACCACTAAGTTTTGTGCAAACTCAAGAGAGGATGACATGGCAGCTAGAATGATACATGCAGCTTATCTGATGTGTGTTGACAAAGTGCAAGTTGATATGTGTGAGATTCTAAGAATTCAACTGTTTGAGAATTTGGAAAAGATTAAGAAGACTAAGTATACACAGTTTAGATTCTCATCCTTAATCACCTATATGTTTTTTCATCTACTGAGAAGATTTCCTTACACCATTGGAAATGACTGGAATGATGGCCAAACTACAATGGAAAGGATTAACCTAGTGTACAGGAGGCATGTTATTGATAAAGTGAATGAGAGTGCAGTATTGGTAATTAAGACATTTTAGGATATAGTGTCTAGCAGATCAAGGATCCCACAGTCTCTTTTGGAGAAGTATAAAAATGAGATATGTTTCATGGTTGATACTAAATTTACTTACATTAAAGCAGTAGAACCTAGAACAGAGTTCATAGACCCTCTTGGCTATGAGATATCTAAGGTAGAGACAAAAGAGTATGTGAGTAGGTTACTTAACTGTAAGTTGGACACTCACTGTAACAGGTTTGGAACCTTTGAGGGGAACTTCAACTCTGTAAAGACCTTACTTGAAGAGAAACAGTCAAAGAAAAGAGTTGAGAGTACTATCAAGAAAATTCTAAAAGATACAAGGATGACTGAGCATGAATTCTTGGTAGCCAAGAAAATAGTAGCAGTAATCAGAGATATTGGACAAAAAGAAGTTTTGTCTATTTGACCTCTATCATCAATTGCAGCACAGCAAGAAGAATCATTAGTTAAGGTGAAAATGGAAGAAACAAAGAAGGATCAAGAAGCAAGGATATCCACTAGATCCACTTCCTCCACACCTAGCAAAAGAGTAAAAGAGAGTGCTACTGGACCAAGTAAGAGGCAAAAAACATTAGTGCAACCAGTTCCAAGGAAAATTATAGAAATCAAAGATGATGATACTTCTATTAAGAAGAAAACTTGAAACCTAGATTTGAGAAGGTTAATGAGCAAATCATTCAAGATGGAGACTTTACAAGAATGAATAAGTATTATGATCTCTATGATTATGTAGAGAGATTGAATTTGGAAAATGCAGTGGTAAAACATATGATTTTGTCTAATAAGAAGTTTGATACAATTCAGGGTAAGATACCTGATGACTTGTACAATAAACTTGTAAATAGGAAGAAGAGAGCATTAGAAGAGGACACAACTATTAGAGAAAAGCTTGTAAGAAAGCTTTGTGTTGTAAAAGATGAAGCACACTTTAGTCAGATTATGAAAGCTTTAAGCACCCATTTGAGAACCAAGAAGAGAACCATTCAGATTATGGGAGGAAGATATGAAGAATTTAATGCAAAAATAGAGCAAGAAATCATTAAGGTAATGTCAGAGAATGCTGGAGAATCATCAGTTGCAACAGAATCCAAAGATCGATCATCAGTTGCAGCAGAACCTAAAGATCAAGTATCAGAAGAACCAGAACAAGAGGACATTCCCTCTCCACCAACCATACACATTGAAGATGAAGTCATGAATGTAGAAGGAACTAAGATCACCTTGGATAGTGATGATAATCTATTCAAGAATCTTGAAAACATTGTTGACAATTTAGCTTTTGAAGAGCAGGAGACTACCAAAGGAGAAGAGAAAATAGAGACCATAGTTGAAGAACCTAGAGTGACAAAAAAACCAGTATCTAATTCCACTCAAGAAGATATCAGTCTTACACCTGAGACTGGCAAGAAAACTTAGATTGGCTCTATGATTGAGAATTTGGGAAAGGAAGTAGATGATGATGATCAGATGGAATTGATCACATCTTTAAACAAGATCATTGGAAAGAATAAGAAAGTTAAGAGTCTTGAAGGATGCCTAAAGGAGCTTACTGAGAAATTACAAGGCATTATTACTACACAGATTGCAAAAGATGACCCTCTGGAAAGAGAAAAGGAAGTAATGACCACTTTTGATAATGAGTTCACAAACTTATCTGATATTGCAAAAGTGAAAGCTCATGTAGCTTATGAGGCCAAAACACTCTTGACCATCAGTCAGAATATCAGGAATGATATCAATAACCTTGATATCTGTATAAAAGACTTGAGGAAGAACTTGGAAAGAGGTAAATCCTTGTACATTCAGTGTACAAAATTAGAAAACTTGGCAGTAGAGGAAGATCAGAAGATGAAGTTGAAGGAAGCAAAAATTCAGAATGAAACAAACCTTCTTTCAAGCCCCAATGTGAAGGTATTTGATGTTGAGCAAAAAATTTGTAAGATATATGATGAGATCAGAATTTTGCAAGATGAAAAGTACAGGAAAATGAAGAGATTCACTCTTTTGAGAGAACACATTTCTATAAACTTGAGCACTATTGAAGGGCAATTGGAAGACTGTCTTTCAGCTAAGACATCTTTTCAAAAGTTTAGCTTTGAGAATCTCCAAGCATGTGAGATAACATCTTATGAATTGTGCACACTACTCAGTGTGGCAGATTCTATTAAGAAATCATGGGAGAAAGAATTAGAGGCTATGAAGATCAATTTTGCAGATTGTGTTGCAAGCCTACCGGCTTTGCAATATTAAGTTAAGGTATAATCTTTTTGTGTAACCCTCCTTACCTTTATTTTGTCATTGTTGTCAAAGGGGGAGAGATATATAGCAAAAAATTGATAAGAAAATGATAAGGATTTATACTCTTAGGGGGAGTACTGTATTAGAGATAAGATTTTTTGGAGTTATAAGGATAGTATATATATTTTATACTATGGCCACAATTTTGAGATTTTGAAGTTGTAAGACTTAGCCAATTTTCTCATATGTTGCCACCAATGACAAAGGGGGAGATTGTTGGAAATTTGGATGATTTGGTTACATAGATGTTGTCATTATGGAAACATATGATCTACATAAAGATTGCATAGGTCAGAGAGCTAGTATGTCAGAGCGCAATGCAAAATTGTCTAAGTATGAGACAGTGTGTTTTTACCAGTGAACCTGAAGATAGTTTTTGTTTGTGATGTCGACTGGACTAAGTTCAGTGCTTGCACACTTGAACATAGAATTTATGGTGACTATTGAAGACTCATCTTAGAGAACAAGTTAGTACAACATGTACGGAAGAAGTTATGACAATTTTGCTAAAGACAGTGTTAAGCCGACAGGACAAAATATGAAGACATAATTGATAAAGAGTCAAGGGATTATTTTGTTTATCAAAATAATGAATTAACAATATAAAGTGATGAAATCCTAGATGTTAACCCTTGGGTAAAGTTATTTTATAATATGATAGCCGACTGAAAAGTTATTAGCCTTAATAACTTGTATAAATGTAATTGTAAATTGTAAGAACAATGAAGGAACAAATGTATGTAATAGCGATAGTGAAAGAGAAGTGAAGAGATATTGATGCAAGAAGTATAAGGTTATGTACCTTGACCTACTTTTGTAATCAATAAATATTGTATATTACTTGTTTGGGTAGTGGGCTCATCTGGTAATCACTTTTTGTACTGCCAACTCCTAACAGGGTTGAGGCTTCTAACAAGGCCTATAGTCCCTTAATAAGGACTGAGACACTATACGCATGTAATAGACTCCTAATAGGGTCAACATCCTTAACATGATACTTTTGATTAGTGGATCTTCATGGGTACCATCCCCACCGGGGTTTTCCCTTGGCTAGGGTTTCCTCGAGAATAAATAATGTGTTATGAGTTCTTTAGTTTTATTGCTATGCATGTTGTTTAGCTTCTTATGTTATGCATGTGTTAAGATAATCTGTTATATCCATAATTGGGCAAAAGTAAAAGTTTGTAGAATACTGATTCACCCTCCCCCCCCTCTCAGTATTCCCTATTTCTAACAGTGAGCTCATAAACAATGCATGATGCCCTAGCTTACAGCCCACGAGCCATCAAGACATTTCCTCATGAAATGATCATAAACAGGGAGTACCACATAGTGAATATCAACAACAAAACAAATAAAGAGAGATCAAACACTTCACACAATATATGTTGTTTTATAAGATTTTATTAAGACTAAATATATTGAAATTTGGTATGAAATTTTATAACATAGTTCCTTAGCATTTGATCTTTATATGGCAGCCATGACTTGAGGTAGGCATTCGAGCTTTGTCTTCTCATTAACTCAATTTTATTTTGATGGCATTTGTTGATTTAATGGAAAAATATGAATATTAATACTGGCATTGTTTACATCTTTGCATTTGGAATGCTCGATGACCCATGAACTTTGAGAGCTAGGGCATCGTTACTATTACCTTCAAGGCATTGTGTGAAGTGTTTGATCTCTCTTTATTTGTTTTTTTGTTGATATTCACTATATGGTACTCCCTATTTATGATCATTTCATGAGGAAATATCTTGATGGCTTATGGGCTGCAAGCTAGGGCATCATGCATTATTTATGAGCTCATTGTTTGAGCACCTCATGTCCCTATTTGATTGGTCGGTGATTTGTTTGTTATATTGATGCTATTAGATCAAATAGGGACATCAGTAATAAAATAATACACTTACTATTTTGAAGTTGAGCTCAGGCATCATGCAATGTTATTGCTGTCAAAACAATAAGTGTATTACTGTATGATCTAATAGCAGCAACCTCATTGATCATTACCTTTGAATCCTCCATCATTATAGAAGAGATAACTACCTACAACTATATTTCATAATTCCTCCTTTGAAGTCATAGGTTAGTTTAAAATGAAGAAACTATACAAACTCGTCAATTTAATCCCAAAACATCATATAACTAGAATTAATCACATCTCACAAATGTATAGATTATACTACATACCATTGTATTATATATATCAAGTATAATTATGAGTTTACATCATATATTTAGTCTTAATAAAATCTTATAAAACAACATAAGACTAACCCAAAAAATTTGTCTTAATAAAACAATATATTTAGTCAAGTCCCAGGTTGTAAATCTATTTTTTGTAGCAGAGGGAAGAGTGGGTAAGGCGAAGAGGGTGAGAGATAACTAGAGAGGGTTCGAGGTGAAAGGAATGGAGGGAGGTGTGAAGTATTTGGAGCAGTAGAGGACATTGCAACCAGAGCTTGCAGAATGGTATGCCACCATGGCAGATCTCTACAAGTGTAAGCTATGGCATCAAATCACCCTCAAACTGGATCAGTTCTTGCTCCTTGCGGTTCTGCAAGGTGGCAATACACTTATTTAGCTATATCACAATTTTATTACAGAATTTGAAACAAAGATAAATCTGCTTAAGCTTGCACACTTTGTTTTTATAGTTTCACATCAGTACACAGAAAAGGAGGTTGCTATTAGCTTTTTGGAGGGAGTAATTGAGAAGCTTCGTGCCACAAGGCAGATGAGGATTGATGAACCTATCAGATATGTTAGAATGCAAATAACTGCATTCAAACTTGAGCAAGGTGAACAGAAAGAGTGCAAAAGGTTGCTAGATGATGGCAAAAGCACTCTAGATAGTGTAGACACCGAAAAATCCTTCAGAAAATAAATTATTTTTGTTTTCTGAAAATCCTTGATGACATCATCATTTATTAATTAATTAATTATTTAATTAATTTATTTATTTTTATGGCATTAAATCCCTCTCTCTTAATTAAAAATCTTTAATTAAGGAATCTAGCCTAAAAATGTCATTTGGACATTATCCCTAATTTATTAATTATTTAATTAATAAATTGACCAAAAAACTTCAAAAATAAATTAATTTATTTTTAATTTATTTTTTATCCCAAACTTGGCCAATTTCCTTAAGACCACTAACCTCTTCCAAAATCTTCTAATCCCTTCTTAATTTTGATTAAAAGGCTAATCCCATCTTTCCTAACCCTAATCCCAAGGTTAAATATTTAATTAAGGTTAAATATTTAATTTCCATATTTATTGAAAATACTTTAATAAATATTCCTAAAACTTAGGCTTTTGGAATGAATAACCTTTTATTTCATGAAACTAAGGAGAAATCTAGACTCTTCTAGAATCTTCTCAAATCCACCCTCTTCACCCATCCTAATCCTTTTCTTTGTCCTAATCTAATCCTAATCCTACCCTTAAACCTTTGTGCAATCCTAACCAAGCTTAAGACTTTCCTAAACCAAAGCAAAGTCTTTCCTTCCAAATATCTCAACCACAAAGCATTTATTGCTTCCCCAAAGTCTTCAAAGCCTCTTAAAGCCCATTCATTGCTCTTACAAGCATTTATTTGGAGAGTTATGAGCTTGGAGCCCCCTTTGTTGACTCCTCTTTGCCCTTCCCTTCATCCATTCACCTTGTGACATGTGTCACCTCCTGATTGGCTGAGAACTAGCACAATCCATGTGCTTCCCTTTGAGTGAATCTTGGCCTCTCTTAAGGATTTCAATCCTGGCCATTCATTCCTCCTACCCCAAGCCTTAGAAATCCTATAAATACCCTCACTTCCTAAGGCAAATCATCTCTCAACTCTCAAACTCAATAGCAAAGTCATAATGCCATTTTCATTCTAGCATAAGCATAAGTTCATCTTTTTTAGATCATTTTCAAGCTTAAATCACATCTAAATTAGCTTAAATGGATTAACATAGATTCATTTCTTGTTTTAATCTTAGTTCATTTATTTAGCTTTGCATATTTGTGTGTTCTTGAGGCCTTTGAGGCAAAATAGGTTCCTCATACCTATTTTGTGTCATTTTGGGTCTTCTTGATCCTCAAATCATCCTATTTTGCATGCTCCAAGTGCTTGAGTTTGCACACCCACATCCCTCTATATCTAAGCATATCAAACGGTGCATGGGCGCATCCGTTTTAGGCTTAAACTGAGGTGGCTTTGATTTTAGTTTGCTTACCTTTGAATTTGATTTGATTATATGCTATGACGTTTGTTTGTCTTTGGCCTTCAAAACAGGTTTAGGTGCACTCTCAAATCCTAGTCTACATTCTGGCACGCCCGGTGGGACTCAAACCACAATCATTTTGATGAAATTATGCTTTATATGCTTGTATTTTGTAGGAAATAAAGAAATGTCGCCTTCATGAAAAGAAATGACGCCTACAACAATTAAATGTCGCCTTCAAACAAAGAAATGTCGCCTTCAACAAAAGAAATGTCGCCTACAAATAATTCAGTCACGCCTTTATGAAATTAAATCACGCCTTTGAGGAAAGAAATGACGCCTATGAACTCTGTTTTCACGCCTGCATAACTGAGAATTTCCTGTTGTCGGCAACTTCTGTTACGTTCCAGAATTCTCTTCTGTCGCCTTCTTGTAATTAAATCACGCCTGTAACAAAAGAAATCACGCCTCTGGTTGTTTTATCTGTCGCCTTTTGAGGTACAGAATGTCGCCTGTAGGAATTAAATGTCGCCTCTGCACTTTCCAGCGTCGCCTATAAGCTGGACAGTGTCGCTTTTGGTTTTTGTCTTGAGTTGCTTAAGACTGGTTTTTTTTTTCATTTCTTTTATTACAGCAAAGGTCAAACTCAATCTTGAATGAAACTTAAGGAAATAAACTTAGGTCCTAGAGTGTCATTGTCAATTTGAAAAGCAAACCAAATCTCGAATGCACTAAAGGAACAAACAACTCTATTCCCTCATCTGTTTCAGTTTCCAAAGCAAGCAAACAAATTCAATCTTGAGTGATCTAAGGGACAAAACAAAGCTTTTTCAAAGTTCTTAAAACAACTCGCTAATCAAATCTTGAATGCACAAAAGGAAAGAACTTGCAACCGTTCAAAGCATTTACATTTTGAGGAAAAGAACAAATCAAAATCTAATCACGAGTGTCTTCATTTCAAAGTTCAAAACATCACTTAATCAAATTTGGGAAAATGAACAAAATCTGCTTGGTGTGCATGTAGGAGTTTTTCAATTTTTGCATAATCCTTGTTAGAGTAAGCAACGTGGAACATTTGAACTTGGACAAGTTCACTTGTTCTACTTTTAGCGAGGCATGTCCAAGGAGAAGCGCTTCCTCCTCAGAGAACGACCTCAAACCGGTATCCCCCTCGGCCGGTATACAAATAAGTGAATACCAAAAGAATCACTTACATCTCCTAATCGCCGGGCGTTCGTGCCAAACACGTGACTGGGGATGGTAAACATTCCTCTCCCCCAGCATAATTGGCAAGGCTCTTAAGTGAGTCACGGATGATCAGCATAACCGGGTATGGAGACACCACGAAACTATTAAAAACCTGATAAACTAAAGGCTACCCTATCTACATCCGAAAGTATCAAAATCTTTGTGCAAGGACTGATTCCAAGGGGTTTACCGGGTCGCCTCAAGATTACTCACCATTTGTATTCCCTTCTGGGGGATACCAAGCTGTGGGAAAGCAATTTTGATACTCACCTTCCTTAGGTAGATCTGTTTGAAGTGCTTGACAGTCAAAGACTCCGTGAAAACACTTGTTGAAACATACACTTTCAAAGCTTTGTCAGAGTCAGTTGCCTTTGTTTGTATCCCGCAGGGTTGCTTTGTCCCTTGCGGAGATTGCTTTGACTTTAACTTTTGCCATTGGAAACCTTTGCCCCAAAATCAGAAGCCTCTTTTCCAAGTGATGCCCAGCAAGAACAAAAATCCTAAAGCAAAGTTGCCCAAATCCCAAGCCTATCAAGAGCAAAAACTTATCAAGAAGAACACCAAGACCTATCAATCCATTATCCAAGCAACCCAAGCAGAGGAGAAGTCCCAAACCAGACTTGAGAACATTGCCCATAACGCCCGCATCAAACAGTTCGCCTTCCGTTTCCGAGTTAACCATCACTTTGTCAACCTTGAGCCAGAAGATTAGCCAAATCCTTGTTCATGTCTTGTTCCATCTTCGGATCCTGAAATCTTGTCTCAAACAGCCTTGCATCTTAGTTTCATCCTAATTTCACCCTTTGCATCAGCATCAAAACCTTAGTTGCATTTCAAAACCATCATAAAGTTGCATATGCATTCATCTTCCTACCAGCATTCTAGAATCAATCCTTATCATTTGCATTATCCCTTTAGATAGAGCATTGTCCCTTCACCCTTCAATACCTTTTCCACCAGCATCCCCCCATCATCATCAGCTTTCCATATCTTTCCAGCAGATCTATCATCCTTTGTTCCAAATCCAGAGATCCACCAACACTTAGTGTTCTACCTTTTGAGTTGTTCCTATCCTATATCCAAGATCAGAGACCATCATCCTCTTTTTGGCACAACGTGTTGTCATAAAGAAATCAAACCTTGTCCTTGCATAGTCATCATCTCGAGCAAGAGATTGGAGTGTATTGATAAGAAACCATTTGACCGAAGATCATCAGTCTATCTTAGGTTGACCCCATCATATCTCTGATCCTCCATTTGGGAAAAATAGCAGCTCATTTGTTGACCACTCAGTAATCTTTCACCAACTTTCCACCAGTAGCCTATCTTTCCTCCACCATCTTGATCCATATCAGTTCCATCCAGCTTCCATCATCGCCATCTTGATCCATCTTTGCATTTGCATCTTAGAAGTCATCATCTTTAGAAATTCATCAGCTTTGCATCCATCAACGTCTTTTAGCCAAACATCTTGCATCCATTTAGCACTTGCATCTCCATGCCTGTTGAGACCAGATCTCGGAAAAGAAGAAGCATGAATCCTTATCCACCAACAACCTCATCCGATCCCAAACTTTTCACCAACGCCATGATGACCTATAATCCCCAGATCCAAGCCAATAACCCATGTGAAGATCCAAACATCCCTTCATCCCCGTTGGCAATCCAAGCATTTGCAAATCCTCCAGAAAGCCCACCAGCAACCAATGCCCTTGTAGCACAACATCAGCAAAACACGTTTGTTCACTACCTGCCAGAAAGTACCTCCATCCCACCATCTCTCTATCCACGCATCCCCATCAAAACAATCCAAGTTCCAGCACAAGCATATTCTCCGTTTGTCCAATCATTCCCTGATCCTATCATGCAAACACCCCAAGAGCTTTCCACCATTCCCCTTTTCTTGCAAGGAAGCCTCACTAGTCCCGCAACACAAGCTGCAGCACCATCCGCTCCATCTCATACCCCTTTTGCTTCATCATCTGCTATGGCTGCCCAAGCCCAAAACCAACACTTAAACCAAAGTCAGCTTCCACCTCTCACGCAAGCTTTTACACCAAAAGCTTCGCCACCATCCGCAAGTCAAGCAACGCCTTTCACCATCAAAGGAGCACCGTCACCCTTCACCCCCCAAGCACCCGTACCTTCTTCTTTGGGGTTAGTGCAATCGCTTCCTATTCCAACCTCATCTTTCTCTTGGGTGTTTCCTTCATTTTCCTCCTCACAAACATCCGCTCAACCACAACCTCAACAAGCTCCTTTATCTCAAACATCATTCGTGTCCCAAGCTCCCGTTGCTCCTACCATTCCATCATCCGTTGCAGTGCACCCTAACACAAGCTCTCAGTGGGGCCTTACACAAGAATAAATGAAGGCATGGGGGATCCCATCTCAATCCCCTACATCTATGGTTGCAAGTCAACAAACCGCCTTCGTCCAAGCAACACAGCAGCAACTACCCCAAACACCGCCGGCTTCAAGCTATTCATCCCAAATCCCAAATACCTTCCAGCAAGTTCCACCACCTCAACAGCCAACTTTCCCCAGCTATCTTACCCCATCACCCTTTGCTTCTAGCTTCCCCACATCTGTTCCACCTCTAAGTAACGCAGGCATGCACCCAGCTTATATCAGCCAAACGCAAAGCCAACCTCAGCAACTACCACCATCATACCCACAAGCAGCATCATTCCAAAATCCTCCCCCACAGCAACCACATGTCCCCTTTCAGCAAACACCCATCATTCCTCCACAATAGCAAGTCCCTTGCTATCAGCCCCAGCAACAAATCCCTATCATCCCCCAGCAACAACAAGTTCCCACCCATCAGTTACAACAGCAAGTTTCAAATGTCCAATATCAGCAAGCAGTCCCACAACAACCGTCAGTTCAATAACAGCAAGCAGCCCAACAACATCAAGAGGTTCCATATCATTTACCACAATATCCCCCTATGCCACACCAGCAATATCCCCAGCAACCATTGCCCCAAAATCAGTTTCAACCCGTTTATCCACAGCAAGCGCCATATCTAGTTCCACAACTTCCAACACAAGCAGAAGTCCCAGTTCCCTCGCCACTCAATGCTGAGTGGGAAGCAATGAAAAATGCTCTAAAGGAGCTACAAAGTGGAACAGAGAATAAAACATACAAGTTCGAAGAGGTGTGCTCATATCCCTTCGATCGGTCCATAGCAACTATCCCTTTCCCCAAGCATTTTGAGATGCCCAAGTTCGACAAGTATCGGGGGAAAGGAGATCCAGTAAACCATATCAAAGAGTTCTACATGGCGTGCCAAGAAGTGGCTTACAGTGATAACTATCTCCTGCGCCTGTTTCCCAAAAGCTTGGGAGGAACTGCTGTTGAGTGGTTTTACAAAATACCACATGGGACAATAAAAACCTTTGCTGAACTCTCTGAGAAGTTTATCACACACTATGCCCATAATGTGGAGAATGAGTTGTCCTTGCTAGACCTATGCAACTCAAGGCAAAAAGATGGAGACAGCCTTGCAGAATACTTGCAAAGATGGCAGAATCTTACAACCAGGTTATCATATCAGCCGCCAGAGAAGCATCTAACAAAGATCTTCATTGATAACCTGCATCTAAAGCTATCCCATCACATGCGAATGAACTGTCTCCAGACATACCAAGACATCAAGAGCAAAGGCATAGGCATCGAGAAAGCTCTCCTAGACGAAGGCACTATTCGTCACTTCAAAGATGATTCCAAAAATAAACCCAACAATGATAAATCTCATTACTGGAATCGTAACAAGAATGTTGTTACAGATGGAGCCACTGACACTAAGAATGTACAATTCGTTGTGGCTAGTCCTACACCAGCTCAAACATACCAACCGCCACAAGCGCCCATCTATCAGCAACCCCCAGCTCCCGCATATCAAGCACCTATTTATCAGCAGCTTCCTCAAGTTCATCAACCACCTGTGCAACAGTATCAACAGCAATACCAACAGCAACAGCCAGCACGTCAAGGCAATCCTGTTAACACAGTTAACGTTGCCCCAAGGCAGAACAAGCCCAACAATCAGAACAATCCAAAGAGGACTTTCACACCTTTGGGTGAGCCTTTGGATCAGATCTTTTATCGGCTAGCCAAAGCAAATATGATCACATATCCGCCCATCCCACAGAAGGATGACAACGCACCAAAGTCTGATTGGTATAAAGAAAATGAATACTGTGATTACCATCGTGTGAAGGGGCACACAACATTGAAGTGCATGCGGCTTAAGCACTACATCCAGGATCTCATCGATCGCAAGGAAATCCAGGTCGATGCACCAACTCAAGCTTCACCCAACGCCGGTTTACAAATATATCAAAATGTGTTCCCTCAACACGATACCGGGAAGAATCAAGCCAATGCCAATCAGCCCCAAAATCGTGGCAAAGGCAAGCAAGAAGATCACACAGCGGCCTACATCAACTATGACAAGTATGTCGGATGCATAACTCAAGTTGAGCCCATCCAAGATGAGCCCACCATCAATACCATCCACGTCAGAGGGCCGGATCGACAATGTGCTGCAACTACCCGCAGTGGTAGGATAACTGTTGCCGGTGCTCCTCCGAGATCAGCTGCTCCTCCAAGGCCAACATCTACTGCATCCACAACACAGTCTAACACCAGGCCAGCATCAAATGCACGTGCAATACAGCATAATGCACCAAGAGCACAATACAATATCATAGAGCATCTTGGGAACATGCCAGCCCAAATATCTATCTTGGATTTGCTCCGCACATCACCCATCCATCAGGAGATCCTGGACAAAGCTCTAAAAGAAGGCCATGTCCCCACGGACATTAACACAACTCAGTTTGAAACTCTTGTGGGACACCTATCAGCAGCATGTGCCTTGTCCTTCAAAGAATCTGATATACCGGATGTCGCTCCTGACCATATTCTTCCTCTCCGCATTGCCGTCATGGTCAGAGATTTCGCCATCAAACGAGTTCTGGTGGATAATGGCTCAGCCCTCAACTTGTGCACATTAAAATTCATCAAGAAGATCGAGTTCACGGAGGCTGACATACAACATGAGATGATCACTATTAAAGCATATGATAACTTGGAGCGTACCTCTGAAGGTACTATGACTTTGCCTATCCAGCTAGGCCCAGCAACGCAAGATACTCTCTGCCACGTTGTTGATCTTGACCTACCATTCAATATCCTCCTCGGTCGTCCATGGATCTATTCCATTAAGGCCGTACCATCTACTTACCATCAGTGCATCAAGTTTCCACATCAAGGCACTGAGGTTACCATCCACGCTGACCCTAACCCCTTCGCATACTGCCTTGCGATGGAAGCATCTTTCCCTCATTCTACTCATTGTCCTGGAACCGATATTGGTACTTCTATTGCTAGCTCATCCCGATCCCATCGCGATCCAGAGACCATCCTCTCTTCCACTTTATCATCCATCAAGATCAACAACCAGGGTTGTGGCGAATACAGCCTCAGTGATGCATTTGCTGTAGGAGCTCTTCCACGTGATCCACATACTCAAGGGCGCCCAAGTTGTCAAAACAAGCCTGTTAAGGAACATCATAAGCTCAAGCAGATAGGAAATATGACTTTTGAGTCTCATGGTACCATCAACAGCAAAGAAATGGATCCAGATATTAACAAATGGTTATACAAGAAACCCCCATCACGTGACACACAACTTCTTGAGTACTTCAAAGAGAAATACCCAATCCCCTACAAAAATGTCACAGAACACTATAACTATCAAGGTGGTGGTCTAGGACCACAAGAGGACGAAAATTTGTTTCCTATCATACCATCCCAAAATCTAGAACAGCAAGGACTTGGCTTTAATACCTCTCGCCTGCTTGAACAAGAGCCCAATACCACAATTGCGGGCACTAACATGACCAACGTGAACTTTTCGAATAGCCAGGATGACCTTGTGGAAATCGAAGACATCCCCGAAGAGAAAGACATCCGATCCTACGATGATATCTTTGCCGATGACACCCTCCTGGGGACTTCTGTCCTCCAACAACTCTCCATTAACCTCATAGATCTTCCCCTCACAAACCCCGACCTCATAGATTGGGACCAACCAAGCATCGCACACATCGACGAGTTCCAAAGCGCACAAGCACTCCTAGAATTCATGGGGGCATCAGGTCCAGCAAGCATTCAGGATTCAACATCAACCTCTGTCTATCAGCTTCACCCAGAAGGATATTTTGGGGAAGAGGCAAGCTTTAGTCGCAAAAATGAAATAGAAAAAGAACATCATGAGTCTTTATGTGAAAACCCCCTTGGGGCACATTCTGATTCCAAAATAGTAAAAATAAAGGGCGTATCTTCTAGTGAAAACTTGGCAATTCAAGCGCTAGAAGATGAAGCCTTGCCTCTTCCCCCTATCCAAGATTATAGACCAGAGCAGTCGCCGATCATCATAGAGGAAACCAAGCCAATCAACTTGGGAACAGAAGAATGTCCAAAGATCACCTACATTGCAGTCAACCTAACAGAAGGAGAAGAAATCGCTCTCAGTACCTTGCTCAAGGAATCCATCATCAACTTTGCATGGTCATACGCCCACATGCCTGGGCTTGATCCAAACCTTGTTGTTCATCATCTATCAGTAGATCCAAATGTCAAGCCAGTGAAGCAGAAGCTAAGGAAAATGCATCCAAAGGTAGCATTGCTCGTCAAAACAGAGCTTGAGAAGCTCCTCCAAGCTAAGATCATCAGAGCAATTGATTATTCAGAGTGGATCTCTAACATGGTGCCAGTCACAAAGCCTTCTGGCGACATCAGAATCTGTACTGATTTCAGGGACTTGAACAAGGCGTGTCCTAAGGATGACTTCCCATTGCCAAACATAGACATGCTTGTAGACCTCACAGCGGGTCACGAAATTCTATCACTCATGGATGGATTTTCAGGCTACAACCAAATTCATATAGCGGAGGCAGATCAACATAAAACAGCATTTACAACCCCATGGGGTACCTTCTGCTACAACATGATGCCATTTGGGCTAAAGAATGCAGGAGCAACATATCAGCGAGCAATGACAGTGATCTTCCATGACATGATCCACAAGATCCTTGAAGACTATGTGGATGATATCCTTGCAAAATCCAAAACAAGGGATGAACACCTCAACATCCTAGAACGTGTGTTTGATCGTCTGAATCATTATGGCTTAAAGCTTAATCCTAAGAAATGTGTCTTTGGTGTTACATCTGGCAAGCTTCTAGGCTTCATCGTCTCTAGACGAGGCATAGAGATCGATCCTAAAAAGGTAAAAGCAATAACGGAGATGCCTCCACCAAGAAATCTCAAACAGCTCAGAAGCCTACAGGGCAAGCTTCAATCAGTTCGGCGGTTCATCTCGCAACTAGCAGACAAGTGCCAACCATTCTCACATCTCTTATGCAAAAACACCAACTTCAAGTGGGATCCCATATGTCAAAGAAGCTTTGATAAGCTCAAGGAGTATCTAGCTAATGCTTCGATCCTTGTACCACCGGTTTTAGGATGCCCACTCATCCTCTACATCTCAACAACAACTACAGCACTAGGGGCACTCCTAGCACAGCATGATGATGAAAATAGAGAACAAGCTATCTACTACATCAGTCGCACTCTTGTGGGCTATGAGCTTAACTATTCACCCATGGAGAAAGCATGCTTAGCAGTGGTCTTTGCCACTCAAAAACTTAGACATTACATGCTTAGCCACACAATCAAGCTCATATCAAAGGTGGACCCTCTTAAGTATTTGTTATCAAGGACAACCCTCACAGGCCGTATGGCAAAATGGGTCATGTTACTCAGCGAATTTGACATTCAGTATGTAGATCACAAAGCAATCAAAGGGCAAGTCATTGCCGATCAACTAGCAGAAGCACCACTGGTGGATGCCTATCCACTAATCATGGAATTCCCCGATGAACATTTATGCATGATTGAAGAGCAGCCCATGTGGAAACTATACTTTGATGGTTCCAACACATCCCATAGCTCTGGGGCAGGAATCCTATTCGTCACACCTCAAGGTGACTATATTCCAAAATCATTCAAGTTGGGATTCCCCTGTACCAACAATATTGCGGAATATGAGGCACTCATCTTAGGTCTCAAAACAGCTATCCAATGGAACATCACAGAACTACAAGTCTTTGGAGATTCACAGCTCATTATCAAGCAAGTCCTAGATGAATATCAGACAAAGGATGACAAATTGCTACCCTACAAGCAACTGGTGGATAAATTGAAAGAGCATTTCCTACATCTACAATTCAATCAGATCCCAAGGCTTCAGAACAAAGCAGCAGATGCAATGGCAACCATCGGATCCTTATTGGAAATCCCACGAGACGCATCACAGTATGAATTTCTAGTCGAGCAGCTACATTCACCAGCTTATGAGAATGCCGATGCAAACATGGTGTGTGTCTTGGTTGGTCCCCAATCCCCATGGTACCACGAAATCCATGCATATCTAAAAAATGGTATCATATCTCCCCATCTCACCAATAACCAACGCCAAAACCTTATTCGCAGAGCTTCCCGCTACACTCTTGTAGCCAACACCCTATATCGTCGCGGGTATCACAATGTCCTATCTAGATGTTTAGATTCAAACGAGGCCGTCCTGGCCTTACAAGAAGTTCACGCTGGAATTTGCGGTGCCCACACGAGTGGCATGGTTCTAGCAAAGCAGCTGCTTAGAGTTGGATATTATTGGCCAACAATGGAACATGATGCATGTGAATTTGTCAAGAAATGTCTCCCATGTCAACAGCATGCCAATTTGATACATGCACCAGCACAGGATCTACAGCCTATTGCACCACCATGGCCTTTTTCATGTTGGGGCCTCGACCTCGTTGGCTTGATCACCCCCCTCTCTTCGGATGGACACAAGTATATCATAACAGCCACAGAGTACTTTACCAAATGGGTTGAAGCGATTCCACTCACCCTAACCACTGGCATCCAAATATCCAAGTTCATCCTCTACCACATCATTTGCCGCTTCGGCATACCATCTACCATTTTCACAGACCATGGCACACCTTTTGAAAACCAGCATGTGGATGATCTATGTGCCAGACTCCACATCCATCACCGTTTCTCCAGTCTATATTTCCCTCAAGGAAATGGCCAAGCTGAGGCAACTAACAAAACTATCTTGAAAATCCTCAAGAAGGTTGTCAATGATTCTGGTCGTGACTGGCACCTCTAAATCAATCCCGCCCTTTGGGCCTACCGCACTTCTTATCGCACTCCCACAGGCACCACCCCATACTCCCTTGTATATGGTGCTGAAGCCATTCTACCGATCGAGGTTGAGCTCCCATCCTTGCGCGTCTCCATGAAGAACTATACAACTGATGAAGACTATCGTGTGGCCCGGCTCACACAGCTAGATCTACTAGATGAAAAGAGACAGCAAGCTTATGATCATTTGGTGGCATACCAAAATTGACTCAAAAGGAGTTATAACAAAAAGGTCCATCCTAGACAATTCCAGGTCGGTGACATGGTCCTTAAAGAAAATCAGAAGGTCCTAACAAATAGAGAAAAGAAAGGCAAGTTTGAGCCTACTTGGCTAGGCCCCTATGTTGTCACCGCATCCTTTGGCTCCGGAGCCTATCAGCTATCAACACCAGAAGGCGAGCCCTTGAATGATCCTATCAACATCATTCATCTGAAGAGGTTCTATGCCTGAACCTGATCCTGCATATATCAGAAAATCCAAAAACATTCAAAAAAGGCAAAAAAGCAAAAAAGTGAAAAAGTGAAAAAAAAGTGAAAAAAAAGTGAAAAAAGAAAAGAGAAAGAGAAAATAATCGTCCAAACGGTGAAAACTTGGCAATTCAAGCGCCTTGGACAAGTATGTTGGTGAAAACCTGGTAAACAGGCGCCAACATAGTAAACTGAGCTATTTATCTATTCAGTTGTCCTTTCAGCTACCGTCCTCCTCCTCCATCCATAATAGATCTCCCAGCAGTTCCATCTCCCCTATCCTCCAAGCATTCAGCTTCCATCTTCCTCCAACCCATCTGCAATCCATATCCTATTCCAAAGCTTTGTACCATATCTTGTACCATATCCTTATCCCTTTCTTGTACAGCGCAATCCTTTCTGTATTTATCCTTCTTGTCTCCGTCCTAGTGAGAGTCCCGCTGAGTGTGATCTTCCTATCCCCAATCTTGAGCTTCTGTACATATTCCTTGAGGATATATCGTTCCTCCTGTCCGACCAATCTTCCCACCATCAATCAAACCTAATCTCTCTCCTTGGCAAAGGATGTCTTTTTGGAGTTATCATTTTGATCTTGGGTCTTGTCCTTTTGATCTTGTTAATCTTTTTTTGGCTTCTCATTATCCCACCAGGGTCACCACGATTCATTATATCACAGTGTGCTGCGTGTGCGGGTAATCTGGGGCAAGGTCTTTTGATCTTTCGCTTCTGCTTGTGAGTCAGTTGTGTGTTTGTGGTTCCTTCAGCATCGGTTCCGCCATGTCGCCTCTGCACTTCATGTGTGATGTTGGGGCAACCCTATGTGTTTGTTTAGCGTCAGTCCTCGTCAGTCCTCTGCGACATTGTTGACAGGCCTCGTGATCCCAGTATCCTTGGCAGGTCTCTAACATAGCTATATTAAACCTAGGCTGTGCACTCCCGTTTGCACTTGGAGCTATCTGGTCCCTTGCATTTATCATATAGATTAATCTTGCATCTTTGCATATAGCTGCATCTTGCATCTTGCATTTCCGTCTCATCTTGCATATCATCCATATTTGTTCTTAGAAGTGAGGTTATTTATCTCCCCTTTCTTCCTAGGCCCTTCCTTCCTCGTCCCGCCAGGCACACTCTGTCCCAGGGCGTAATCCCTCTTTCTCCTTGTCCCACTGGGTGCATCTTCCATGATTTTGTCCCACCGGGGCATGTTCCTCTTTCTTCTAGTCCACCCAGGCGTCATACCTTCTTCTTCTGATTCTAGCCTCGGCATCTTGTTTTCTTGTCTTTGACGCCATGCCACTTGCGGCATCGCATCAAAGAGGGGCAAAATGTAGACACCGAAAAATCCTTCAGAAAATAAATTATTTTTGTTTTCTGAAAATCCTTGATGACATCATCATTTATTAATTAATTAATTATTTAATTAATTAATTTATTTTTATGGCATTAAATCCCTCTCTCTTAATTAAAAATCTTTAATTAAGGAATCTAGCCTAAAAATGTCATTTGGACATTATCCCTAATTTATTAATTATTTAATTAATAAATTGACCAAAAAACTTCAAAAATAAATTAATTTATTTTTAATTTATTTTTTATCCCAAACTTGGCCAATTTCCTTAAGACCACTAACCTCTTCCAAAATCTTCTAATCCCTTCTTAATTTTGATTAAAAGGCTAATCCCATCTTTCCTAACCCTAATCCCAAGGTTAAATATTTAATTAAGGTTAAATATTTAATTTCCATATTTATTGAAAATACTTTAATAAATATTCCTAAAACTTAGGCTTTTGGAATGAATAACCTTTTATTTCATGAAACTAAGGAGAAATCTAGACTCTTCTAGAATCTTCTCAAATCCACCCTCTTCACCCATCCTAATCCTTTTCTTTGTCCTAATCTAATCCTAATCCTACCCTTAAACCTTTGTGCAATCCTAACCAAGCTTAAGACTTTCCTAAACCAAAGCAAAGTCTTTCCTTCCAAATATCTCAACCACAAAGCATTTATTGCTTCCCCAAAGTCTTCAAAGCCTCTTAAAGCCCATTCATTGCTCTTACAAGCATTTATTTGGAGAGTTATGAGCTTGGAGCCCCCTTTGTTGACTCCTCTTTGCCCTTCCCTTCATCCATTCACCTTGTGACATGTGTCACCTCCTGATTGGCTGAGAACTAGCACAATCCATGTGCTTCCCTTTGAGTGAATCTTGGCCTCTCTTAAGGATTTCAATCCTGGCCATTCATTCCTCCTACCCCAAGCCTTAGAAATCCTATAAATACCCTCACTTCCTAAGGCAAATCATCTCTCAACTCTCAAACTCAATAGCAAAGTCATAATGCCATTTTCATTCTAGCATAAGCATAAGTTCATCTTTTTTAGATCATTTTCAAGCTTAAATCACATCTAAATTAGCTTAAATGGATTAACATAGATTCATTTCTTGTTTTAATCTTAGTTCATTTATTTAGCTTTGCATATTTGTGTGTTCTTGAGGCCTTTGAGGCAAAATAGGTTCCTCATACCTATTTTGTGTCATTTTGGATCTTCTTGATCCTCAAATCATCCTATTTTGCATGCTCCAAGTGCTTGAGTTTGCACACCCACATCCCTCTATATCTAAGCATATCAAACGGTGCATGGGCGCATCCGTTTTAGGCTTAAACTGAGGTGGCTTTGATTTTAGTTTGCTTACCTTTGAATTTGATTT
The DNA here is from genome assembly GCA_027943335.1 of Chamaecyparis obtusa. Taxonomy (NCBI): domain Eukaryota; kingdom Viridiplantae; phylum Streptophyta; class Pinopsida; order Cupressales; family Cupressaceae; genus Chamaecyparis; species Chamaecyparis obtusa. Next base: position 42,048 of record BSBK01000044.1, read on the forward strand.
GATTATATGCTATGACGTTTGTTTGTCTTTGGCCTTCAAAATAGGTTTAGGTGCACTCTCAAATCCTAGTCTACAGATAGTATGACAGATATTGATCCTATTGTTTATGCAAGTTGCCATTGGGTCTCGTCACAATATCATAAATCAAGACAAGATTTTTTTGAGTTTTACAAAAGTGCCCTTCTCTATTTGGCTTATATGACTGTAGAGTCTCTTTCAGGACCATTTAAACTAGATCTGGCATTTGACTTATCTCTTGCTGCTCTGCTTGGAGATAATATATACAATTTTTTTAGAATTATTGGCCCATCTAATAGTGAAAAGTCTTATAGGAACAAGTGTAGAATGGCTTTACTACATTTTGCAAGCTTTCAATTCTAGTGATCTTGTCCGATATCAAGAACTTTGCCATACTCATATGGAAGTCCTTAATGGACAACCAGGTCTTATTGATAATGAGAAAAAAATGATGGAAAAGATTAATATCTTGTGTTTGATGGAGATCATATTCAGCCGACCTTCAGAAGATCGAACAATCCCATTGAGGGTCATTGCTGAACGTACCAAATTATCAGTAGAAGATGTTGAATATCTTCTTATGAAAAGTCTTTCTTTGCATTTGATTGAAGGGGTAATTGATCAAGTTGAAGGGATTGTGCATGTATCTTGGGTGCAACCCAGAGTGCTGGGAATCCCACAAATCAAATCATTATGGGACAAGCTTAACAATTGGTTGGATAAAGTCCATACAATTATTTTGGCTATTGAGGCTAAGACACCAAACTTAGTGGCATCATGAGTGAAGGGTAATAGTCTCTATGGATTACTTCATTTATTCTCTATGTAAATCTGGTAACTTTATTATTACCTGTTGAGTACGTCTTCTGAACCTTGTTTCATTCAAGTGATTGTTTTTAGTTTTCTTGGTTTTGAGGGGTAAGATTTTAGAGATATGTGAGTTTAGCTTTGGAATTCACCTTCCCAAATTTGTAGACTCACTTGAGTATCCATAAACTCTTTTAGGAGGAAGAATTCATATACTATATTATTGGTTTTGTAATTTCCCATAGGAGGGGTCTCAAAATATCATAAGTAAAAATATTACACAGTGGCATTTAGATTAAGTACAATATTAATTCACATGCCTTTAATTATGATACACTTTTGAAAAGCTTGTCATAATATATATATATATATATATATATATATAGTCAAGTAATAAAATCTTATAAAATAACATACATTGTGTGAAGTGTTTGATCTCTCTTTATTTGTTTTGTTGTTGATATTCACTATGTGGTACTCCCTGTTTATGATCATTTCAACACCTATTATTGGTAGGTAGATTCCTCGTTTTCTCTCTCATTTATCATGTGTTTATTATTTCACTTGAACTATACATTCTTTCTTAGGGGGTATTTTGTAATATTGGATTCATTTTATGTAGGAGGCGATGACGCAATTCCTGGATGTACTCGTGTTAAATGTATGGGAACAATACATAATTGTGATCAATTGCGCATGAGCAATGAAGATGGACTTCCCTTGAGAGTAGCCCAGCTTCCAAGTACTTTAAAGATTGATCCTTTCTTTTACTATACAATATAATACTCATAATGTAATGCACTAAGCCCTTGTGTGGTCCCTTGCAATAACTAGTTATAATAATCTCGTTATTATCTTGCAGGGAATAATCTATTTTATGAAAAACTTAATGATGAATGTTTGCGCATTTTCGGGCTGACCATACGCACTTGGTATCATATTTTGATTTCATTGCAAGATCAAATTTTGTTTCATCCCTTTCTTCAAGTATATTAAAAGGTAGTTTCACTTCATTTATGAATCTAACAGTTTTTTTTTCTTAAAAGGTGGTCATCACAAGATAAAGGGTTAAAGAATAAACTCATTGACTCTATGACAACACTTTTTGGACCCAAAGTCTTTCATAGACTTAAACTCCTTGACAAAGCGGGCCAAGTTTTGAAGTATATTAGGGACAACTACGGGACCCAAATAGAACACAACCCTTATTACGAGCGACCTCCCTATATTCCTATTAATGAGTGGGATAATCTTAAAAAGGATGCACTTGAGAGAAGCGCAAGACATAGTGGACGAGTATTATCACCCGAGGAAAGAAGGTATGTGATAATCTTAATAATTAAATTATGTACTATTTACTCTTTGTACTTATGTGATCTAACATATTTTAAACATCACATAGGTTGCCTGACACAACAAAGGCAACAAAAGCAAGAAAACAAAAGCACAGGCAACACAAGCTTGGCTCGAGTGGATATTCAAAACTTGCTGCACAAATTGTAAGTATTAGTAAATGAAAAATCGTATGCAAATATTTATAAATTGCAATCAATTTATTTTTGATGAAATTCAATACAATAAAAATTCATGATACCAATAAAAATGCAGGCCTTGGAGTTCAAAAAATTGATTACAGAAGAGGACAATAAAATAGGCTACAAACAAGGCTATAAAGTCATGGCTGAACGATACTGAGCAAGGAGTGCACAAGGTTCTTTTGCTGGATTTGTTGATCAGGTAAATAAGCCAATTGATTTTTATTTCAAGTTGAATACTTTACCAATTACTATATTTGATGTTAAGTTCCAACATAGAGTGAATAAATTTGTTTTAAGTAAGGAAACAATGATTATATATTTGTTTAAAACTTTAAAGTGAATATATTTATATGTATTAAACTGAATGGTTAACATTTATCAGTATTTGTCTTGTATTTATATGTATATATTATCGATAAATACACTAATTATTTACATTGGAATGCAGCCTGTCGATATTGATACTGCACCAATTAAGCACGACAGAGACATCGATTCGAATGTGAATTGTAGTACTCAAGGTATACATTTTCTATTCGAATTTTGATTAATGAATGTTTAATACAAGTAAACATGTTAAATTGAATTTGGTATAGTAATAAAAATTTAATTATAATGTGTTGGGATTAATAAAACATTTTGTATTGCAGTTGCAGGGGATGTAGAGGTTGTTCCCGATGAGCGTGTTGAGGTTCAAGCCACTGGGCAAGATGATGTGGTTGGACAAGGTAAAGAGCGTCACATTTATGTTTTTTAAAGTATTGAAATGCTTGTAACAATAATGAATATGTTTTTAAATTAACCCCATTTATGATAATATGTTTTTAATTGAAGCCTTTTATTTGTTATTGCAGAGAACCTACCTTTGCAAAGGACAATGAGATCATGTGCATGATCGAGAAGAAATGATGATGTGGACATGGATATGCCTCTGCAATAATATAGGGAAGCAGAACAAAAGAAAAAGCAAAAAAAAAAATGATTCTCATTTATACAACTTATTTGATAATGATTGATGTTTATTTGATAATGACTGATGTCTATTTACACATGTTTGAGCTTAGTTCCATGTTTTCTTTCATTCTTGCATTTGAAATGTTAATGGGCTGCATACAAAGGTATGTTGTAAGTCTATAGGGTTCAATGGGATTTCATATTTTGGGAGAAATTAGTATTATAATGTTCAATGGGTTCTTTTCTAAAACACACTACTTGAACAACAACAAAACTTGTAATACAAATGCTGATTGCAACTACCAAGTTAGAAGCTTCACAAAAAACCTTAAATCATCATCTTGTCTAGAATGGTTAATCAATTGTTTAAGGTAGATTAGTTGTGATGATGAGACATGTCATTCTAATTCTTAGAGCTTGATTTGTAAGCATAAGTGATGGATTTGAGGGGAGATGAAGGAATACCAAACAATGAATTTGGAAATTATCATCATAGAAATTGCAGTGGTGGTTTGATCAATAGAGAAGATAGTAATGACTGCAGGAGAATTAATAGTGGTTACAGTTGTAATGGGGAAGAAAGTGGAGGCCATCCATGAAGAAACTTGCTGATAGAGATGGTGTACAAGAAACAAAGGAGCATGAATGTTACCCAGAATTGAACCTTAGTCAAAGGCTACCTATAAGATGAGCACTACAAAGATGCATGATTGAATTTACATCCAAATCATCCGTGTATCCCTTGCACCTTCTTTCATTGCAAGTGGTAGTGTACTTTTTAATAATAACAAAAGTTCAATAATGATTTTAGATGTTAACTGTGACAATCTCTTGGTTTTAGGCAATGCAGAAGGAGACACCTAGTTCAATATGCAATCTCAATTCATATATATAGGATATTAAGTGGAGCTGAAAGACACAATAGGTTTGTATTTTTGATAGAGGTCTTTAATTGCATATTTTAAGTTATAGACCATTGGAAACATTGGAATTTTGACCTATTAAAAACATATAAACATGTTGTGTTTTCTCAGCTCCACCTGCTATCCATGCATATTTTGCTTGTGTTGCATGCACATTCTCGATTCAAAGTGGGAAAATGTTATTTTTGATGTGAGGGAGAGAAGCCAAACACATAAAGAACATGCAAATAAACAAAATAGCTACAAAACATAGGTATCACAACAACTGAGAAACATAAATGTAGGCATCATGGTCACAATTGTTTGGAGATGCAACATAATTGAATGCTATACCCAGAGGATGCAACACAACCACTACTCCTGACATTCTAAGTTGGCACTGCAGGATCCAAAAACCATATATAGATTCCTTATCTTTGGTTTTTGGATCCCGCAGTGTCAACTTAGAACTGCAAGAGTAGTGGTTGTGTTCCATCCTCTGGGTATAGCATTCAATTATGTTGTGTCTCCAAACAATTGTGACCATGATGCCTACATTTATGTTTCTCAGTTGTTGTGTCCCAGGACCCCTTATGACCCTTTATGACCCTTTACGATCCCTAAGAATACATCTTAGACGTCTTAAAGTGTTGTAAAGGGTCATAAGAGGATCCTAGGAGGGGCCAGATGAGCTTCCACCTTCACGTGGTTGGCCTTGTTAAGTAGACAATGTTAAACTATTCTCAAAACAAAGAGAAGCTCAATAATTTAAGATCTCAATCCACGTATGACAAATATATATTTCTTTTTAAAAAATAATGTGAGTTGTCACAATTATGATGGAAACCACAGAACAATCGATGATAAAACTAAAAGTGATAGCTATCTGTCAAAAACATCAATCACTTCAAGGAGCAATGATCACTTCAGCTCGCGTCAAGAAGTCTTGACCCAAGATCAAGTCATATCGATCCATCTCAATGGCTACCAAATCAACAGATCTCTGCCAAGAACCTAGTCGCAAAGAAATACCACAGACCACACCGCAAACCCATTGTGAAGAGGCATCCAATATCTCATAAGTCGCATCAAATGACCCACTTTTTGTAATCCAAGTTTCTCAGCTCGGTTCACCAAGAAGAAGACTTCTCCCAAGTCATCACAGACACCATAGTGATCTACGAATCTCCAATGTGCAAGTTTTGCAAGTCACTCTCTCGACATCACATCTAACTCATTCAAAACAGTGGCAAAAATGGTAGACAATCCCAACGATCTGTCACAACCCCATCTCAACAACAATATAAAGAGTATCTTGATTCTATCTTCAAGCCGATCGATGCACAGTCTACTCAAAATCCAAGTCAAGTCACTGCTACACTCCATAGGAACAAAGCACATCTAATTCAGACCAAAGAAGTCAAGAAGTCACTCAAATCAGATCTGAATGAAATCAGGTCTGCATATATCCCACAAACACATCAAGAAGAATGCATCTCTGATCGTCGTACTAGATTCTTGTGCTGGAGCAGTTGTTGTCACAAATCTCGATTTGGTTCCATTCTAAATCCAAGTCTCTAGACTTGACTCAATAATCTACGAGCCACTACTAAATCTACTACAAATTCATCTCTGAATGACATAACCAAATCACGAGCAGGAATAAAAGACCTCGACTCACCAAACCACCAAGTTGATCGAGATCTGAAAGTAATGCGACCAGCTGGAACTAGATATGCAACCAGCTGGAACCATATTTGCAAGAACACTATTCTGAATCGATACCAACTCGATCAAAAAAATATATATATATTTTAAAAAAATAGTGATTTTTGACGCAACTACGATGACCAAACAAAAGCGGTGGCTATTTGTCAGAAACATCCGACAAATAGTCGTCACATGTATAACATCGTCGTCGGCAGAAAATTATAAATGATGGCTAACCGTCAGAATCTTACGATGGGCAACCATCACATGGATAGTATCACTGTAAAAAAAAACTACAAACGATAGCTATCAGTCGAAAGATTACGACGGGGAACCGTCGCATGTACAACATCGATGTCGGCAAAAAAAACTACAAACGATGGATATCTGTTAGAAATGTCCAATGGTCTATTGTCACAAGTACAACATCTCCATCAATAAACAATCTACAAATGATGGCTATCCATCAAAAGATTACAACAGGTAGCCATCGCATGCACAACATCTCCGTTGGTAAACAAACTACAAACAATGGTTACCCGTCGGAAGATTTAGATGGGTAGCCATCGTTTATAGTTTTTTGCGACAGATTGATGTCAAAATTATGACGGCCACAAATAGGCCCGATGGTATGTTCGCCATGTTGACACCCCTTTTTGTGGCGACCATAGTCGTCATAATTACGACACCAATTATAGCCATCATTTTTTTCAACTACAAAACTGCGATGACGAGTGGCATCTCTTGATCGATGGTATACTGTAAGAATTCGGATGGTTTGTTGTCAGAAAAAAGGTCTCAAATGTACTAGTGGATCCATAGTGCTCCACATTGTAATATTTTTTTATGTAGATATGGCGAGCATGTTTGGGACATTTATGTGTGTCCTCAACTAAATTGGTTTTTGATTTGGAGATTCACAAGATATTTTTATTGGTTGACAATTTTTACTATTGGTGTTCATAGGTTTAGTATGATGATGCTGATGATTTCAGTCATTTGAGGCATCTTGGATGTTCCTATGGCATTTCATGATGCTTGTGGATGTTTCTAGATCATGTTCCTATTGTATTGTTGATTCTCATTAATCGTGGTGATCACACTTGGTGAATTTTGCTTGGTGAGTTCGTGTTCTTCACTGACTTGGTGTTGTAGCATGTTGTGGATGATCAAGGCACAATTATTGGATGCTTAACGTGTTTGAGGATGATAATATTGGTTTGTGTTATGTCTTAGCTGACATTTATTGGTTCAAATTTAATATTGTAATTGAGAGAGGTTATATTTTTATATTTAGGTGGTGATAGTTTAGTCAACCTTATTTATTCTTTCAAGGTTGATGAGATGTATAAATGTATTTGTATTCATGTGTGTATCAAGTACGAGTGTGTGTGGATGAGTAAATGAGACAAAGATATGTGAATATTGATTATATATTTTTAAGGTAGAGATTTGGTGTGGAAAATAAAGTTGTAATTATACTTTAATGGAATAGATCTAGGAATGTTGAATATGTTAATTCATAGTTCATGATCTTTAGATTGTTCTCCATAAGTATTTGTAAGGCAGTGAGCCTTCCCAAGGAAGTAAGCCTTTTTGTATTTGAGTAGTGAGCTCTAGGCAGTGTTCCTAAATGCATGTGCATTCCTATTATAATACTCCTAATAGGGTATAGTGATTTTAATAGAGTACATCATCTTGTGGGTTCATCCCCACCATGGTTCTCCCCTTACCAGGTTTCCATGCAAACAATTTGTAATGTCCCCCTCCTCAAAAGAAAATTTAATAAAGAGAAAAAAAAATTATATCAATTATGAATAGAAATATAATGATATAATATAAATAATAATAATTCAAATATAAACGAGTAGTTTAATAAATTTAATAATAGTAATGAAATAACTCGAGATTTCATTATATATATATATATATATATATATATATATATATATATATATATATATATATATATATATATATATATATATATATATATATATATATATATATATATATATATATATATATATATATAACTTAATAAAAAATATTTAACAATTAATAATATATTATCGACATATATGTGTGTGTATGTGTGTTACATGTGTGATAATGATATATTATCATATGATATATAATATTAATATTATAATATTCATATCAATAATATATATACCATACAATTTAATGCTATAATATTCATATTTTATATACAAACTTAATATTAGAAGCAATACCATAAAATAAATATAAACCAGAGACTTTCCTTGTTGACGGTGACTTTCTAAGTTGTGCCTCTTCATTACCATATAAGAGGCTTAGATGACATGTAAGGGGGGGCATGGAAAAATGGACAAAAAGAAAAGAAAATAGACACAACATCGCAATGACTCAGTAATGATAGTCATCGGTCAGCCTACACCTTTATTGACAATCAATAAGGATATTAACTTAGTGCCATCTATTATTATTAAGGACAAAGATTAAAGTCAACGTGCACTACACAACCAACATGAACATTAAAAAATCAATCAGAAATAAAGATGGATCAACATACAAAAATAAGGGACTGTCGGAGTTGTTCATACAAGCCTTCCATGGAATTTGCCAAAAGGAGTTGTGAGCTTCTTGGCCATTGCGAGAGATTTACAATGTTGTGCAATCCGTTATAATATAATAAATTGACACATGAGATTAAAAATATTCATATTATTGCTAGTTGGGAATGACTTGGAAAGGCTAGGAGATTTGAGGGGAATTAGACATTTCTTTGGCATCTACAGGCTTCACTAGGTATTGGACATCAAATATGAGAATTAAGATATAAAGAACTATATACGATTAGTTCTGGAAATCTGATAGATGTATCAAAATTATAAGAGAGAATTGAATACAATTTAATTTCCTATATTACCAATGAGAGATAAAAACTAAATATTACCTCCTCTTCTTATTCCAATCTGCAATGAGATTGACACCCTGAACCAGAATATCGATAAGCAACTAGATAATCTTACAATACTTGCAAAGTATCCTTGATCAATAAAATCTGCACTAAACTAAAGCCATACTTCCAACTTTTATTACAACCCTCGTATAAAGTACTACCTATCCATGAAATTCATGGGATTGTGTCATTAAGTCATTAATATTGCATGTAGCTATAATGGCACAAATCCATATATATACTAAACATTGTTTTCCTATAATATCAATGTTGCTCTATCAAGTATCCAAGTGGTAATTGACAACCATTCTTGTATAGCATCAAGATGATCTCACTCTACATTAATCTACTGAAGAATATTGTTACACATGGGTGGTGAACTAAAGAATTGAGTACAAGTCAAAGATTAAAAGAAGTCTCTTATAATTAAAAGGAATAAATACAAAAATTCTTCAAGGTCATAAGCAGGGACATTACACAATTCTTGGTGTTATGTGTTCTTGATGTGTTGTGGATTTGTGCTTCATTGTTAATTTATCAAATTCGAAGTAAATGTTAAAAAAAAATTAATTTGTTGAATTTTGGACACAACTGATTTACACCCCCCCTTCTTAGTTGTGTCCTACCATATTTCCATTAATTGGTATCAGATCCTGGGTCCTTTAAGGGAAGTTTAATTGCTTGAGGTGACTTGGGATGGAATATTTCAAGAAGGATAGTACGAGATTTGATGGTACAAATTATACTTTTTGGAAAGGTTGCATGGAATTTCATTTGAGATGTATTGGTGAAGACTATTGGGAGATTATTAAGAATCCCTGTGTTCCTCCTACTACTGCTATTCCTGATGAGAAAAAGAAGGTTGAATATATCATTAGAGCTAAGGAAGCATTGTTGAGTGTCCTAACTAATACTAAGGTACCAAATTATATGGAATTGAAGACTAATCATGAGATTTGGAAGAAGTTGGAAACATTGTATGAAGGTGACACTTATGTGAAGCTTGCAAAGTTGTAGAGCCTAAAAAGAAAATCTGGGACATTAAGGATGAGAAAAAATGAGAATATTATTGCTTACATGTAGAAGGTTAATGAGCTTGTGTGTAGTATCATATGTGTCGGTGGTTAGTTGGATGAACCAAATATTGTTGCTAAAGTGCTTAGACCTTTACCCCTTCTTATAAACACAAAGTTTTTTCTATTAAGGAGATTAGAAATGTGAAAAATGTGACTAAAGACATGTTGATTGGTAAGATTTTAAATTTTGATATGAGTGATTTTGGTGAGGCCCTTGCTAAGGTTGAATCTACATTCAAAGCTACTATTTCTAAGGACAATCAGAGATATGATTCGAGAGAAAGTTCAAGACGAGTATCTAGATATGCAAAAGTGATGGAAGATATTGAAGAAGAAGAGTGTAAGATAGAATAGCTTAAATCCCTTATTGCCAAGAGATTTCCCAAAGGTGTTTGTAAGTATGAAGGAAAGTTACCTCTTAAATGCTTTCTTGCAATAATATAGATCATTTTGCTTCAAGGTGACCTGAAAGAGTTCTAAAGCATAAACCTAGGAAATTCCTATGTAGATATCATAAAAAATGTTTCTATGTTTCTGATCAAGGTGGTTCAAAAAATTATGAATGGGTATTTATTGCTATCAAGGAAGAAGATTATCTTGGTTCTACAAGTTTTATGAATGTGGAAAGAGCTTTGGCTTGAAGGGAAAGATGAATGGGTTATTGATAGTGAATGTTCACAACATATGACACGTGATAAGAGAAAGTTTGTGAGTTTGGAAAGGTATGATGGTGGTGTTATGAGATTTGGTGATGATACTCCTTGTATGATCCATTGTAGAGGATCCATTAATCTTGATGGTAAGAACAATATTGATGATTCTTTGTATGTTTAAGGTTTAAAGCATAACTTGTTGAGTGTTTGATAGTTAGTTGATAAGGGTTATGATATGCAATTCAAGAATGGCAAATGTAGAATCTTGGGTAGCTTCTGTATTGAGATTGCATCAGGTACAAAAACTAAAGGTAATGTATTTCACTTGAATAGAGGTAAGAATAGATGTTTGATTGCTTATATTAATGAAAGTTGGTTGTGGTATAAGAGGATGTGTCATGTGAATTTTGATAATATTATCAAGACTTATAAGTACTACTTAGGATGTGAGAGATCTTCTTAAGTTGTTGAAACTTGCTAATGTTATGTCTAAGAAATGTCAGATAGGTAAAAAAACTAGATCTACTTTCAAGATCAAGACTTGTTCTTCTAATGTATTGTTATATCTTGTGCATACTAATTTATGTGGTCCATTTAGAACTAGAATTTTTCAAGGTGACAAATATTTCATATTTTTCATTGATGGCTATTGAAGGATGATGTGGGTTACTTTTATGAGGGAGAAATATGAGGCCCTAGAGAAATTTAAGATTTTTAAGGCTATGGTTGAGACAAAGATAGGATTGAAGCTAAAATATATGAGACCTGATAGAGGTGGTGAATTCACATATGGCAATTTTAATGCATTTTGTGAATAATATGGGATAACGAGATAGTTGTCTTCATCATGGGCCCCTAGGAAAATGGTGTAGTGGAGAGGAAGAACAAAACTATATTAGACACTGCAAGGACAATGATGATTGAATGAAATGTTTGGCATGTCTATTGGAGAGAAGTTGTGAGTACTATAGTTTACACACTTAAATGAGTGCAAATAAATAGTAATACTAGTAAGAATCCTTATGAATTATGATACAGTAATGTTCCTACTGTGAGATATTTAAAATTTGAAAGTAAATGCTATATAAAAAGAGATGAAAATTTAGGAAAGTTTAATGCTAGATGTGATGAAGAAATATTTCTTGGTTATTCTACAAAAAGAGAGGCATAAAGATGTTAAAATAACATATTGGGAAAGATAGTTGAGAGTGAAAATGTCAAGGTGGATGAATGCAATTAGAATTAGTCTATATCTTGTGGATATGATTTAGATGATCAGGATGACAATACAAATAAGGGAATGAAACCTCAAACTCATAATCAAGTTCAGATTATTCAAGGAAATCGAGATGAAGAAGCTAGTGCAAATGATGAATAAGAAACACAAGAGTCCAGAATTCATGAAAATCTGAAGATTCCCAAGTATGCGAGGTTGAACCATTGAAAAAATCAGATAGTAGGTGATAAAAATAAAGGTGTTCAAACTAGAAGAAAATTTATTAATGATATAGTTGAGTATTGTTTGATTTTAAATATTAAACCTAAATGTGTGAATGAGCCGTGTCAAGATGAACATTGGGTGAACGCAATGAAATAAGATTTGAATCAAATTGAGAAGAAAAAAACATGGGTTCTTGTTCCTATACATAAGGATAAGAAAGTAATTGGAACTAAATGGGTCTTTTGGAGAAAAAAAAAAGTGAATGAAGATGGTGAAGTGATTAGAAAGAAGGAAATACTTGTTTGCAAAGGATATTCACAAATGGAAGGTATAAATTTTGAGGAGACTTTTTCTCCTATGGATAGAATTGAAGCTATGAGATTATTTATTGCTTATGTTTGTTACAAATATTTCAAAGTATATTAGATGGATGTCAAGTTTGCATTTTTGAATGGTGAATTGGAAGAAGAAGTGTACATATAAAAACCAAATGAATTTACATTAACTGGTCAGAGAAATATGGTTTGTTGATTAAATTAACTTTGTGTGGATTGAAGTAAGCCCCCTGAGCATGGTATGAAATATTGGATAAGTATCTACTGAAGCTTGGATTTAAAAAAGGTACCGCTGACAATAATTTGTATTTCAAGATTGATCATGATAATCTTATGATTATTGAAGTTTTTGTTGATGATATCATCTTTGGAGGGAATGATAAGTTGAGAAAAGAGTTTTCTAATGAAATGCAAAATGAATTTGAGATGTCTATGATTAGAGAGATTAAATTATTTCTAGGATTACAAATCACATTGTCAAATAACATAATCTTTAAATCTCAGTCCAAGTATGTGAAAGAGTTGTTGAAGAAATTTGTTATGGAAGATTCAAAGTGAGTTGGTATCCTATGGTGACCGTATGCAAGTTGACAAAGGATGATGATTCTTTTAAAGAAAATCAGACCATATATAGATCTATAATAGGTGGATTACTTTATTTAACTCGAACCAGACTTGATACCATCAGTGTTGTATGTATTATTGCTAGATTTCAAGCATATCCTAAGGAATCTCATGTTGTTGTTGTTAAAATAATATTCAAATATTTGAAAGGGACAATTGATTATGGCCTATGGTACCCTAAAGATAATGATTTTACCTTGAGTACTTTTATTGATGCCGATTGGGAAGGTAATGTGGATGATGGAAAGGGTACTAGTGGTGGTGCATTTTTCTTGGGAAAAAAGGTTGGTTTCATGGTTGAGCAAAAAACAAAAGTGTATTTCACAATCTACTGCTGAGAGGCAGATTATATTGTTGCTACAATTAATTATACTCAAGTGGTATGGATGAAACATATGTTAAAAGCTATTAAGTTATAGTGTGATGAACCTATTGATATCTAATGTGACAATTCAAGTGATATTAACATTTCTAAAAATCTAGTGCTTCATTCAAAGACAAAGCATATATCTATCAAGTTTCACCTTTTGAGAGAGAACCCGTGAATGAGAAGGAAGTCAGATTGGAGTATGTGCCCACTAAGGAATAGATTGTAGATATTTTCATGAAACCATTATCTAAGGATACTTTTGAGTATCTCACATGTAAGCTAGGGGTGGTTACCCCTCTTGATCAAAACTAAGATGCATTGGTATACATAAATCCAATGTAATTCACAAAGATATCTTGATTATGGATTTATGTTTGGTGTCTACTACTCAGGGGGAGTAGTTAGTATTGCATTTTGTGATTCAGGTGTTCAGATTTGTGGAGATTCTTGGCTTCTATGGTTTAGTGCATAGATGTTCCTTTTTCATTGATGTCAAAGGGGGATATATATTCATGTGAAAAACTTGTGGGAGAGAGATTCATAGTAATGTACGGGGGGGGGGGGGAGATTATTTATTTCTTTGATATTGATTGTTTTTCACATCATATGTTGTCATCAATGTTAAAGGAGGATAATATTAGAATAATATGCATATATGTGTTGTCATTGATATCAACATATTTCTTTGTTTGAGATAATGTTATTGTGATTTTTAGTGAGTTGTTTGGTTCGGTATTGACAGTGTGTTAAAGATCAGAATCTACAGATGTATGAGTTATGTAAAGGGATATCTATTGTTGATTCACTTCAAATTGCAGAGGTTCGCATGATGATTTCAGTGAGTTATGGGTTTTTGTGTTGAGACAAATTTTTCAGTTGGTTAGTGGTGATAGTGTGACAGTATTTTGATCCATATTTCTCTGCATTGCAATATTTGTTTATGTGGATCTAGTGAGTATTTTTGGGACATTGATGTGAGTCCTCAACTCAATTAGTACATGAGTTGGAGATTCGTAAGATATTTTTCTTGGTTAACAGTCATTATTGTTTGTGTTCAGAGGTTCAATATGATGATGTCGATGATTCCAATAATTAGAGTTAATGTGGATGTTCTTGTGGAATTTCATGATGCTTGTGGATATTTCTTTAATTTTCTTCTATTGTGTTTCTAATTTGCATTAATTGTGGTGATCAAACTTGGTGATTTTTGGTTGGTGAGTTCATGTTCTACATGTTTTTGGTCGACTTGGTGTTGGAGAATGTTGCAGATGATTGAGGTGTGATTATTGGATGCTAAGCATGTTAGAGGATGATAATATTGACATGTGTTATGTCTTAGATGACATCCATTAGTTTTCATTTAATATTTTAATTGAGAGAGGTTATATTTTTAATATTTAGGTAGTGATAGTTTAACCAACCTTGTTTATTCTTTCAAGGTTTATGAGATCTATAAATTTATTTGTATTCATGTGTGGATGAGTAAATGAGATAGAGACATGTGAATATTGATTATATCTTTTAAAGGAATAGATTTGGCGTGGAAAAGAAAGTTGTTATTTTAATTCAATAGAATTGATCCGAGCATGTTGAAGATGCTAATGTGTAGTTCATGATCTTTGGATTATTCTCCATAAGTATTTGTAAGGCAATGAGCCTTCCCAAGACAGTATGCCTTTTTGTATTTGAGAAATGAACTCTAGGTAGTGTGTATGAATGCATGTGCATTCCTATTATAATACTCCTAAAAGGATATAGTGATTTTAATAATAGAGTATATAATCTTGTGGGTTCATCCCCATTGTGGTTTTTCCCTTGACCGAATTTCCACACAAAAAAAATCTTGTTGTTATGTGTTCTTGATGTGTTGTGGATTTTTGCTTCATTTTTCATTTATCACATCTGAAGCTATGACTAAAATTTTGTTTAATCTGTGAAGTTTTGGACATAACTTATTCACCCTGCTTGCCAAATTAATTTAATTGGTAACTAGGATAGTTTACGCATTACTTATGAATTGGACATCCATAAAGAAGTTATCAATTGATTCAATAGGCTCATTTGTCTATCAACCCAATGACGTGAACTTGAAATGGTGTGGGAAAGTATATGCACTAAGTTACAGTAATTGCCATCACTATTCTACTGAAAGGAAACATTACATTCCTGAAAACAAATACTAGAAAATAACTTGTCTCCGTAGGAATCATAAAGCTTCAAATAGTTTACTCTACTCAACAAAATCCAAAAATCAAACATGTCTCTACTATGTTTGTTTGGCTGTAAGAACAACCACAAGCTCTACTACCTAGTGACCGCAAGAATAACAGAGTATTAAATAATGGCTAAAGAAATATAAAGAAATAGTAATGTTCACCCACCAAGTCAGCCTCCTTTGATGAGTGAATTCTAACAACTTAACATATGCTTATTGGAATAGAGACATCTCTTTTTTATTCATAACTAAAAAACCAAGTACATACTGAATAGAAACTGTATTAACTAGAATTGCCCAAAAACCACTCTTAGCAGTTGTTAAATTGGTCTAGAGCCCTTTGTGCTATTAGCTTCTTCAATATCTAAATGACTTAGTCCTGCAAACAATAATTAGTAGCACATGCCAAATTTATAACATATGATTATCTCATCATCCTACTTTGAATAAAACAAGCATATACTAATTCGTTCTTGTAGGAAAGGGTTTTCTTGACTGCAAAAATATATTCACATTTCAATCATCCATAAGAGTATGAATAATATAAAAAGTGATTAGTAACCCATAGGCAATATTAGTTAAGTGGTCCTTTTTCTTAACATCAAGACACGACTGTTCAGACTTATACTAGGTCCTTATAATAACAAACATTGCCTTAAAAGAGTTCAGTGAAAATATAGTAACAACCTAGCTTCTTGACTAATCAAACTAAGAAAGCATGGAACATAATAGGCCATAAAATGGCCTCATCATTCCCCTGACTTAATTCATTATTGATCCCTCAGAAACTGCAACGTTGATGATTCTATCATTCATTCAGAAGTCTGATGGTGAACTTTTCCCCGTTCCTCCTTTTTCTAAGCTTTAGTAGTATCCCTTCATATCCTTTAGCTTCTCCCATCATGATACTTCTGTTATCATATTGTGAGATTCAAAATTTTCATCCACATCGAGCAGGGGCCACATTAAAAGTGGTGGTTAAAACTTAAGAGGAATATAATGGTTCGACCTATCTCTTCCTTACACCATATACCAAGGAGCTCTACATGTTGACAAAATGTATTTTTATGGAGAATGTGGTTCTCTTTTCTTTAAATTGGTAGGTAAGCTCATCCACCTCTAATTTATGGCTCCCAAGGCCTATTGTTCTTTAATTCTTTCTTTCTGTTCATAATCTCTGTAAGCTACTTCCTTGAGGTGTTCTATTTGTAACCTTACCTCATGACAATTAAGTTTCATCTAGTCATAATATACCCTCTCTGCATCTTTTTCTTTTGCCCTAATGGATAAAGGTGTTTCCAACTCCTCATAGCTATATGGTCTTGCCTGATGTTCTCAACTTAATTCATTCTGAATCTAGGACATGAAAGATCTGAGTTGGATATCTCCCACATAGGCTAGGGAATTCTAATCTCTATCATGAGGAACACCATAATTATGAAGGTATAACTCACATAACAAGTTTTTAACATTTGTGGGGGAGGTTTGGAATGTAGTATAAAACTCATGTAGAGTTTTCAGAGAAGGGTTAAAATCTTGCACTATTTTGGTCAACTTAAGATTGAGGAATTTCTCCTTCATGCAGAGAGTATAGACCCTTGTTGGAGATTTATATTTCATTAATTTAGGAATTACGGGGGTTATTTGAGTAACCTTCTCCTTTAGTAGTTCTATCTCTTCCCCCTTTTCAATTATTTCATTGTATTGATCATTAATTATTTGTTGAAATTTCTTCTTTTCATCTTGCCATAGTGCTCTCTATAGTAGCATATCCTGGTATGAACTAAGTGTGGCTATCAAAGTGGTGGATAGATCAAGTCATGGTACAGGTCCTTATTTTTCAACAGATATATATTTATCTATTTCATCAATTGGTTTCTCATAATTTTTCTATTCACGGGCTGGTGATCTTGTCTAAAATACCATGGCCCTTTCTATGTTTATTTCACCTAGTTGTTGGGTAGCTTGCGCTAAGGTATCTAAACCACCTTCATTAAAAATTTGTTCTACCATTCTATGTACAGCTTCTATATTAATCTTAGGATTCTCATAAAAAAAGATTATCTTCCTCTATAGGCATAAAATCCTCCCCTTGATCCATAACTATATCTTCAGTACTTTGTTCCCCATCAGAGGTACCTTTTGGATTATTTTGTCCATCTATCCTCTTACCTCAACCTCAATACCATCATCAATTTTGGTCATACCCTCCTCAAGGGACTCATAGGTCTCAACATTGATGGTTGGGGTTTCCTGAGTATGAACATCCCTACTAGGTTTCTTGTTAACCGCTTCACTTCTCCTCACATTTTTTTCTATTTTAACTTTAACAACAGGTTCCCTTTTAGCCTTTTTCCTTAAGGTTTACCTTAGAAGTGCTGCAGGAACTTGTTCATGTGTAGATTTTCTTTTAAGAGGAGGAGTGTTTTGAGTAGGATCTTCTTGGGGAATTTCTTCTTTCTCAATAGTTTTTCCTTTCTCATTCTAAGTGGAAGTCCTAGTTTTTACATTAGACTGGGGAGTTTGGTGTTCTTCAATAGTGAGTACTTCCTCCTTGCTTTTCCTAGAAGACGAGGCTTCAAAAGATCCCATAAATATTTTTTTCATATGTGCTGAGGCACTACTAGGGTTTTTACATTTAGAGCTAGTAGAGGGTAAGGGATTCTCAATTGTCTTTTTAGTGCCCCCTTTAGTGATTCCCCTTTTACCTAACCCTACCCCACTCAGCCCTACTACCTTTTAAATAAATTGTTTTGAAGAAACAAAATCATCCCAAGAAATTGTAGAATTCTTCCTCAAAGCCCTTTCTACTAGCAACTTAATCAAACAATGCTGAGATACAAAATTTGAGTTACCTTTTTGAATCTACTCCACTCGCTTGGTAAGAAGATTGAATAGGAAGTTGGGGAGTTTGAGCAGCCTATTTGCATGTCTTAAATAGCTCAATAGCTTGAAATGTATCGAATGCAGGAAAGTAGTTCAACCCTCATAAGTTAAATACTAGATTATATAAATAATACATTGTGTGTAAGGGTTTGGCAATGGCATTCTTTTTGTGCCCTACTTTTTGTCAACATCCAACAAAGGGTCTAAGTGTAAAGTAAACTAGGCCCTAGCTATTTGAGGCTATTGTGAGTCAGGAAAGTTTTCACCTTCCTGTGACAATCCTGTAACTTCTACAATTACTTTCTCATAGTATTTTATCTTTAATCCCTCCAGATTATCTTCTCCATTCTATAGTGTATTTAAGAACTAGAAGGCTATATCCTCATCATACCCATTAAGCTTCTAAAAATAATCTAATCATCCCCTTGCTTCAAATTTTGGTTTGCATTCTTGATCAGCCAAAATTACATCATGTACATTTGGTTCATGGCGGAGTAGATCACCCCCCATGATAGTAAGGATTACTAGTAACTCTCAAAAATTCACTTAAATAGTAAATAAACACAAATAGTTGCTGGACAAAGCAAAACTAGCTTCGTTTCAGGCAATATTCTCGAAGGCTTATTTCTTATTTGTCTTGGTCTTATTGAGGTATGAAAATGACAATTAATGAAACAACAAGTAGTCTACCATCTTTTCATGGAAATCATTCAATTATGGTGTGTCATGGATTTGTAAGGCTATTCATATCATATCGTGATATGTTTAATTTATTGCATGTAATATGATGAGTACTTGCAATCTTACTAGGACATTCTCATCATGACACATACACATATAAATTTAAACTAGGCTAACTAGACTGCTTCTCACCCTTGACTTAATGAGACAACAGGTCCCACTATTGTGTGAAGTGCCACCTCAGAAAGAATGAATTAAATACACATATTTTTAATATCAAAGTGAATTAAGAAATAACACATTCAATAAATTATAGGAGTACTACTTACCGCGCATGAGCAAAGAAATCATAAATGAGATGACTGTTGTAGATACATGTGTTGATTTGATAGCTGACGACATAGAATGAGTGGAGAGATGGAAGGTGTAATGGTTGAGTATGACGAAGAAAATGTATCTCACATAACATGAAAGATTTTTTTATGAGTGATCAAGAAATCAATCACAAAGTTGACGGGAGTTGAACACGTGGTCCTATGACTTTAGCTATAGGAGATGTACATGACTCAACTAGTTGGAATTTCTACAGGAACTCCTCCTGACTCTATGGTTTTTGATAAAAATTTAGCCTGTGACCGTTGACAAGTAGCTTGAATTGAACAAGATCTATGGTTGAAAGCTTCACAACTCCATTGTTGAATATGATGACTACCTCATACAGACCAAGCCACCAGTTTGAAATTTCCCTTGTGTATTGTGGTAACGTGCGTTGTAAAGCAGTGTTTAATCACCTACTTCAAACATTTTGTCTTTAATGAACTTGTCATGCCACTTTTTGCATTATTTTTGAATTATTTCAGTATTGTGCAAAGCATATTTTCAATACTCATCTAATCCATTTAGCTATAGTATCTGATCCCTCTGGGCCTAGTCCAATTTAATGTTTAATTCAAGTGTAGTACATAGGGTTTTATGCACAAACTCAACAAGCATTACAATAAATTTTCCATAGACCAACTCAAATGGTGTGAACCTTGTGGTTGTTCTCCATGTTATTCTATATGCCCAAATAGGTTCAGGAAGCCAAAATGCCCAATGCTTTTTGTAAATTTCTACTATCTTTGTGAGTATTGACTCAATTTCTCTGTTACTTATCTCTGCCTTCCTGTTGGCTTGTAGATGATAGGGTGAGGACTTTCCATGTTGGATTGTATACTCTTTGACCAATGCATTGATCAAGGTAGGAGTAAATTGAGCTCCTTGATCTATTATTATTTATTGAGGTACACCAACCCTAGTAAAGATTACCTCATATAGGAATTCAACTACCTTATTATCCCTTGCATGTTTCATATATCGGGCCTCAACCTATTTAGTGACATAATCAGTATAGACTAGTATGTAGGACATTCCATTGGATGAAGGTTCAATGGGTCCCACAAAATCAAGTCCCCATTTATCAAAAGGGGTAAAAATCACTTAAGGATACAATGGAATTTCATCCGATTTGGTTGGCTAACCCATACGTTGACAACGATCATGTTTCTAAGTATACCTTGCAGTATCTTTGTGTAATTTGGGCCAATAGTATCCTGCGTTGAGGATTTTAAGTGTTGTTCGTTTGGATGAAAAATGGTCACCACAAGGTTTATCATGGCAAGAATGTAGTACATCACATCTCTCATCCTCCCTAACACACTTTCTCATTACCTAATTAGGTCCTGTATAAAATGCGGAGCCTGTTATCCAAGAGAAATTAAAACTCTTTTCAATTAACAGTCTTTTATCTTTTGAAGAAAAGTGGTTCAGAGTCCTTGTAGGTAAATAATTTACAATATCAACATACTAGGGTTTATGGGCTAAAATAGAGAAGAGATTATCATTTGGAAAACTATCATCAATGGCTACAAGATCATTTGGAACTTGTAATCTAGACAAAAAATCTGCCACTACATTTTCTTTTCCTAGCTTATCCACAAATTGGATATCAAATTCTTGCATAAGTAGTAACCATCTGGCTAACCTTCTTGTGATATAGGGTTTTTTCATCATGTACTTAATGACTACATGATTTGTGTAAACAAGATCTCATACCTGGTTATGTAGTGCCTAAATTTATTTAATGCATAGATAAATGCCATCAATTCTTTTTCTATTACAATGTAATTAAGTTCGACACCTTGCAAGATCTTGCTAATGTAATAGATTGCATTCTCAACTGCTTCTTATTTTTTCCCGATCACGCATTCCAACAACATATTCAGATGTATTAGTATGTATTTGGAATGGTAGTGACCAATTGGGACCCCTTAATACTGGTTCTTTTCCTAATACTTCTTTCAATTGTTAGAAATATCTATCACATTTAGAGGTCCAAGTGAACTCTACTTCCTTCTTAAGGAGGATATATAATGGAGCTTCTATTTGACTAAAGTCCTTAATAAACCTTCTGTAATAGCCTATGTGTCCTAGGAAACTTTTGACATCATTTTTCTTTTCTCAGGTAGGTAGAGTAGTGATCACTTCTACCTTAGATGGATCTACTTGGATTCCTAGTTAGGAAATGTAATGTCCCAACACTACACATTCTGTCATCATCATATAATACTTACCACTATTTAAATATAGGTTATGTTCTTGACATCTTTTTAGTACTTTTGCCAGATTGCATTGGGCTTCCTCAAAGGTGGTCCCATAGGCTGTAAAATCATCCATATAGATTTCCATGCAATATGTGGAGATATTTGTAAACATACTGATTACAACCCTTTGGAATGTGGCTAGTGCTTTGCATAGCCCAAATGGAAGGACTGAACATGAAAATGCTCTGCATGGACATGTGAAAGTAGTTTTATCATGATCCTTTGGTGCTATCCTTATTTGGTTGTATCCACTTAATCTATCGAAGAAGGAAAAGTACTTCTTCCCACCCAGGTTATCCAGAACTTGATCAATGAAGGGCAATGGAATGTGATATTTCTTGGTTGCATTATTGAGTTCTCTATAGTCTACACAAACCCTCCATTTTCCTCCTTTTTTAGGCACTATGACTAAGGGTGACACCCACTAACTATAAAAAATAGGATAAATAAAGCTAGCGTTCAAGAGCTTTTGCAATTCTGTTTTGACAATATCCCTAAGAATAGGGTTAATCCTCCTTTGAGATTGTTAAAGATGTTTATGATATGGAATTATATATATTCTATGAGTATAGAGGTTGGGGTCCAATCCTTTCATATCATTATAATCCCATGAAAATGCTTGTTGGTTTTCCCTCAGTAGAGTAAGTAGGATATATTGTTGGGATCTAGTGAGGTGCTTGTTGATGTTTAGCTCTTTCCCATAAGCGATCTCTTCTTTCTCAACTTTATCCATCATGGCTATTTCAAGAAAATTGGCTAATTGAATCTTATGTGACTGTAATGTATGTAAATAAGTTGTGGCTAAAGAAAAGTTGGATGGTGATTGAGGTGGTAAAATTGTTTGTAAGGGACATTGCTCATTATTACAAACTTGAGAATTTAGTCCATAATTATTGGAAAGAATGACATTCAAGATGTCATCTTCTTCTTGAGTAGCCATAAAAGGTTCCCTATCAATCATCATAAGGTGGCTTACTAAATTTATTTCTTCTTCATTATCAACTACATCTGGCCATAGAGCTCCATCCTCACCTAACTGCCAGGGCTGAGCATGGGAATATAGTGGTAGCCTTTTAGTGGATAGACCATTAGATATTGTCATTTTCCTTGAGCAGCATGCTATATTGGTATCTTTTGTGGCCAACCATGGTCTACCTAGTATAATAGGATATCCTCCTAGGGTGGCTTTTGGTGAGAGAATCACAAAGTCAGCTAGGTATTCCCATGAGTCCAAGGTTACGACCACATCTTCAACCATCCCATCTGGTTTGACTGTTGAACTATTTGCCAACTACAGTATGGTAGGGGTTTCTCTTAAACTATCAATATTTAATTGCAATATTATTTCTTTAGTCATGACGTTTATGGATACCCCAAGGTCTATTAGAGCATTCTTTACCTGTACCCCATTAATAGAGATTGTGACAACAGAACTTCCAAGGTCAGAATATTTGGGAATGGATAGTTTCTCAAGCACGAGATCAGAAAGTTACCCTAATACATGCATCAGGCTTAGGACTTTTGTGTTTCTTGCCCATACTTTTAATACATGCATCCCTAATGGCTTTAGTATATATGGATACTTCTTTGATAACATCTAATAAAGGAATCTTAACACTCATTTGCTTTAATTGGTTTAACAGTTTAGTAGCAGATTCATTTTGGGGTGGAGCGATATTTTGGTTTATCCTTTGAGGAAATGGTGGTGCCTTCACTATAGGAGTTTGTGGAGTAGAAGCATGAGGAGCTTCAACTTGTGCTTCCTGAATTGGAGCTTCTTTATTGGTGACCTCAGTTATGACAAGATCGGTGGGGGTAGGCAAAGTAGTCCCTGACCTAAGATGTATATTATGAACATTAATGGCATAAGTGGATTATTGGTTCATGTCAGAGGAATAGACTTGCTCATGAGGTTGCTTGTTATTAGGATCAGGCGTAGGTTGTGCAGATAGTTGGGTCTTCTTAGGAGGACTAGTATTTATTGTAGGAGGTTAGGTTGGAGGCATTAAGGCTAGCCGTTGGGGTTGCTATAGGGCTCCAAAATATTAGTTAGGCCATTGTTGACCACCCCTCCATTGAGGTGACTGTTACTAGTTACCTAGTGGGGGTTTCCATTGGTTAGGAGGGGGTTGTTGCTAGTTTTGTTGATGAGACCATTAGACTGGATAATTGTTCCTAGACTAGTTTTGGACATTAGGATTATACTGAGGTTGCCATTGATTACCAAAATAATGACTAGAAAAAGTTAATGGATCCCGAGGCATACCTTGTCTTTATACTCACTGTCTTTGTTGGGTAATGAAGTAAAGTTGGTCATCATCCCCTTGCATAGGAGTATACTCAGTTGCCATTTGGAAGTTTCCAGACTCACCACTTGTTTGCACTTGCATTCCTTCTTTTGTTTATAGAATGAGCAAAATTCTACCAACATAGCTTCAACCTATTTACATGATTGAAACTTGATTAAATTATTTACATGATTGAAACTTGCTATTTTTGATCATTCACGTAACCATAAAGCTAGTCTTTTTTTGAGGTTGAACCTAGGATAATTTGCCACCTAACAATCAAACCACCCTTTAAAGTTAGTCATAATTTTTTCCAATCTAGATAACAAAGTAGAAAATTAAAGTTGGTAATTTTCACAGTACATGAATTTAATAGTTATTGCTGTTTCTTGATTAGATTTCATAGAAAATTTTCCACAATCTAATCCAAAAGCAACAACAACAATTAAAGTAGAGAGTATCAAACTCGATGAAACAAGAAACAAGAGTGAGTATTATATCAAGTAAAATGTATGACTAGAGTTCAAATATGTGCTCATTAATTTTTTAATTTAATGTTTCATAAAGCAAATTGATTGTTTAGATCTTGAGATGAATTATAGGTAGATATCCATTTTTCTTTTGATCCCAAGACATTTAGACTTGGTGAATCAACAAGACATTCAATATTGACATTTTCTAGAGCTAATTAATTCTATACACTTCTTTGACTTTATTTAGCTTACCATTTATTGTTCAATTATCACTTTAATAACTTGATCTATTGATCCACATTTATATATTCATCTTCATTAACTTTAAGAACATACATTTTATGTAATGCTTCTATTTATACTTAATTATATAATTTTTATCAAATTCTTTGATTGCTTTTTTTTAAAAAAAAGTGTCTACATTAACATTTATTGAAAAATATTGTTAGATAAAAAAACAAAAAACAAAAAACAAAAAACAAACACAATATCTTTCATACACATAAATAATCCAATTTGAAACTCGTTACATCTAAATTTAAACTTCATAAAAAGTTACGCTCCCATTTGCTTTTAAATTGAAAACAACCATCAGTTTGTTTTTGTTTTTAGTATTGATAAAAAAACAACCAACAGTTATTCTGCTTTACAATATTCAAATTCCGTGAAAATGAGGACGAGAAACCATGAACGCTAAACCCTTTCAAACATTAGAATTACAGGAACACAGAGGAATGAGGCGAGAAGAAGCCGAAGAGGCTCTTAAAGTACTGGAAAAATGCCTTTTGTCCTTGCGCTGGAGGCTGCGAGCAAAAGTCAGGCGTCGCTTTTATTTGGGTATTTTTTTCTTCTCAGACCCCAATTCTTGTCAGAATATTCTTTTAATTTCTTTCTTTTTGGTTTTTCTTTGTTTTTAATTGTAAAGTTCTCAGTAGCTCTTCACGGCATTCGCACATACAATTTATTGGTCATACATCGAACATTTTAAATTAAATAATCAATACGGCAGTACAATTTGTTGGTCATACATTAAATATTTCAAAATTGAATTATCAATACGGCAGTAAAAAATGGAAAGATGATTTGATTTTTTGGTAAGTAGGAAAATTCACAGAATATTTACAATTTGGTTTATTTTCCATTGATAAGAAGTCTCTCATATGTCAAATTCACCTGGTACTTGTACCATTGGCTTACTTGCCAACAATGAGAAGTTCCTTTGCTAAGATTATGATATGCTTTTTTCAGATAATTTGGCAAATTTCATATAATTTTAAAATAAGTTTGGCGTAGCTGTAATGCTAAAGAACTGTTTCACTTTGCAATTTTGGCTTCGTTGTTGTGATTGAAAGGTATCCTTTCCCTCAAATTCAATTTGCACTTGCACCTTTGGCATTATTGCACATTTGGTAAATTCAGCTTGGACTTGCACCTTTCTTGTGAAACTAATGTACTTGCACCTTTAGCTTGGTTGCCATGATGGGCGCATCTCTTTTGTCATTGAAGGCATCCTTTCTACAACTGAAGGGCATCGTTTCTATCGAATTTGTGGCATTGAGGGCATCCTTTCTACAACTAGAAATGGTGAAGAGCTATTAAGAATAAAATTACCATAGTTTACCAATAAGAATACACTAGCAAAAAAAAGTTAAAACCAATTACAACAATAAAATAATTGCCATGCCTTAGCAATAGAAGAATATACTGGAAAGTGGAAACAAAAACATTTGCTGCTATAGGAATAATGATCCATTAGGATTTGGAAGTAAAAATTCTGTCAGGTTTTTAATTTTTGCTTTATAATTTGTCTCCTATGGGACGACACAAAGTGGAACAGCAGGTATGGTAGAACCATTTTTCAAATTGTAGAGGGAAGCTCCCTCAGATCTAACTAAAACTAAAATTTAAAACTAACCATAGGCTAAAACTATAGATATCATAGACAAGTTGCACACCATACAAGATTTCAATGAGGGTTTTAACTCTTAAGTGAGAATCACTAATTGACTATGTTTTTTCTTGGGATGCTTGTATCGGTTTGTTCACAGTCAAGACTTACATATAAACACATGCTTACCACTGGTTAAAGCAGTGATCAGTATTCACATCAACAGGAGATGATTTGACAAATTGAACATCACACCATTTCATAAAGGAAACACTAAACTGCATTCAAAGCTATAATTTAGAAAGACCGATCTCACCAATACAAAACTTGATTAAATGCAATCTCCTTCTACTTTACTTGATGAAATTACAAATATGCAATCATTGAATAACACAATAAAATTAGGTTAATGACAATATCTACAACTTAAGTCTAAGTTCAACTATTATTAACCAATTATGTTGCTCAAATAACTTATTTATCAGTTCTCAAGGATGACTTTTAGGGATTTAATATAATAATTCAATATTCCCAAAAACTATTGCTTTAAAGCTACTTCATCTCAATCTGTAGAAAAAGCAGAAATAAAACAACTTTAAATCAATCTAATCGTAAAACAATTAATGAAATAAAAAAACTTAATATAGGCTCTTTTCATTGCTTTGAAATGGCCACTGTTGATGATGATAACTGCTAGATGTGGCTGCTGTTGAAAAATAGAAATTTGGCACATAAGTGATTCTTTGAAAATTTAAAGCTGTTAATGTTTTGCCCAGAAATAAAGATAAACAGCTATAAACAAAATAAAGAACACTAAGACACAACAATTTATTCTGGGAAAACCCTCCAATTTGAGGGGAAAAACCCAGCCACACCAAAAAATATATCTCTTTTGTTAAATAATAGAGTTTTGAGGACAATGCTTCTAACTGAATACAAGAAAACTCATCACACAAAGCAATGATATATATCTTGAATTGAGAGACTCTTCATATCATAACCAAAAGTCTCTTCATTTTCCAAATGCGCGTCTCTTCATATTTCCAATCGCGCATCTCTTCATATTTCCAAACGCATGTCTTTTCGCATGTCACTTCATACCCTCAAACACATGTCTCTTCATATTTCCAAATGTAAGTATATGAAAGAGCACCATGTAGGTAATTAGGATATCTCCTGCAACTACAAACATCAACACTCCCTCTTAGAAAAGGAGATATCATTTGCAGATTTCATGTCATCATGACAAACACAAGGGCTACACCCATGTGTGTCAACAACAAACCTTTATCACAGATTGTCTCAACATAATATTGTCATCTCAGCATGACATTCATCATGGCTACCCCCAGAGGGTGAAGGAACAAAAAACTAAGTCACGGAGTCTCACACATGACTTCCACCATGGCTACTCCCAGAGGGTGGAACAAGGGTTTTCACCTCAAACTTCTCTCGCAGAGAAGAATGCATTAACAAGGGATTGCACCTCGAACTTCTCCCTCACAAAGAAGAATTCATTCACAAGGGATTGCACCTTGAACTTCTCCTTCATAGAGAAGAACTGGTTGAAGGAACAAAAAACTAAGTCATGGAGTCTCACACATGACTTCCACCATGGCTACTCCCAGAGGGTGGAACAAGGGTTTTCACCTCAAACTTCTCTTGCAGAGAAGAATGCATTAACAAGGGATTGCACCTCGAACTTCTCCCTCACAGATTAGAACTCATTAACAAGGGATTGCACCTCGAACTTTGTCATGTCCCTATTTTGTCTGACATCGTTTGGCATGATGGATTTGCCTATCATCGACTCTCGTAGGCAAATAGTTTGGAGAGAGGGTCATTATGTTGATCATTTGATTGCATATTGCTGACAGAGCCTACATTCGGTAGAGCCTACATTCAGTTTGGGCCTACATGCAGTTGTAGTAGAGCCTACGTTCAGTCATAGTTGGGCCTACATTTAGTTATGAGACATTTGGGCCTACATTGTTATAATTTTGAGTTGAGAAATGTACTTTATTATTATAATGTTATTTTATTATAAAGTACATTATAATTGGATGTTTCTAGAAGTTCTAGCAACTTCTCAAGGAAAAGAATAAATAGAGGGCTTGGGCTTTCATTTGGACATGCTTGGATTTGAGATTTCTTCTACTTCTTCCATTGTGAAGCAATTTGTAATCTTTTGGTCTGCAAATATCATTCGATCTTTGGGAACGATCACTCCCCTAGATTGGCATAACTGAGGTAGTGAAATATCTACTGAAGGGTTGCATGATTGGAGATGGTACTCAGCCATTTCATGTGGATTTCATGTGAAGATTGATTTGAGGGTTTGAATTTGATGGAATAAGAGTTTGTTTTTCATCATTGCATTGGAGAATCAATTTGGTGGAGTTTGGAAGACCATTTGGTGCATTTTCAAAGAAGTTCTTATCAGGGTTTGGACTCACATATTTACTTATAACTTCATAACCGGCTGGAGAATAATTTTATGCATTTGGGGAATGATACTTCATTTCTAGGCGCCCCTATTTGGACCATTTTCGGTACCTAACATCCAGCAAAGAATTTTATGCATGAGCCGTACAGTACAGCCCAGGTACGGCCTGCATCTGGTAGCAGTACGGCAAAAGTACAGGGGTGCAGATTTGGGGTGGCGTCATCAGCAATTGTCATCATCAACTCGGTCAACAACAGTGCATCATTCCCAGGTTCATTTCATGTGTTTATATGTTGATGTTTGATGTAAAAATTGCATTGAAGGTGGCACTGTTACAACAGTCCAGAATTTGTTATGATCAGTCACTGTTTCTCATCATGGTAATTATAATAACATAGCAAGGAAGAGCATTGGTTTGTCATAGAAGATAGTGCGTTGTATGGAATCAAAGAAGTGTATTGAATGAACTTGTTATAGCAATGGTTCATTGTTCATGTGTGACAGTTCATACATTGTCATAATTCAGAAGTTGTAAACAGTCATATATGTATTCAGGAAACAGTCTATAAGATCAGTCATTGCTATATCGGAATCAGTCTTGTAGTGATCATAACTCAAGAGATATTGTTAGTCATTGCATTGTCTTGTTTGGCAATAGTTCATTATAGTGAAGTCTGAAATTGTAATAGCTGTAACAGTCCAGTATCCTCTCAGAATTCAGTCATATGAATCAGTCCTTGGTAATACACTTTGTAATCAGACTTGGAGAGTTTCATTGCATTGATAAGTAAGTCTATCTTTGTTGTAAGGTGCCAAGTTATTGGAATATTAAAGGAATATTCAGTCAGGAGGTCAACTGTTTGGTTAAATGTCCCATTTGCATAGTCCTATAGATTGCATACCAAATGTTTGTGAAAATGTCTCAGAGCTGTAGGTGTTGAATTTTCAACAGCATTTCATTTATTTGCAATTGAGATAGAATATAAAGAGGTTGCACTTCATTTTTACTTCCAATTAGTTACTTGCATTCTTTGGCATTCACCCAATCATCATTGGCATTAAACAAACCCAAACAAGAAGCAATCATCAGAAAACAATTCAGTGCGTGCCAAGTGTTTGACGAAATTTCTTAGTACAATATTAGAGGTTTCAGCGATCCTATTAGTGAGGGTCATTACAAACTTCTCCCTCACAGAGAATAACTCATTAACAAAGGATTGCACCTCAAACTTCTCCCTCTCAAAGAACTCATTAACAAGGGCTTTCACCTCAATTTTCTTTGTCTTAGAGAAAAATGCATTAAAGCACATAAAATATCATTTGAATGCTAAGACTCCCTCTCAGCCGAAACTCCCTCTCAATAGGGGTAGCATGCTCAGAGCTTTGATTATCACAATAAATTAATTTACTACAACAATGTTTGACCAAACAAGGAGCTTTTGTAGTCACACTGCTACATGAGCTTGTTGATCCTCTGCAAAGAACATAGCACTCTTCATCTGTCACTCAAGCTCCCGCTGAATCTTAATTCCTCTTCTTAGAAGAAACTGATCATCAGACAATCTGCAATGTTTCCAGTTATCAACCCTATGACAACAAACTGTGTCTCCATTCTTTAGCTTGCATGACTTCCTCACAGAATGCATCAAATTCTTTCTCCCCTTGAATGCAATCTCTCAATATGCTCCTCAATCCATCCTAGAAACATTTTAGAGAGATTACTAATAGTTCATAGAGTCAAAAACCAATGTTAAAAGTATACATGATTCACTATTCCCAATGAGTTCATGATCATTCTTCAAAAAATATAAACATAAAATGCCGATCTCTTTATTGTAGTCAAAGAATAACGCCCTTTGGCTATACTTGAACCCCTTGAGCAACAAAGCCTTCAATTGAGTCACTTGAGCCTCTAGCTCCACAGTGTATGCTTGTTTATGGCAAACTCCCCGTTCTTGATTCCTTTGCCACCAATTCAATTCTCTATCTATAGTGAAATTTAGAAACACCTAGAATGATCTTACACCACACTGAAAACAAAACAACAATAAATAATGGTAATAAACTCTGTAGCAAACACAGTGAAAAATCAAATGTCGTGATGCTTGAAGCAGACACCATAACAACTCTTTGACATCCATGATAATATTGCATGTTCACCCTTGAATGATCATGGTCTTGCCTATACTTCCCACGACATAGATGATCCTATCTACTCCTAAACAGTGATGATCAATCACACAACAATATCACATACTTTGAGGATCCCCACCAATATATGGCAAAAAAATGGTCTCTCAATAAAGATCAACATTATGATCTTTTTAACAACCATATGCTTCAGCCATTTCACCACTCATACATAGTAGTATATGCGCTAAGACAAAATTACACAGAGAAATACACTTCAAGAAATTGACAACCTGATAGCATCAATTGCTCACACGGTGCTTGAAAAAGTGTTATAAATAAATCATTACGAGAAAATAACTCACCTGCATATGTAGACATCACAAATTGTCTAAGGCAACAATAGTCACAAAGAATGAAGCCCATATTTTTCCTTTAATGAACCGACGACAGATACATAATATGTGGATTCAATTCCAAAAGATATGAAGGCCACGTGTGTTGGTATTATCAGTAAGGATGCATTGGTAAACGGTAAAGTGACAATCAGTAATAACCAATGGTGTTGTCATTGATGTCATTAATGTTTAGGAAACCGATGACACGATGAAGAGCTCAGTGCTGTCCAACAATTCGCTTATTGCTTAGAGAAGTGATCAGTGAAGACAGTGACCAGTGAAGTCAATGACCGGAGCAGTGACCGATGTAGACAAAGAACATAACAGTGACCGGTGAAGATAGAGACTAGATCATTGCATAAGGAAAGGTGTAAACCGGTCATTAAGACCGTTGTATGTCTATTATTTGTTGAGACTGGTGAAGGACCAGTGAAAGGCACATATTGACGGACACTGAGGAGACAGAAATTTGTTGCATAGATCACATAGGATTTTCTGTTATGGAAAAGACTGGTGAAAGACACAGTTGATGGCTACTGAGGAGATTCTTTTACTGTGACTTATTGCACAAATCATGGTGGATTTTCTATTAAAAGAATGTGACACACATCTAATGTTTCCTTTGAAAAACTGAAACATGACTAAATGACGAATTCATGGCGGATCTTCTATTAAGGGAAAGCCTGTGACACACATCTGATGTTTCCTCTCATGACTAAAACACGACTGGATGGTGGATCAAAAGGAGATCTTCATAGAGATCACAATGACAAAGAGCAGGAAGATCTTTTGAAATTTGATTCGAGTGACATGCGCATCTTTCTCTTTTTGTACAGTTGTCCCACGCTCTACAGAGAGTGTATTTATTCTTCAGTTAGCGAAGAAAATCATTTGCCTTCATTTTGCCAAGAAGAAAGAGTGAAACTGTATGCTGATCAAAGCTACTGCAAAAGAAAAGAAGAGAAGAAGAAAAGGAAGAGAGTGTGCAAGGAAGCACAGTAACCTGAAGAGAGCATACTAGTGGTGGCCGGTGATGACTCTCAGTGAATGAAACAATGATCTTATTAGGCTCTGCAAAGCCATTTCAAAGGATCAACCCTTCTATTACTCTCTAACAATTGCAATAGTCAAATCCTAGTTTCTGGGTGGACATTACCTTGTATCAAATCCCTTAACTGGGTGACATCTAGTAGATGTTTTAAAGTCCTTTGGCAGGCTCTAACAGGCCTTATTCTAAATCCCATAACTGGGTCGCACATAACAATGCGTTTGTAATCCCTTAACAGGGAAGGCTTTTTATAGGGCACACTTCAGAAGAGTGCAAAATTTGTGAGTTCCTACTCACACTGTGGTTTTCTCCCATTTTAGGTTTCCACGTGATATATCTGGTGTTCTATGCTGCTGTGATTTTGTGTTGACTATTTCCTTTATAGAATATGTTTTGCATGCAGTAATAATTAGTAGATCTAAGAGTGTCTTCAAGTTTTACTGGGTGCTGATTCACCCCTCCCCTCTCAGCATCGGTTCAGACCATCAATTTGTATCAGAGCCACTTCCTAATTTTTGAGTTGTTTAACTGCAATAAGGAAAAGATCATAATGATGAGAAAGGAAGGACCCAAGTTCTCTAAGGAAAACTTCAGTTTGTGTTGCAACATAATGAAGTTGTACATAAAGACCACGAGAGATTAGTTTTGGAACGATGTGATCACAGAGTACAACGAACCTATCTATACCTTGACGACTGATCAACTGAAGGTTAGAAGTGAACACACAGTTGCTATGGACATGATAGCCAGTATGTTGCCTGATAATGTGTATGTAGAGATTAAAAACCTAACTACAACTTTTAAAATGTGGGCAAAACTACAAACTGTGTATGGAGGCGACCCACATGTTCAAATGAAAAGTAGAAAGCCTCAAAGGCAAATATGATGACATGAAGATGAATGAAGGTGAAGACATTGAGCATTACAACAATAGAATAAAAGAAGTAATGAACTCCATCAAAAGCGCTGGAGGAACACTAAATGAGGAAGATGTGATAAGCAAGATACTGAGGACGTTGAGACCACAATATGCTATCAAGATCTCAGCTATTCAAGAGCTAAGATCAGTGAGCACATCACAAGTCACCTTTGACTCTTTAATTGGTAAGTTAACTTCTTTTGAATTAAACAATTATGATAACAACTTACCTATGATAGATGCTGCTTTTAAGTCTTCTGTGAATGTTGCTTCCACTAAGAAAGGATGAGAGACTAGTAATAGTTCTACTGGGAGGTCTGGTCATTTCCTTGACAATCTGCTATCAGAAGAACAAGAATAGGATGAGTTTGAAGCACTCATCGCAAGGAGATTTCCTAGAGGAAAAGGGAAGTACAAAGGAAAACTTCCTTTGAAATTCTTTTCATGTAATAAGATAGGACACATTGCGGCCAGGTGTCCTGAAAATGACAATAAGGAAAAGTTCAACCGATTCAAGAATAAAGGAAAGATGGAGTGCTACCTTGCTGAGGAAGGTGTCACTGACAACGAATTTGAGGAATAGGGAGATGATGACATTGCCTTTGTGGCAATAAAGGAAGAGAGCACAGTGATAAGTGAATTAACACTTATCTCCAGCTCCCACCAATGTGAGGACTTGATCATTGACAGTGGATGCACTTACCACATGACTGGTGACAAAAACAAGTTCATCAACTTGAAGCTTAGCAATGGTGGATCAGTGACATTTGGAAACAATGCTCCCTGTGCTATTAGAGGTAAGGGTTCAATAGCACTTAGTGATGAGGCTGTTTGTGATGATGTGTACTGGGTAGAAGGACTCATGTACAATTTGATGAGTGTGGCTCAATTGAACAACAAAGGATACTGGTTAGAGTTTGGATAGGGGTCATGTATTGTCAGGAATCAATTAGAAGCACAAGTTGCCACTGGTAGACAGAGAAAAGGGAACTTGTTCTACTTAAACTCAACCGAGTGGGCTTGCCTTATGACAACAACAAAAGGTGAAATAGAGAAAACTTTCCTTGTGGCAAAAGATGACAATAACTGGTTGTGGCACAAAAGACTTTTCCACATAAACTTTGACAACATAGTCAAAGTAGGAAGAAATCAGTTAGAGGGCTTCCTGACATCATAAAGCCAGACAGGGCCGTGTGCAAAGAATGTCATTTGGGTAAATTGACCGGTACAAGCTTTAGCAGCAAGTCTTATTCAACTGAGAATGTGCTAGATCTTGTTCACATAGATCTGTGTGGACCAATGAGGACAAAGAGCTACTGTGGAGACAGGTATTTCATGCTCTTTGTAGATGACTTTTCAAGGATGATGTGGACGCTGTTCTTGAAAGAAAAATCAAAGGCCTTCCATATGTTTAAAATCTATAAGGCTCGAGTGGAGAAGGAGACCGGTAAGAACTTAAAGTGTCTAAGGTCGGACAGAGGAGGTGAGTACACTTCTCAAGAGTTTACTAACTATTGTGAAGAATAGGGGATACAAAGGTAGATGTCTACACCAAGAACCCCTCAACAAAATGGAGTCGCTGAATGAAGAAACAGGACTCTGGTAGACTGTGTAAGGACTCTGATGATTCAGAAGGTTTTACCTCATCACTTCTGGAGAAAAGCAATCAGCACCGCTGTATATACATTGAACCGAGTTTAAGTCAAGAAAGGGACCGGTAAAACTCCATATGAGTTATGGTTTGGTCATACCCCCAGTGTAAGCTATTTCAGAGTATTTGGGAGCAACTGTTACATCAAGAGAGATGAATACTGTAGCAAGTTTGAGCCAAAGAGTGATGAAGGCATATTTTTGGGTTACTCCACCAAAGGTAAAGCCTATCGGTGCTTGAACAAAATGATAGGAAAAATAGTGGAGAGGGCAAACGTGAAGATAGATGAGTATTCAGAATAGAGTGATAAGATCAGTCAAGGTGAATCTGACAATCACCAAGGCTATGATGTCAATGACCAAATAGAATTCAATGAAATAATAATCGCTAATGAAGGTGAACAGGCAAACAGACCCATGGAACAAGGTAATGTGCCTGAGCAAGGAAGGGATCAAAACATAAGACCAATTGAAGAAAATGAACAAGAAGGTGCTCATGATCTTGCTGGAAATGCGACTCAACCGGAAAGAGAAGACCGGGATCACTGACTAGTTCTACCAAGGTATGTCACCTATCACTCCATTGATAACATTATTGGTGACAAACGTGACAACATTCTATCTAGAAGAAGGGCTAGAGAAATTACTTGTCTACTTTCCAACATAGAGCCTAAAACTACAAGAGAAGTTCTGGAGGACGACAACTGGGTCAAAGCAATGGAAGAGGAGCTAGAGCAAATAGTAAAGAATGAAACATGGACTCTTGTACCTAGACCCGAGGACACGAATGTTATAGGCACCAAGTGGGTGTTTAGAAAAGAGTTGAATGAAGAAGGAAAGGTGGTGAGGAACAAGGCAAGGCTAGTTTGCAAAGGATATGCATAGGAAGCAGGACTAGACTATGGGGAAACCTTTGCACCGATAGCAAGACTAGAAGGGGTAAGAATTCTTCTTGCCTATGCTGCCCATAAAAGGTTTAAAGTATATCAAATGGATGTAAAATCTGCATTTTTGAATGGTATATTGGAAGAGGAAGTATATATAGAGCAATCAGACGGCTTCTCATGCACAAAGAAAATTGATATGGTTTGCAAGTTGAAGAAGGCTCTCTATGGATTGAAGCAAGCCCCAAGAGCTTGGTATGAGAGATTACACTCATACCTCCTAAGCATAGGATTCACAAGAACAAGAAACCACAACAATCTATATCTTAAGACCGATAAAGAAGGAAACTTGATTGTTGAAATATTTGTGGATGATATCATCTTTGGAGGTGATGATAAAATGAACAAATACTTTGCTGAAGAGATGAAGAAAGAATTTCAAATGTCCATTATTGGTGCAATAAAATTCTTTATAGGCCTACAAGTCCATCAGCTCAATAAAGGTATATTCATATCCCAGTCAAAGTATATTAAAGAGATTCTTAAAACATTTGGGCTAGAAGAATCCAGACTGGTTGGTACACCAATGATATCATATTTGTGGATGATATCATCTTTGGAGGTGATGATAAAATGAGCAAAGACTTTGCTGAAGAGATGAAGAAAGAATTTGAAATGGCCATGATTGGTGCAATAAAATTCTTCATAGGCCTACAAGTCCATCAGCCCAATAAAGGTATATTCATATCCCAGTCGAAGTATATTAAAGAGATTCTTAAAACATTTGGGCTAGAATAATCCAGACCGGTTGGTACACCAATGATAATTAACTGCAAGTTATCAAAGGAGGACGATGCTAAAGAGGTTAATGAGACGCTTTACCGATTAATGATTGGTAATCTTCAGTATGCCGTGCACAGTAGACCATACATTGCACACGTGGTAGGTATTGTGGCAAGATTCTCTGCAAACCCAAAAGAGACACATTTGATAGTAGTAAAGAGAATCTTCAGATATCTAGAAGGGACTAAAGAATATGGTCTCTGGCTTCCTCACAAAGGAGGTTTCGAGATAAAAGTGTTCACTGATGCAGACTGGGCTGGTAACGTTGATGATAGAAAGAGCACAAGTGGAGGTGCATTCTTTCTTGGAGAAAGGATTGTGTCATTGACAAGCAAGAAGCAAAACTGTATATCACAATCCATAGTAGAGGCTGAGTATGTTGTTGCAGCAATCAACTGCACATAGGTAATCTGGAAAAAACAGATATTAGAAGGAATCCAAGAACAAGTCCCTGAGCCGATGGCAATATTTTGTGATAGCACGAGTGCAATCAACATACTTGAAATGCACTAAAAAACGAAGCATATTGCTATAAAGTATCACTATCTAAGAGAGCAAGTGTAGAATGAAGAAGACAAGCTGGAATATGTTTCCATAAAAGAACAAGTAGCTAACATATTCACAAAGCCTTTACCGAAAAGTACCTTTGAATATCTTAGAGGTAAATTAGGGGTAATTCCCCTTCATGATCTTCAGTAAAAGGACAAAGGAGATCATCAATCTGACAAGTTCAAAAAGAGGAAACAACCTCATCTAAACCGGATTGGTGACCAAGGACTACTGCTTGAAAGGGGAGCAGTCATCAGAATGAAATGTTGTTTGACAAGCCTTTGGCATTATTGTCAAAGGGGGAGATAATCAGAGAAGAATTATTGGACCGGTAACACAGTATTTGTCATCAATGCCAAAGGGGGAGATTGTTGGCATTACTGGTAAGGATGCAATCGGTAAACTGTAAAGTGACCACCAGTAATAACCAATGGTGTTGTCATTGATGTCATTAATGTTTAGGAAACCGGTGCCACGATGATGAGCTCAGTGCTGTCCAACAATTCGCTTATTGCTCAGAGAAGTGATCGGTGAAGACAGTGATCAGTGAAGTCAATGACCAGAGTAGTGACTGATGTAGACAAAGAACAGAGCAGTGACCGGTGAAGACAGAGACCAGATTAGTGCATAAGGAAAGGTGTAAACCGGTCATTAAGATCGATGTATGTCTATTATTTGTTGAGACCGGTCAAGGACCAATGAAAGGCACATATTGACGGACACTGAGGAGACCGAGATTTGTTGCACAAATCACGTAGGATTTTCTATTAAGAAAAATACCGGTGAAAGACACAGTTGACAGATACTAAGGAGATTCTTTTACCGTGACTTATTGCACAAATCATGGAGGATTTTCTATTAAAAGAAAGTATGTGACACATATCTAACGTTTCCTTTGAAAAATTGAAACACGACTAAATGCGGATTCATGGCGGATCTTCTATTAAGGGAAAGCTTGTGACACGCATCTGATGTTTCCTCTCATGACTAAAACACGACTGGATGGTGGATCAAAAGGAGATCTTCACAGAGATTGCAACGGCAAAGAGCGGGAAGATCTTTCAAAATTTGACTCGAGTGACATGCGCATCTTTCTCTTTTTGTACAGTTGTCGCATGCTCTGCAAGGAGTGTATTTATTCTTTAGTTAGTGAAGAAAATCTTTTGCCTTCATTTTGCCAAGAAGAAAGAGTGAAATTGTACGCTGATCAAAGCTACCGCAAAAGAATAGAAGAGAAGAAGAAAAAGAAGAGAGTGCAAGGAAGCACAGTAACCTAAGGAGAGCATACTAGTGGTGGTCGGTGATGACACTCAGTGAATGAAACAGTGATCTTATCAGGCTCTACAAAGCCATTTCAAAGGATCAACCCTTCTATTGTTCTCTAACAATTGCAATAGTCAAATCCCAGTTTCTGGGTGGACATTAACAGGTCCCTTGTATCAAATCCCTTAACTATGTGACATCTAGTAGATGTTTTAAAGTCCTCAGACAAGGCAGGCTCTAATAAGCCTTATTCTAAATCCCTTAACCGGGTTGCACCTAACAATGCGTTCGTAATCCCTTAATAGGGAAGGGTTTTCACAGGGCGCACTTCAGAAGAGTGCAAAATCCGTGAGTTCCTACTCACATTGTGGTTTTCTCTCATTTTGGGTTTCCATGTGATATATCTGGTGTTCTATGCTGCTGTGATTTTGTGTTGACTATTTCCTTTATAGGATATGTTTTGCATGCAATAATAGTTAGTAGATCTAAGTTTGTCTTCAAGTTTTATTGGGTGTTGATTCACCCCTCCCCTCTCAGCCCCAGTTGGGACCATCAACGTGGATATAAGGAAGACCAATTCACGGACCAGACATAATGAATGCTGATGATAGATGAATACACTCAACCTTGAGCGTTAACCAACAAACAATAATAAAAATGCTCTTACAAAATCCATTTTGAATTTCTTCTGTTATGAATATCTGCCAGCATGCATAACCACGCGATCACTATAACATAATGCTATTGGTAAGACAAACAAAATACATAGAGAACTCTCGAGAGATGAAGATCGATAGACTTGAGTGATACCACCAAACATAGAATGCCAAAGAAACCTCCGATGATGTTTGCCCTTCAATCCTCATTACATGAGCAATGACAGATATGAAGGATAGCCAATACAGAAAAGAAAGAATTTGTCAATGTTGGAGAAAAAAATAAACCGATCAAAGCCTTCTCCGATAGCTTTTGTGTATTGAGGAAGAATATGGAAGAAGCATCAATTCAATGACAGATATAAGCAAGCATTTGCGGATAATAGAGAATGAAGGCACAAACCACCAAAGAATACACAAGAAGTAATAACTTTCAATAGGCTCTACCAAAATAGGTATGAATGATAGCTCCTGCCGCTACCAACATTCAACACATACAAATTGCCTAGAAAATACTCATTGCAAACTGGAAAAGATACACGAACTAATGAACAAGAGAAACTCCCTTATTTGTTGTTATCCAACCTGCTTTGATACCATGTTAATGTTTTGCCCATAAATAAAGATAAACAACAATAAACAAAATAAAGAACACTAAGACACAGCAATTTATCCTGGGAATACCTCCAACTTTAGGGGAAAAACCCAGCCACACCAAAAAATGTATCTCTCTTATTAAATAATAGAGGTTTGAGTACAATGCTTCAAACTCAATACAAAAAAACTCATCACACAAAGTAATGATATATATCTTGAATTGAGAGACTCTTCATATTGTAACCGAAAGTCTCTTTATTTTCCAAATGCGCGTCTCTTCATATTTACAAACGCATGTCTCTTCATAACCTCAAACACACGTCTCTTCATATTTCCAAATGCAAGTATATGAAAGAGCACCATGTAGGTAATCAAGATATCTCCTGCAGCTTAAAACATCAACAAAAGCAACTTTTGAATTCAAATTTGATCCAAACTCGAGAATTAGCTAGTATTCATCTTTACAAAAACGAATATGAAAATTGAGTCTTGTAAGAGTACCAACAATTGGCTCTTTTAGATTTGGGAACCATGGAATAGACTTGGGCAATAGGAAAACATAATACTTGTTGGTTAAAACATTTGGCTAGTGTCTCATTTGTAGGCAATAGAATCAAGCCTCTCATCTAATGCCTAAACAAAGAACTAATCTAAAATGAAACAACAAGCAAAAGCATTTCCCAAAAAGAGAAGAATATTATGGACATGATAGATGATGCCTACCTACCTACAAGCAAAAAGGAAAACTATGACTGGACAAAGGTATTAGTAGGCTGGGAAAAGTAACAACCCCTTTGTTTGACTCAATATTTTAAGCATAGCAATTCATATCGTAAAAACCTTTGTGAATTGTTTATGGAGAGCCAAGGTTTTGGGGGGTGGGAATGATCATGAAACAAAACATTTATCATAAATTGATTGATGTGCAACATTTCAAGATGGTCTTCTTCCATAAGGGAAACCCTCACTAGTAGGTGGAGATATTGTGTCTCCTTTTCAATGATATCTACATATTTGGTTTGCTTCTCTTCATCTATCACTTCAAGTACTAATCCAAATTTGAATGAAACATTATGGTCTAGGCAAGGCTGAAGTTGTTTGAGAAGTATCTTTGCCTCCTGCTCTTGACTTTCAAAGTCGAGAATTGGTATTAATTGTGCACATTGTGATGTGAATAATTTTTTGTAATCTTCATTGGTTGTGTCTTCATCCAGTAGCCATCATAGCTTGAATCTCTAAGCACTAGATAATTGTCAAAAAAGACATGTCAAGAGAACATAATATCTATAGGTAGCAAACTTTGTCATCCATCTTCTTCTAATGAATGTGTTTTGTTTTCAAATGCTGGGTCGCGAGAGAACTTTATAATCTCTATAGCTTCGTCTATACAATTTGCTTCATAGATTGCATTTAGTAGAGGAGGAAACTAATGGACTCCTTTCTTGACGTATTTAAGTTGTCATTGATTAAGTAAGAGGCAAACATCAATCCCACCAGAGCATCGGTAGACTAAACAAGCACCGGTACTCTTAAGTGTGCACCGATAGACCAAACAAGTAAGCGGTGTACTTTGCTAGTCATGCTTGTACCGGTCTAAGTGTTTTCAATAGGTCTTATGAGACATACAGGGAAGGTATGACCAACCGAGTACAAGTTTGTTACTGGTTGAGTGCATGATAATCCGAACCGGATTATGTGGAGCGGTCTCAGTTAAAACCAGATTATACGGAGCATTCACAGTTGAAAATGAAGTTATCTTTTTAACTGGAGTGAGCTTTATTTCATCTATGGGTGTTTCAAGGTAAACTAAAGATCATTTTGCAAAGCTTTTTTTGCATGCATGATTTATGGGTGAGTTTATAGCTTGGTGGAACCGTGAGAAGTATTTTAATAAGATTAATCTCTTATAAATACAGGTCAGAGAATACACAAGAAGTGTTGTTGAATGCTGAGAGCATACAGAGCAGGAGAAAGAGAATCTTCTGAGAGTTGAAAGGCAGAGAAAGGGTCAACAGCCAAGCAGAGGAAAGGGTAATAGGTATGATCTAATCAGACAAAAAGTGTCATCATAGATTATTGCTTTATATTGTAAAGCATATTGAAATCCCTTAATCAGGGTGAACCCTAATAGGTTCTTTGTATAAATTCCTTTACCAGGTAACATCTTTATTGATGTTGAAAGTCCTCTTACCAGGTGACTCCTAACAGGGTCTAGATCCTTACAGGTCTTCTACCAAATCCCTTTACTGGGTAGCACTCTCACAAGTGATTTGTAAGCCTTTAACAGGGCACCTTTATTACTGCAGTAGTGAAGTTGTGGGTTCTGTCCCACCGTGGTTTTTTCCTTCTAACCAAGGGTTTCCACGTATATATGCTGTGTTGACCTGTGTGTTTCTATTTCTGTTTATGAGTGTTGATTATATTCTTTTAATTCTGCAAGAATAAATTTATGAGGCTAAATTGGAATAGAAATTATATTTTCTGATTCACCCCCCCTCTTAGTAACCGGTTAGGATTAACAATTGGTATCAGTGCCTTAGGTTCTCAAAGATATAAAGCTTAACTGCTTGAGGAAAGATCATGGTGGGTTACAGGTATCAGAAGCAACTTGAGGAAGCTAATGAAATAATTGCCTCTCTCGAGAACAGACTGAGGAGGTCTCTTGCTAAGAGAAAAGAGCTGGCTCTACAACTGAGTGAGAGCAATGAAACAATTGAAGAACTCTTTGGGCAAAGTGGATCTGATGAAGTAGAGGAGGCGGTCTCTAATCTCATGGAAAAGAATTAGACTCTAACCGATCGGATCTCCAACTTGAAAAGGGAGCAAGAAGTCAATGCTCTAAGAATGACTGAAATCATTGAGGAAAAGAGGAAAGCTGAAGATGAAAGGAACAGTGCTGTGAAATCACTAGCAACCTCTGAAAGAGTGAGAAATCTGGTAGAAGATGTAGTAAGGGAAAGTGATCTTGTTGTTTTACAACTTCAAGAAGACATGCAAATTGTAACTCAAGAAAATGCTATTATGCAAAAAAACTTGCATGATAAAGGTGATGCATGCAAAAGGCTGGCTATTGAATTGTATCAACTGAAGGAACTATTGAAAACTCTTGAAGAGAGAAATGATACACTCAAAAGGTACAATGAAAGCTCAGCAAAGCTTGATGAGCAATTGAAGGCTCAAAGAAAGCACAAGGATCCCACAGGACTTGGGTACACCGGTCAAAGAAACAATGAAACTGGTGAATCCTCTAAAGTCAAGAAGGGCAAGAAGGAAAAGAAGAAATCGACAAAAGATAAAGGTAAGTAGACCGTCAAAACCTCTTGCAATCATTGTGGTAAACCGGGTCATAAAACAAATGATTGCAGAAATGCACCGGTGAAACCATTTACTTCTAACAGTCACTGCAACAACTGTTACAAGTATGGCCACAAGACCTTTGAGTGTAGGTCATGCCCCAATAGTGTGTCCAGTGATAGCAGGGGACACTTCAAAGGTTACTGTTATGCATGCAACAAGTTTGGACACAAAGCTCAAGAATGCAGGTCTAGGACTATGGCATTCAAATCCCCACCAAGACCGGTATTCCATAACAGGAATGTCAACCGGAAAGCATCCAACTGTGCTAACTGTGGGCCATTAGGCTACAACAACTCTGCATGTCAGTCACCCATGGACAGGGAAAGAAGAAGCAATCCATGGAGAGGAATCGGGATGACTTGTTAGAATTGTAACAAGATTGGGCATTTGGTCAAGGAATGTAGAAACCAGCCAATGAACGAAAGACAAGGACCGACCAAACCGGTAAAGGAAAACTTGTCTCCCAACCAAAAGCGAAACAAGGGAAAAGAGACTGAAAAAGAAGTCAAGAAGATTTGGTTCAAAAAAGAATCAAAGAGCTCCATTGAGGAGAAAACAAAGGAAAGCTCATCATCTGTTGATGGTGATGTCTCTTCAGCAAACTGAGCCTAAGGGCTTAAAGGGAACAGGTAATCTGTCTACTGTTCCCGGTATGGTTGATGAGATGTGACCTCATTCAGTCAAGGAGAGTAACTGGAAAGATGTCACCGGTCTATCATGTGAACCAGACAGGTAAGTACTGACATTTCAACCGAGGTTTGATCAACAGGTAAATACATGAGAACCGGTTGTTGAAGAAAAGATTAGGTAAGGTAATTAATGCTATAGCCATTAACAATTGTTACTGTTTAGTAATTACCGTTAGACCCTAAGTCTATTTCAGGGAATGAAGATTACTCTTTTCACTTTACATTGTGAATTGTGATTTTGTTTGCTTACGCTTGAGTAATCTCTTGCTTTGATTTACGGTCTTTGCTAAGTGAACTCTGTAAATCCGATCAAGAACTCTCTATGTAAACCGGTCATATACGATGGCATCATCATCATCTGTTGTCAACCTAGTTAAAGGAAATCAATTCGACAGACCAATTTATGACATCATGCTAGTACAGAACCGAGAGAAC
The DNA here is from genome assembly GCA_027943335.1 of Chamaecyparis obtusa. Classification (NCBI taxonomy): domain Eukaryota; kingdom Viridiplantae; phylum Streptophyta; class Pinopsida; order Cupressales; family Cupressaceae; genus Chamaecyparis; species Chamaecyparis obtusa. The sequence continues at coordinate 86,360 of BSBK01000044.1, forward strand.
GATATGACAGGAGCACTATCATCAGTCCCTGATGGAGTTCTACTGACTGAAGACATTACGACTTTCATCCCAAGTAGGAAGAATTGGGTGAAACCTACATCCAAAGTGAGTATCTCTCACTCTGCCAAGATGGAAAGCTTCAAGTTAATTATGCGAAGCTTGTGACTTCAAGATTGATTAATGGAGTTAAGTATCCAACCGTGTTTCGACCGGATTGGATAAGATTGGTTCTGAGTCAGGTGCATGAACCAGGGATGTGGCTAGTGAAAGGCGCAGTCACACCGATCACTAAGAAGGATCTGTGAAGGGTTACTGGTTACAACGACAAAGGGGAAGCTCTTACCCTTAGAACCATTGCGAATGCTGTAGTCGCAAGGTTAACAAAGTCAAAGTTCGACAGTTGGTTGATGACTGTTAACGACATAGAGGACGAGGGCGTTCGATTTGCATCTGCCGTAATTGGGTACAAAATATATCAGTCAAGCAACATCGACAGTGTACCAAGAGGAGCAATTCATGCCACACACTGAATCATGCATGACAACGCACAGTATGACATTTGTGCCATGCTAAGAGGGCAAATTTTTGATAATCTAAAGAAGCTCGGTCTTGTGAAGAAGTTTCTGAAATATGGAACTCTACTGGTATGTTTGTTCTTTTACTATCAAAATTTCTTTCCGAGTATAGGTAAAGTAACTTGGCTAGCTGATAAACCGGTTATGATTCAAATAGGAGATATGGTGAACAAACTAGGAAATCAGTTTAATAAAGTAATGAATGATTTATACAAGGATGAGGTGTGTTTTCTGGTCAACACGGATCACTGTATAATTTAGGTTGTGGAGCCCAAAATTGAATATGCACCGGAGCTTGGATATGAAATCTCCACCAAAGTAGCAAAGGCATACACAGAAGCATTGCAAGAGAGTGACCTAGATCTCTCTGCATACCGGTTCGGTACCTTTGAAGAAATTCAAGAGAATTTGAAGAAAAAGTTATCAGTTAAGGAACCGAAGAAGGTATATGTGAAAAGGACTCCCACACTGAGGAAGAAGAAAACAGTAACTGAGGAACTCAAAGTTAAAAGGAAAAGAGCACAACAGGTGTCCAGTACTCAAGGGGAAGAAATGAAAGAAACTGAGGTTGAAGAGACTACCACTCTTCACGGAAAGAGGAAGACCGGAAAACCGGTGAAAGAGGATGCACCAAGAGGAAGGAAGCCAACCATTGAATAAGTGGTTGAAGGGGTTAAGGAGACAAGTGGACTAGGAATAGTTGGAAGGAGATATGGACAACGCAGTGAAGAGGATAAAAGAAAAATAGAAGAAGCTGTAGTTTACTGTCTCTACAAGTTCAATTACACTCGAACTGAACTTCACAAAATAATACCGGATGATTTACTGGAGATTATAGAAGGAAGATGGAAGTCTTCAATCGACAAGGAAAGAGAGCTGAGAATTAGGGCTCTGCTTGAAGTACAAAATCATCTTACTCTGGAGGAAACAACCCAACAAGCTAACTTGCATAAACATAATTTTAAGATAAGAAAGAGAATAAGTCAGGTGCTGATTGGTGAAGTAGACCAAGTGCATGAAGGAGTCACTACCTGGACAAATCGTCTTCAGCAACAACACTAGATAGAAGAAGAATAACAGAAGACCAAAGAGCCACCGATGATAAGTACCGGAAAAGGAAAAGGCATACTGGGAGCGGAGACTTAGGACAAAGCAAATATATCAACTGGACCAATCATTGTTGATATCACTGATGATAAAGCTGGTGATCTGACTCCACCAACTCTACTTACATCTCCAATCAAAGGTAGTAAGGCTAGAACCTTAATCGTAGATAACATAATAGATGAAGTCATGGATTATGGCAAAGTGTCAAATGCAGCCAAATGGTTCAGTGTGTTAGCATAAGAGGATAAACAGAAAATAGAGGTTGCCCTGTTGGAAACTTTCTTAGATTTCAACAGAAGTCCTAGAGATTATAGGGCTAAATTTCCTTCAGAACTGAATCAAAGAATTATGGTTAAATGGAGAACCGGTCTGGCAGCCAACAATAGAATTGCAACGGAAACATTGACATAGGTAAAACCAGGTCTCAGTGAAGAGACAACTAAACTTCTAATGGAAGAAGTGTCAATGAATTTGGACACAAAGAACATGGTCGCCAAGATTATCAATGGTTATGAAAAAGATGTGTACATTGACATACTGGAGTTTTGGCAGCAATATGATTTCAGTACTCTTAAATACCACAGGTCCTCAGGAAATCTCTCAAGAGGAACCTGAGAGAGTATTGATACCACTGGTACAATTCACTGCTCATGAACAACCTTCAACTGGTGAGCAAGAAGTTCCCACAGAATAGTTCAATTCTAGGGAACAAGTAAGTCTGGGAGAACAAGTTCTACTAGAAGAACGAGTACAGGGAGAGTCATCAGAAAAGATGACTACTGATAAAGGAATAGGTGAAGAAGAAATTGCTGTGAATGAGCAACATGCTGCTGAGGAGCAATTCACAGAGCCTCCACCAAAAGAGGAAGTAAATCCTGAAGAGGAAGTTCCACCGGAAGAGCAAGTACATCCTGAAGAGGAAGTCCATCTAGAGGAAGAAGTACAACCAGAAGGGGAAGTACATCAAGAACAACAGGTAACACAAGAGGAGAAAACTCAAGAACACGAGTTACCTGTAAATACTGAATAGGAAAAGCCTGCAAAAGAACAACCGAAACAGGAGAACAAACAGAAGGAACCGGTAGATGTTCCTTGCTTATCTTCATCAAAGAAGAAACTAACTTTTGCAACTGAATCTGAACCAAAGAAAAGCAAAGTTAGTGAAACTATGGTTGACATAGGTAAGATGTCAACTAGACAACTCAAAGAGCTCACTAAGAGGAAATAAGACATGGTCCTCTCTAGTGTAGGAAACATCTTGTACAATTTTGTACCAGATACAAATATTGATGAGGACAAACCAGTCATAGATCAATTGGAGTTGCTAGCACAAGCTATAGGAGAAGATGTCACCGACCCAGAGACACTAGCAATTGATCATTATGAGAAGCGAATTGAAATTCTTCACAAACAAGTCGAAGAATTAAAGGTCATTGTATCTGCAAGAACCGGGGTGCTGTTGCAAATGGTACAGGAAGCAGGAAGACTAATCACAGGGACTTCAAATTTTGAAGACTTTGCTCAAGATATTACGGAGAAAACTTCCAAGACTACAAAAGAGATTAAAGTTCTTTCATCTAAGTTTGATGCAAAGAACTCCTCTGCAACAAAATACTGCAGAGAAATGACCAGTCTTTCTCTCATTATTAGGAAAGCTTCAAAAGAGAAGACAAAGATAATACAAGATCTCATTGGATTCCAATTATTTCTTGCCCCTACATTTGATCTAATGCAGATGACTGCAACCGAGGCAGAAAACTTGATCAAGGAACCAGACTACAAAACAATTGAAGACATGGAGAACATAATTGTCTCACTGCAAATAGCGAGAAAGAATTTGGAACATGTCACAGGCATATGGAAGCCATTCCTTGATTCCACAAAGAAAACATATAAGGATATTTTCAATAAGTTACTGGTATGAAAGGCCACATTGCGAGACGAAACAACCCTTTGACCTATGGAGGCAAAAAGGGGAAGAAAATTAGATGGTGAATTGGAAAGAAGAAGAGTAGAGAGCAGATAAGCAGAGATTAGAGAACACCTATAGGGGAAGTCTACAGGGCAGGTGATATGAGGATACAGTCAGTAGTAGTAGTAGATGTTTTGCCACGAATGCCAAAGGGGAAGATTGTTGACATATTTAAGTTGTCATTGGTTAAGTAAGAGGCAAACATCAATCGCACCAGAGCATCAGTAGACTAAACAAGCACTGGTACTCTTAAGTGTGCACCGGTAGACCAAACAAGTAAGCGGTGTACTTTGCTAGTCACGCTTGTACTGGTCTAAGTGTTTTCAACCGTTCTTATGAGACATACATTGAAGGTATGACCGACCAGGTACAAGTTTATTACCGGTTGAGTGCATGATAATCCGAACTGGATTATGCGGAGCGGTCTCAGTTAAAACCGGATTATATGGAGCATTCATAGTCGAAACTGAAGTTGGCTTTTTAACTGGAGTTAGCTTTATTTCATCTACCGGTGTTTCAAGGTAAACTAAAGATCATTTTGCAAAGCTTTTTTTGCATGCATGATTTATGGGTGAGTTTATAGCTTGGCGGAACCATGAGAATTATTTTAATAAGATTAATCTCTTATAAATACAGGTCAGAGAATACACAAGAAGTGTTGTTGAATGTTGAGAGCATACAGAGCAAGAGAAAGAGAATCTTCTGAGAGGTGAAAGGCAGAGAAAGGTTCAACAACCAAGCAGAGGAAAGGGTAACAGGTGTGATCTAATCAAACAGAAAGTGTCATCATAGATCATTGCTTTATATTGTAAAACATATTGAAATCCCTTAATCAGGGTGAACCCTAATAGGCTCTTTGTATAAATCCCTTTATCGGGTAATATTTTTATTGGTGTTGAAAGTCCTCTTACCAAGCGACTCCTAACAGGGTCTAGATCCTAACAGGTCTTCTACCAAATCCCTTTACCGGGTAGCACTCTCATAAGTGCTTTGTAAGCCTTTAACAAAGCACCTTTATTACTGCAGTAGTGAAGTTGTGGGTTCTGTCCCACCGTGGTTTTTTCCTTCTAACCGAGGGTTTCCACGTATATATGCTGTGTTGACCTGTGTGTTTCTATTTTTGTTTATGAGTGTTGATTATATTCTTTTAATTCTGCAAGAGTAAATTTATGAGGCTAAATTGGAATAGAAATTATATTTACTGATTCACCCCACCTCTCAGTAACCGGTTAGGATTAACATCCTTATCATTAATCTCATAGTTGCTATCTTTTGATAAGGGGGTAGCATGGGAACATAATCTTTTTGTAGCATTGTCTTCTTTATACAAATTCAAGCCTGACATCAATTCGTTGACAACCATCAAATGCTTAACTCTTGGTTTTTTGATTTGCTATATAGAGCTATCAAGGACGAAAGCTAGGACCCATTAGACTTCATATAGAAGTCCATTGTGTCTTGCATTAAAGACTCACTGTTAAAGAAGGCCTTAAAGAATTACTTATTCTTCCAACAAGTTGGTTAATCATGTGATGAACTCCCTCATGAGTTTGTTGTTATCTTCTTTTCATTTGAAAGTTGAGCAAAAAGAAATTGATTATTCTTAATCAATTTAAAGCGTGATAGAAACTTCATGCGCATTGTCTTCTAGTTGGTGATCTAGGTTGCACCGATGCGATAAAACCAGTTTGTTGTTGCTCTAACTAGGCTTCCAACTAAAAGTTCAATTGTAACATCTTATGGGAAATCCCTAGTATATTGCAAGCAATAGTGAAAGTTGAGATATACTTATCAAGATGCTGAGTGCCATTGCCAGCTAATTTATTAGAATAATATTTGCATATATGAATTTAATGGTCAATAATGTATTTTTAGGTAGATTCGATTTGTTTCTAATTTAGTCTTCAGTGTTCGATTATTTCTTTAGGAAACATCAACAATGTAATTGCTTATATATGTACATTTCATTCTTTCAATAAAATCAAGCAATTAACATTGTAGCAGGGTATCAGAGTAGGTTGAAATTTTTTTAAAAACTTTTTATAATTCTAAAATTTTTCAAGCAGATTTTTTTTCAAAGTTTTGTTTTGCTCTATCCCGTGGGTGAGAAACTGTATTTTTCTAAAACTATTTTTTAATATCGCAGGGGTTCATCCCGTGTCCGTGAAACTTGCGATTTCTGGATTTTTTGTTTGTGGAAGCTCGTGTTCATTCCTGCATTGCATTTGAGTCGCCTTTAGCTTGTGTTTTTTCAACAAGTTGTGCGACATTTTTCTCTCAAATGCCAAAACTTTTCGGCCCTAATATAGAGTTTTAGAGATCCGCTAAAAGTTTTTTTTTTGTTATGAATTTGCAGTTTGCAATTTATTTTGTGTTTTTTTTTCAAAAACATGTTGATCTCTTCTTCAGAGTCAGTTCAATTTTTTGGTGCCCGAGTTCGTCTCTGGAATTGTTTAGTGCTATTTTGCTCAAACTTTCGAGCTAGGGTTTTTGTGTTCAGGATTTTCTTTTTGTGGCAGATTTGTCTATATGATCTGTGCAACTAGGGTTTGTAGACTTCTATGGTGACTTTAATTTTTCTGAAGTTGCTTATATTTTTGTGCCCTAGGGTCAGCTGCAAGAGTTCTGGTTTTTAAGAGTGTTCATTTATTTTTTGCCTTGGAATTTGTGCATTAGAACTTGCATCTATTTTTTATGCATTGGTATATGTTCCCCAAGTTTCGTGCAATTAGGAAGTAAGCCTCTTGTAGTTATCTCATTTTTTGTCCCTCAAAAAGCGTGCAAGATGGCTTCTTTGACCAACATAATGTTGGAACACTGTCAGAAGTTTAATGGCTGCAACTACGACACGTGGAAGCAGTGTATGATGCTTTCGAATATCGGTGCCTTGATGAGATTATTCTGGGCAAGTCTACTCATCCTAACCACAGGTCAAGATAAGGATAAGTTTGATGAGAGGAATTGAGAAGCCGTGATGCTCATCAAATTGTCGGTCACTGACAATCAGCTACCTTAGATACCCTCATGAAAGACAACTACTAAAATATGGGAATATTTGAAGTGCCTACATGAAACATCCAACAAGAGTTGAGTTTTTTTTGAAAAACATCCTTTTCTTGATCACGAGGGATGAGAGGATGTCCTTGCAAGAGCATCTCACAAAAATCAAGGACATTTGTGACTAGTTGGAGGGGATTGGTCGGACAATGGAGGAAGATGACATGGTAGTAATCACTCTAAAAAGTCTAGTAAAGTCTTATTAGCACCTTATTGAGATGCTCAACATTACCTCAACTAATGTCGACTTGAAGTTTCTAGATCTTTGCACAAAACTTCTGTAGTAGAAATGATGGGGACAATAGTTCGGTAGTGGTACTGTTTCATCCTCCACAGAACAGGCCTTCTCAACAAACTCCTTGTAAAAACCAGTTCTAACTTCACCACTGTAATATCCTTTGCATTTCTACTTTTAAATTTTCAGTTGTGTCATATGCATTTCATCAAACAGTTGGTGTTCAAAGTTTGAACTGAAATTTCTGAGTTCTTGAGTCACATAACACATCACAAAACACAAATACTCTCCATAGACATTCTATCAAATATTTGCAAGACGAAAGAAGTCCAATATTTTACTTATATTAGGAATATATTAACCCAAACACTTAGCAAATTGAATCAGACTTCCCTCTCAAATGTCTTCAACTTCATACATAAGCATTTTTACAAATACTTGGCAGATATATTTTACTGGAAATGCAGCAGACTTCATAGAGGCATTAAGACAAACATTTGGCATGAAATAATATTCACAACATCAATCCTATTTCATGAACTCTCTATGAAATTTTTTTTATTAATAAATACAATGCACAAGAACCTTAATATCAACAACTGTTGAGAACCTGTAGCAGCATCATATGTCCAATTTGACATCCTAGTTTGATATAGCAACCCTTTGATATTTGTCTCTATAAATGCAGAGGCCTGGGATTTGAGTTTGTAGGCACCCTTGAACAAAAACGTGCCCCTTCATGTATCAACCGCTCTCTATTGACTAAATGCAGCTCTCAGTCCTTAGCTGCTGCCTGTAGAAAATGGTGGCTCTCTAAATATAAATGTAGACCCTCTCTCATGAACTCTGCCTTCACAACAATACCTTCTCACCAATAAGCCACGACAGCCTATAAGAATGCAACGCAGCCTTTATTATGTTGCTTTGATGCAGGAAGAATTCCACCCATGACCCCTGTATGGTTTCCTTGACAAACGCTGAATCCACCTTGGGTTTTGATCACTTTGGAGCTCATTCATGGCCTCTGATTGACGCCATAGCTCTGCACAATTCAGTGGTTTCAAACAACCAATTCAAATTACTCGAAAAATCTAAGAATTGACAATTCTTCAGACCTTAGAATCTTGAAACCCTTGGCTCAGTATTCAATACCCAAATCACAAAATTCAATATTAACAAATGCACAATAGGATCAGTTCTATTTCTCTCCAAGGCTTTTATATAATATTTCCACATGAATCTTCACTAGCAGGGCTCTTCAATGAATATAGCTTTTGCATTTTTTGACTTTATAATATATCATTAATAATGTGTACCTTTTTCAATGAGTATTAATTACTCATAACCCTCAACATGGCCCCCATTTTATTATAAAGTCAATTATAACTTTATAATATAACTTAAATAATTAATCATCATTAGAGGCCACTAAAATATTTATCTCATTAAATACTCATTATTTTGACAAGCCGTTTGAACAAGGGAGTCAATCACTACATCCACTATGCATCCATCTGCCTTACTAAAAATAGTAAGGGTCCTTCTCTAACATCCACAAACTTACTATAGATAGTAAGTCCCTCAAAACAGAACCAAAAACCTCAAAATATCAATGCCTCCAAACAAATGAAGGATCTGGTGAGATAAACCCTTACAATGGCCACTTGAAGAGCTCCAAACCTCCTAAACTAGACCCTCTAATCCACCATACTAGCCTATGAGGGTCAATTAATAGGCTAATCTCTCAAACTCTGATGCTCACGAAAATGGGGACATTACACTCCTTTGCTCAGGACAAAGGGAACAATCAATTCTTTAGCAGAAAGGCCCAGGTCAATCCCGGGACAACTCCAAGAAGAACATTCAGTGCAGTTATTGCCACAAGTTTGGTGACATGAAGAAAGATTGTTGGTAGTGCTTGGCTTTTGAACAACGAAGCAAGGAGGGTCTCAGTAGAAGGCCAATGTAGTAGAGCACACTGAGTAGGAGTTTGCCTTTTATGCCTTTGTGGCCAAACGTCCTACATATCACATCAAATCGTTTGCTTGGTACATCAACTCAGGTGCTTCTCAACACTTTATCCATCTTCGAGATTGGTTCATTGACTACACACCATTCACTAATTTAGTTATTTTTGGAGAAGAGTATATTGTTGTCCGAAAGGGCAATGTGCAGATTAAATGTTGAGGGAGGAATTTAATTTTCCCTAATTTATATTACGTTCCATGCATGCAATTCAACCTTTTCTCTGTTAGTCAGATTATGAGACTCTCCTCAGCTGGATGTGGTATTCAACTCACACAAATGAAGTATTGTTGATTAGGAGACTCGCACTATAGTTGTTGTGTGTTTTGAGGATCATGGTCTTTATAGACTCGTTGACACTAGTGATTCTTAAGAGCATGCTATGGCAACCAAAAGTTCCATCAATGATCTTTGGCATCAGTGGTATGTGCATCTGAAAATACACTATCTTTCTCAACAAGTTTGGCAGGATCTGGTTGTTGGCTTATTTGAGATTCAAACTTAGAATCATGGGGTATATGGAGCTTGTCAGGTTAGGAAGCAACATCAGATTGCGTTTTCGGAGGGCAATACTTGACGAGCTTCCAATGTATTACAATTGATTCATGCTGATGTATGTGGATGAATGAACACTCCAATTATTGTGTTTAGGTATTTTCTATTATTTGTTGATGATTTTAGTTGCAAAATGTGGGTGTATTTTCTTAAACAAAAATTAGAGATGTTTAGCATGTTGTACAAGTTTAAGACATTGGTAGAAGAGTCAGGTCAAAAAATAATAACTCTTAGGTGAGACAACGCGGGGGAATTTTGTTCTTTTGATTTCTTGGACTTCTGTGCATATCATGGTATCAAGCATTAGCTTACCATACCTTACACCCCTTAGCATAATGGTGTTGTTGAGCGGAGAAACCGGACAATTATTGAGATGGCCCGGTCTATGTTGAAACATAGAAATGTTCCAAAGAAATTTTGGGTAAAAGCAATCTACACTGCTTTCTATCTTTTGAACAAGTCTCCCACATAGGCCGTTAAGAAGAAGACTCCAGAGGAAGCCTGGTCTGGCAACAATTCTAAAATCACTCACTTGAAAGTCTTTGTCTTTGATTCTTTAGCTTATGTTTGGATTCCAGATGCCAAGCGCTCAAAATTTGATTCCAAGAGTTAGAAGCTCATGTTCATAGGATATGCTGAAAACTACTAAGCTCATGCTCATGCTCATATTCAGCCAGGATGTTGTCTTTGATGAAAAACGGGCCCTTTTCAACTCTCTTATCCTATTTTGAGTCCTAAGGATCAGCCTCTACACGCTAAGGATTTGGGTGTTAGTCTTCCACGAGGTCCACTTGATAGGTGGGATTTAGATGACTTTGACTTTGAAGTTGTGGAGTCTTTTGGGAATGATATTGTACCACCCAACTTTCCTTAGGAAGATGTTGATTTGCACCCTGTTGAACTTGTTCTAACCATTCTAGAATCATATGTTGGTACTTCTACTCTTCAGCCTAAATGGTGGGCCAAGACCATAGGTGATCTCCATGATGATGAGCTTAATGAGGGTAGATCAACTAGGAATAAGAGCAAGCAACAAAATACAATTAATTTTGCTCTTATAGACAACATCCACAGTGTTTATGAGCCTCAATCATATTTAGAGGCTAAAGATATACCTAAGTGGGAACAAGCTATGGAAGTTGAACACCATAGTCTTTTGGAAAACAACACTTGGGTCTTGTCTGATCTTCCACTTGGAAAGAAGCCCATTGGTTGCAAACATGTGTATAAAGTTAAGTACAAGGCTGATAGAACCCGGGACAAGTACAAGGCTCGACTAGTTGCTAGAGGGTTTTCACAGAAAGAAGGCATTAACTATGAGGAGACTTTTGCTCCTACAAGCAAAATGAAGACAATTTGGCTTGTCTTTCCATGTCAACGTAGTTTGGTTGGGAAGTCCATCAAATGGACGTTAGGAGTGCATTTCTCAATGGTGAACTGCAGGAAGAAGTCTATATGATGCAACCTCTTAGATTCAAGGTTGCTGGTAAAGAACACCAGGTATGCAGATTGGTGAAAGCACTATGGCCTTAAACAAGTTCCTTTGGCTTGGTACATAAAGATTGATAAGTATCTTGGTGATCAGGGTTTTAAGAGGAGTCCTTCCAATTCTAATATGTATGTCAAAACTACTAGTGATGATATTCTTATACTTGTCATCTATGTTGATGATTTGATTATTAGTGGTAGTTTAGCACCTTTGATCAAGCAGATCAAACAAAGTTTGTGCCATTCCTTTGACGAGCGATTTGGGACTTCCACATTACAGCTTAGGTTTTGAGGTTTAGAAGACATATGACAATATCTTTATCTTGTAGGTTTTGAGGTTTAGAAGACATATGACAATATCTTTATCTTGTAGTTGAAGTATGCCAAGAGATTGCTAAACAAATTTTGGATGCAAGATTGCAAACCTGCATGCCCATCTATGGAAAAAGGGCTAAAGTTGTTAACCAAATCAGATTCACCTATGGTGTAATGTTCCGAAGGCGATCTTTGCTCTAAGGTAATTTCGTGAGACGTGTCAAAGGTGATTTCGACCTGAAGGCAATCTTGACCCGAAGGCAATCTCAACCCATAGGGGATCTCAACCCGAAGGTGATCTCGGCTCGAAAGGGATCTAGATCTGAAGGCAATCTCGGCCCGAAGGGGATCTCGACCTGAAGGCAATCTCGGCTCGAAGGCAATCTTGGTCCGAAGGGGATTTCGGCCTGAAGGCAATCTCGGCCCGAAGGTAATCTCGATTCGAAGGCAATCTCGGTCCAAAGGGAATCTCGGTCCGGAGGCAATCTCAGTCGAAGGGGATTTCAACACGAAGGCAATCTCGGCCCGAAGGGGATCTTGAACCAAAGACAATCTCAACCCGAAGGGAATCTTGACCCAAAGGCAATCTTGGCTGGAAGGGAATCTTGATCCGAAGGAAATCTCTGCCCGAAGGGGATCTCGACCTGAAGGAAATCTCGGCCCGAAGGGGATCTCGATCTGAAGGCATTGTCTGCGCAAAGGCAATCTCGGCTTGAAGGGGATCTTGACCCGAAGGCAATCTCGGCTCGAAGCTGCAGTGTCCCTTGATCTTGTTGTGCTGTACAACAACCTCCCTTCAAACTTTGTAAGGGGTTCGTCTATGAATTGATATAATCACACACTGCTGGCGTACAACATAAGGTAAGTCCGTACGTCTAGGGCTGGGCGTACAGTAGCTCTGTCTTGATGATAGTGTACAATAATTTTAGGAGGTCTGTCTATATGACCGATGATTCCGACTTGGCGTATGTACGGTTGATGCAACTTGGTGTAGTCCGTACGGTGAGGGAAAGATACCCCACATGGAATGGAGGATGTCGTACGATGATGGAGGGCTCCATACAGAGGGAAATATGTTTGTACGGTGATAAGTACAGACCATACTGTCTTCCTTAAGCTATTGTGTACAGTAGGATGTCTCTATTCAGCTCGCCACTTATGGTATTGATGATATTACCCCCCGAGCACATAAATCACAATGGTAACACGATGATTTAAATGCCAAAGAATTTATAACAATGGCACAAAATGGACACCAGGCAGAAAGCCGCCAAAACACCAGTGACGCTAGAAGTAGTTCAGATTCAATAATGATAGCACTTCAGATTATAGATCTTCAATACAAAACCTCAGACAATTATTAGATATCACTGTTTATTACAAATTTATCTTCTACAGAGGACTTCACAAGTTTGGAGCATACAGTGAAATATCAGAATGATATTTCCAACGACAGACTAGGGTGGCTGTGAACCACCAAAACTGCAACAAACCAAATAGGGAGGATCTTTCACCTCCGAAATGGCAAACAACAAAAGTCCAATTGGAATTCGTAATACAAATAAAATATTCCAAATTGCACGCCAACAACTTTCCTACATGTCGGTCATAAATACCCCTTTGGAGAAACTCCTGAGGGTTTACAAAAGAATGCCGACATGGCGAACACCTACGAAAAACAATAATAAAAGTGGGCCCCTTTATTAATTAATTAAAGGTCAATAATATCTTTTAAATTGGGACCAATTAATTAATTAATTAAATTAATTTATTCTCCATCAATTTGGGGACATTACATATGGTGGATAATTCTGCGTTTAGTCAACTAGTGGATAGTCTCATCTATCTCACTACTGCTAGACTTGACCTCAGTTTTGTTGTGAGCTACATCTCTCGCTTCATGACAACCCTTGGAGCTGAACATTGGTTTGCAACAAAGCATGCGCTGAGATATGTGAAGGGGCACTTTTGACTTTGGCATTTTGTACAATAGAAGCAAAGATCGTAGACTCATTGGTTTCATAGACTCAAATTGGGTAGGTTTTGTTGATGACATGAAGTCTACATCTAGGTATGTCTTTAGTCTGGGAACAGATGCAGTCGCATGCATTAGCAAGAAATAGTAGGTGGTATCTCTTTCCTTGACTGAATCAGAATATCGGAGAATTGTTAAAGCAACTTTGGAGGCAATTTGGCTTCAAAGGACGCTTTTTGACATGCACATGTCTCAATAGGTCCTTCACCTTTATTTTGTGACAATCAAGGGGTGCTCAAACTTGCAAAGAATATAGTCTTCCATTAGCAAACCAAGCATGTTGATCTTCACTGTCATTACATTCGCAAGCTTGCAGAAGATGGATTAGTACAGTTACAATATGTTCCAATTGAGGATCAGATAAACATTCTCACCAAGTCTCTGAGCTTAGACAAGTTCGTAAAATTTAGGGGACAACTTGGTGTAGTTGACAGATTAACCATTAAGGGAGGGTATTAGAATAGTATTTGAATAGTGTTCGATTGTTTCTTTAGGAAACATCAACAACATAATTGCCTATATATGTACATTTCATTCTTTCAATAAAATCAAGCAATTACCAGTATAACATAATTTTGGAAATTCTTTCTTGAGCCTCGTGGGAGGCAATGAAAAACTTCAAGTGCAAGGGGACCAATACTAGCCCTCCACAACAACAAAGGAGGTAGAGTAATATCGTCGTCATGGGCATCATCACCTATTACTTAAAATGTTTTTTTATCTTGAACTTGATTTGTTGCAAATATGCCAATATATTGATAAATTGTTGCTGAAATGAATCTTTGTTTGAATGTGCCTTAGAAAGCATCTAAAAAGGAGGATCAAAAAGCGTGCCTTCCTCTACAATATAATGTACAACTTGTTAGCTTGGATGGGCAATTATCAATCAAAGGCATTAAGATTTTTTTTCTTGCAAGTTCAACTTGTTGTATCCCGTTTCTCAATAGAGTTGCCGAATTTCTTAGCATTTTAATTTGTATCTTGCTAGACAACACAAAACAAAATAGCACATATGATAGAACCATTCTTTAAATATTAAAGGGAAGCTTTCTGAGACATAATGAAACACAAAACTAATCCTATATTCAAACTATAGATTAAATCTACAATTATGCACACTATATGATATTTCAATGAGGATTTTGCATAAATGGAAATCACTAGTTGACTATGTTTTTGCCTTGGATGCATGCTTTGAATTGTTAACAGTCAAGCTTTGCAATGATATTTTCAGATATCAAGTAGGATAAACTATGAAGCACAAATGAACAACCAAATCTTTGGTAATAGTTGTGAGAACCCTTTTACCAATCTTTAGTAATAGTTGCAAAGTCCCACATATCCTCTGAAGTGGTCAATTTTTTTTGTCTAGGCAAATCTTGAATTGCCTTGATCTTCTCCTCATCCATTCTAACCCCTCATGCACTAATCTTGAATCCCAAATATAAAATTTCAGTCAACCCAAACTCGCATTTGGAGACCTTGGTGTAAAAAGAATGCTGCTCATGTATGCCAAACATTTCATCTACATGCTTCAAATGGTCCTCCCATGTCTTACTGTAAATTACAATGTCATCAAAGAAAACCAATACAAATTTCCTTAGTTGAAGGATGAATACCCGATTCATCCATGAGTGGAAGGTGCCAGGGGCATGACCAAGAATTCATATACCCATAGTAACATATGAAAGCTGTTTTGTGCAAATCCTCATCTCTCACCTTAATTTGATGGTATCCCGATCACAAGTTGATCTTGGAGAACTACACCACACCATGAAGTTTGTCAATCAATTCATCGATCTTGGGTATGGGGTAGCGGTGCCCTTTTGTTGAGGGCTCTATGATCGATGCACATTCTCATAGTGCCATCTTTTTTCTTATCTAAAATCATGGATGAGCAAATGGTTAGGAACTAGGTCTTATGTGCCCCATATCTAATAGATCCTCAATTCCTTTTTCAATCTCTTGTATATCTCGGTATGGCGATATGGAGTTGTGATAATGGGTTTTGCTCCATCTTCAAGCTCAATCACATGTTGGAATCCTCTATCTGGTGGCAGACCAAGGGGAATGCCATCAAAAACCTTACTATGCTTGTCCAAAATGGATTGGATATCAACATGGTAGGATCTCCCATCCTTCGAGGGACTTGTTTTTGTAATGAAGCATTTAGTTGCCCATGGTACTTGGTCTCTACGAAAAGCTCTCTCCATCCTCTTAGCTGAAATCATCATGGGTCCCTCATTAGAAAGGCCACATAGAACTACCTCCTTCCCCTTAGATTTGAACGTTAACTCCATAGTTTAGTAACTTTGTTCATATGTGTCGGGTGAGAACAACCATTGCATTCCTATGAACAACTCTATATCACCCTTGCTAATAACATAGAAATCATCTCACATCTTGTATTTCCCTAAAGTCAACTCCATTTGTTGAATCCTTCTATTACAAGGAAGAATTGCCCCACTTGCAACTATAGCATTTAACCCTTAGAAGTCTTCTGTCTTCAATCCCATTTTAGTCACTAGCCCTTGATTTATGTATTTGTGAGTAGCCCCACTATCAATAAGAACTATCACCTTTTGTCCTGGCAAGGTCCCTTTAACACGGAAAACATTATATCTAGGGGCTTTGATAGTGCTGCAGTTGTACCTCTTGGATGCTCCTCTCCTTGGTGCTCATGCTCAACCTTATCTACAACTATCTTCTACCGAGGCTCATTATCTTCTGTATCCTCATTGGAGACTACCTCTATATATTTTCTTTGATCCTTCTCCAAACTCCTTCATCTTGGTTGCTGTGGATCTTTGTATGTGAAACATAGCTTTTTCCTTCAGAGTTCATTCTTGGACAGCTCTATTTGGTTTGGGTTAGGGGATCTAAGGGGCCGTTGCAACTAACCTCCCTGCTGAATTCGAGTTGGCAGACCCATCATGTCGAAGGGGACTAAATCTATCAGTTTGATTCTTCCAATTTTAGGACTCTCTTCATGGTTTCTTGCAATGAGCTTGGATCAAATTCCCTTGCTAAACCTTTGAGGAGTTCAACTAGGCCTTCTACAAAAAGGACTACGAGCCTCCTTTCTGTCACATCAAGAATTATCATCGCAAACCTTCGAAGTTCTGCTACATAGTCTTCTACTTTACCCTCTTGCTTCAATTGTGCTAACTCTCTGAAATGAATTTCTTAATCGCTTCTATCAATATTTGGCCGAAGTCTTCTAAGGTGGTGATTGAGTCCTGCCCTTGGGTTGCCATATCATGATACCACCGCTCGCGAGGCACTCCTTCTAGATGCAAGGTGGCAAACTTGATAGCTTCTTCTTCAAACATTGGATTAAGGAGAAGTATGTGTATTATTTTTGCAACCAAGCTCTTGTTGAAGAGCTACTAGATGCATCAAAAGTAGGAATGGCAATCTTTCCCAATGGCATTGATGTCCTTCACTCTTCATACCTTCTCCTTCTATGCTCATTGCTTGTCTTCATCTTATCGTATTTTGTGAAAGTCATGTCTCTGGGTATGGCAGCACTGAGGCATTGTATTCATCGTGAAGTCTTGTCATTTCATCATCCTGGTCAGGTGGCTCTTCATCCTTGCTTGCTGCTCCTTTTTCCAGAAACTTGGTTCTAAAAGTTCTTGTGTTTGCATTGGCTGATGCCTTTTCACCACTAGAGCTATTCCCTTTTATTCCCTTCTGTATAGGTCTACCAATACTTAATTGCTAGTTCAGTCCTCTTAAAAGTTGGACTGTCTCCACCATGGTATCCCTCATGCTGGTCTGGAACTTTTTGGTCTCTTTAATGAACTCTTGAGGCTTGTCTTATTTTCTGTCTCCCATGGCAGCTTCCTCTTCTCTTTGGTGATACTTCTGATCTCTATCACTCATGAATCATTGACACAGTTTGGCAGGGTGCTAAGCTCTGATACCACTATAAAATACCCAATACTATATATTTTGGATATTGAAAATTAAGTCAACAATAACTGCCTGCAGATCTGTAAGTTGAAAGACAATAGAGAATTGGAATAGATTTTGGAATGAGACTATATATAAAGTATAAACCATAGATCCAAAAGGCAATAATTCACAGATTATAATAACCATAATGTATATTGCGCAAATGGATGTCTTTGATTACAGAATTCCACTTACAGAAATCAACTTGAGCATACATATGCATTACACCAAATGGCTTATGAAATCTCCAGGTCCAATGTATAGACTATTACAACTAATTGGAGTCCACCATTACTAGTCTAATGTTGCTTGTAGAGGTGGCTGCAATCTGGTTTCGTCAGTCTGATGAAGGATCAAAGGGTGCCTTGGAAGTGGCGCTGCTCCTGCTTGAGGGTGAAGTTGATTCACCTTCTGCGTAGTTTGCTATTGTGTGTTTTTTGTATAAGACGGCTCAGTGACGATGACTGAAAACATTGTGTGTTTATCTTCCAATTTATGTCCAGAGATTTCCGTTCAAAATTCTAGTGTTTGCTCCTTCTCTTTGAATTAGATCCTGCAACGAGTTTGAATAACGTTAATTGCTTATGCACTGTGCTGAGGAATTCGCCAGAAAAGGATAGGGGTATCATCCTACCCTTGGTAAGTCGCTGAGGTTTGAGTCCCATGAGACCAGTGTGCTCAAAGAGAGAATTTGTAATATTCGTGCTGATCAAAATGGATTGCCATTGCCTCATATATAGGCGCAAACACAAAATATATCCCACAGGTCAGCCTAAGTCAAGCCTTTCACAGGTCAGCTTCTAGGAAAACTAATTAATATTATTGAATATTAATATATTTAATATTATTATTGGAATATTCAATATTATTATAATTTAATATTATTTATTGCTAAGTAGTGTTTAGAAAAAGCATACTTTTATTTCTTTCTCAAAACAAATTTCAATTATGGCTTATTTGGGGACATGACAAAAACTATCTTATGTTTGCTTGAACTTGGTTCAATGTTTTGCGACTCAGAGTAAATATTTCTTGAGCGAGAGGTTTCTTTATGAGGTTAATACAGATGTAAGGTAGATGGCCTTATAAATTCTCATAGTGTATGTAGCGCATCAAAAAAAACAACCAGCCAGCTTGCAAAGATGATCATATGAAACAGTCAGCTTGTAGAGGATCCTGGGTATTGTTAGTGACTAGTGCGTTGACAATCGATCCTTATAAATGGTTGCATCCCTTGTGTAATGTCCCCGTCATTAAATGACTAATAAAACTATTTTATTTGGGTCCTGATCGATTTAGTTTATCTCGGGCCCATTATTTTATTTAGTGCAGTGTAGTTTTCGCCATCGGCTCTTTTGTGCACTCTCGGGAAGTTTTCCCCGACGGGTATTTATGCACGACGTATAGGTTAGTTTCGGCATGTTGAGATTTATATTTGGTCTGTATTTGTGAATTCCTGTTGGGATTCTGTTGTTCACCATTTCGGAGGAGAAAGATCCTCCCTATTTGGTTTGTGTGCAGTTTCGGTGAGATTCAACCCTCACCCTATTTTGCTTGTTTCTCTGGTTTCGGATTTGGCAATCAATATCTATTATTCATATTTCATCTTGCAAGTGTTTAAGTTCGATTTATGTGGTGGAAATTAAAGATTGGAACGGCTCTCATCGCTCGGCGTACTACCAACATCATTCCATACTGCTTCCATCCTTCGGCATACTTCCAACATCATTCTGTACCACCTCCATCCCTTGGTGTACTTCCAACTTCCTTCCCGTACTCGACACACTTCCTTCCCGTAACCAACACACTTCCTTCCGTACTACAACTCACTTCCTGTACTCAACACACTTCCCGTACTCAACATACTCCCTTCCGTACTACAACACACTTCCATCCGTACTGCAACTCACTTCCTTCCCGTACTCAACACACTTCCTTCCCGTACTCAACATACTCCCTTCCGTACTACAACACACTTCCTTTCGTACTACAACTCACTTCCTTCCCGTACTCAACACACTTTCTTTCGTACTGCAACTTCCTTCCTTCCGTACTGCAGCCTCATCCGTACTGCCTCTCCGTACGGCCTGCAAACTTACCTTCGTATAGCCAGGCTTCCACACCGTACGACATCCAACTTCCCATCCGTACGGTCTTGACTTCCATACGACTCTTCCTCACAGTACGACCTTCATACTCAGTACACCGTACGACGTCAACACATTCGTACGGTCTTCTCCTCTGACTCCGTACTGTCTGCAGCCTCTTAGTACGGCCTTCTACTTGATTCCATTCCCTCCTCCGCACGGATTGGTTGAATCGTGCCTAGTGGTGTGGTCAGGAACATTACAATGGTATCAGAGCTTGAGATCCTGCCAGCCTGTGGATAGTGAATGAAAGTCTATAGCTGGAAACGAAGGAGATCCCACTCAGTTGGTAGAATGGCAGATCAAGAACCCACTCCTGTTGAATTCATGGCGCTATTGAGGGATCTCTCGAGGAATCAGGCTCAAATCAATGACACTCAACGAGTTATGGAGGAGACTCTTCGGAAGCTAGTAGACAATAAAATATCTGGTGAACAAAATGGTCATAGTGCCGACTCGTTTATGGGAAATGAAAGTCCTCATCCGGCACGATCCCGTCCTTCCATGCCAATTTTCCCTCCAAGGACGGAGGTACCACAAGGAGGAAGGCAACCTGCCTTTGAGGAAGTTCAAGAACAATTAAAAGAAGACTGGAAGAATGCAAATTTGGAAGGGGATATATCCTACAAAGACTACGTGGAATTGAGGATGCGATACTTCGGAGGCGGAAGTCGAGGATATTTTAATGATGATCTTAGAAGGAAGCTGAGTAAAGTAAATCTGTCACCATTTGATGGATCCGGATCCATATATGCCGAGGCATGGGTAATGAAGGCGGATACTTACTTCCAGCTCAATCCAATGCCAAAAGAGGAAGCAATTAAATTTGCAGCACTTCACTTGGAAGGAGTGGCACATGAATGGTGGCATCACGACACCATCACATTGGGACATGACCAAGTAAGTACATATGCTGAATTCACTGAAAAATTGATAGATCGGTTTGACGATAAAGATCCCGAGCTTAATTTTAAAGAGCTAGTTCAGTTAAGACAGACTGGATTAGTCGACCAGTACATCACAGAGTTTTAGAAGCTCTCCATGTTGGTTACAAACATTTCCGAAAGGAGACGGATAGTTCTCTTCATGGACGGATTAACCGAACCATTGAGGGGATGGGTTAAGGGCTTCAATCTTGCCACCCTTGTAGAGGCTATAAAAAAGGGACGAAGTATGGCACCATCATCAACATCCTCCTCTCGAGGCTACTCCCACTCCAAAGCGCCGTTCATTCCCAAAGACAAAGATACCAAACCTCCACCAAAGAAGCCTTTGTTGGACGAAGCCACCAGAGAAGAGCTCCGAAGGAAAAAATTATGTTTTAATTGTAAGGAACCGTGGGAACCTGGGCACAAATGCCTTGGTAAAGGGAAAATACACTACATCGAGGTTATGTCTCATGATGAGGATGATCAAGAGAAACTTCCCACAGAGGACGGTCACCTGCAGGAGGTCTCCAAAACGGTTAGCTTGAACCGTATAGAGAGAATCGCGGCACTGTTTCGGTGTGGAGGGACCATCGCTTTGGCTAGGAGCCCGAGATGTACGGTATTTCGGGTACGGGGAACCCTTCAGGGGCAGAGGGTCATTATGATGCTTGATAGAGGAGCCACTCTCAACTTTATAAACTCATCCTTGGTGAAGAGAAGAGGTCTTCCTACAGAGGCTTACGCAGGTTTCCAAGTCAAGGTTGCCAGAGGAACACTCCTACCTTGCACACACCTGGTTCCCCAACTGAGTATCACCATGGCTAATCACACTGTGAGAGAGGATTTCTTCGTAGTAGACTTGGATGATATGGAGGTTATTTTGGGCATACAGTGGATGGAGTCCCTGGATGAATACACACAGAGCTTCAAACGGATGGATTTTACTTTTGTGGTGGAAGGAAAGAAAGTTGTTCTTCGTGGGATAGCTAATGAAGGTCCCAAGGAAGTCTCTACACAACGGATGGAAGCCATTTTCCGGCATGATGACCTAGCATGGGCTGCACATTGCTTTGTTTCGGCAGAGCCAATTAAAGGACAACGAATACGACCAGAAGATTCTGTTCTACAGGCTATCTTGAGGACCCACGATAAAGTTTTTGCAGATATTCCTCCTGGCATACCACCCCATCGTGGGTTTGAACATACCATCGAATTGGAAGCTGGCGCCAAACCAGTTATCACCACGCCATACCGCCATCCCAAGAAATTCAAAGATGAGATTGAGCAGATGATTTAGGCGCTACTTGAGAAGGGATGGATTCGTCCGAGTTCTAGCCCTTTTGCATCATCGGTTGTATTGGTGAAAAAGAAAGATGGAACATTACGCATGTGTGTGGACTATCGTGCGTTGAATAAGAAAATAATAAAAAATAGATATCCTATTCCCAGGATTGATGAATTGTTAGATGAATTGCATGGTGCGGTTTATTTCTCTAAAATAGATCTCCGTTCTGGATACCATCAGATTCGCATGTGGGAAGAAGATGTGGAGAAGACAGCTTTTCGTTGTCACTACAGGCATTATGAGTTCCTGGTCATGCCTTTCGGATTAACGAATGCACCAGCCACTTTTCAATCTTGCATGAATCGCATCTTCAGCAAACAATTGCGTAAGTACTTGCTGGTATTTTTTGATGACATCTTGATTTACAGTAAAACTTGGGAAGAACACTTGAGACAATTGGATGAAGTCCTTGGGATCATGGAGGCTTAGTCCTTGTTTGCCAAGCAATCCAAATGTGAATTTGGGATGACAAAAATATTGTACCTAGGCCACGTAGTCAGTAAACATGGAGTACAAGTCCACCAGGAGAAGATCCAAGCTATACTCGACTGGCCACCTCCAAAATCACTCTCTGAGTTGCGAGGCTTCTTTGGATTGTGCAGTTATTACCGAAGGTTTGTAAAAGGATTCTCCCAGCTCAGCGCACCATTAACAGATTTGACTAAGAAGGGGTCCTTCCAATGGAATGAAAGGGCACAACACACTTTTGAAAGGTTGAAGGAAACAATGAACACTTGCCCAGTCCTCGCCCTACCTGATTTCACTCAACCATTCGTTCTGGAATGTGATGCATCCGTAGAGGGCATTGGCGCGGTCCTGATGCAGGAAAGATACCCTATAGCCTACAAAAGTCGGAAGCTTACGCCAGCTGAGCGCCTATATTCCATCTATGACAAAGAGATGTTGGCCATTGTGCATGCCTTGACCAAGTTTCGGCAATATCTGGTGGGTGCCAAGTTCACCGTCCGTACCGATCATAATAGCTTAAAATATTTCTTGGAGCAACGAGAGGCAACAAAAATGGGTAAGTAAGATCCAGGCTTTCAATTTTGATATTGAATATGTAAAAGGGAAGAATAATGTGGTTGCAGATGCTCTGTCAAGAAAGCCGACCATTTGCATGCTGTCACAAATCTCAGCTGACTGGAAAGCCCACTTACTCGTGGAATATTCTAAAAACACATTTGCATGTAAATTAATGGACGGCGACACTCAAGATGACCGTTACAAGGTGGTGGATGACATCATTTACTATAAGGATCGGATATACCTAGTACCTGAGTCCAAAATAAAGCAGAAAATCCTGAAGGAAATACATGACTCGCCATTGGCCAGACACCCGGGGTTTCTCAAGACCTATAGACAGCTCAGGGAGAGGTTCACATGGAAGGGACTTAAAGATGATGTTTTGCAGTACGTGCGGGAATGTGTAGTATGCCAGCAAAACAAATCTGAACACACCTCACCCGCCGGACTATTACAACCCTTGCCCATACTAGAATAAAATTGGGATGGTATCTCCATGGACTTCATCACCGGGCTTCCTAAGGTAAATGGAAGGGATTGTATCTTTGTTGTAGTCGATAGGCTAATGAAGTATGCACACTTTTTCGCTATCTCCTCAGACTTCCAGGCCGCACAGGTAGCCGACTTATTTTTCAGAGAAGTTTTTCGTCTGCATGGGTTACCTCGAAACATTGTTGGTGACAGGGATGGTCGGTTCCTCAGCATCTTCTGGACATAATTGTTTCGGTTGGCAGGAACAGAATTGTCACCCAGCACTAGCTACCATCCCCAGACTGACGGACAGACGGAAATTGTGAACAAATGGATATAAGGCTACCTTTGGAACTACGTTTTAGCACAGCAACGGGCATGGGTCAAATGGTTGCATTTGGGAGAATATTGCTACAATACAACTTATCATATGTCTATTGGGATGGCACCCTTCAAAGCACTGTACGGATACGACCCCCTTTCATTCATCGACAGGGTTCTGGGTGACAGTTGCGCACCGAGGGCAAAGGACTGGCTCCAGGAAGGGCAAGACATTCTCAAAGTCTTGAAAGAAAACTTACAAAATGCTCAGAATCAACAGAAGATCTATGCTGACAGACACAGAATAGAGAGAAGTTTTGAGGTTGGCGACTTAGTATATCTCAGACTCCAGGCGTACAGGCAGTCATCATTGAAAGCAACGGGGAAAGAAAAGCTGAAGCCCCGCTTCTATGGTCCTTGTCGTGTAACTCGCCGTATCGGTGAGGTTGCTTATGAACTTGAATTGCCAGAAGAGAGCCGCATCCACAACGTCTTTCACGTCTCCTGCCTAAAGAAGGCCGTGGGGCAGAACATTGTAGTAACCACAGACCTTCCGCCACTGAATGAAGAAGGGAAGCTCTTATTAGAACCAGTTGAGATCATTGATGTACGGGAGAAGACATTGCGGAACCGTACCATGAAGGAATACTTGGTATGTTGGAAGCACTTGCCGCTGGACGATGCCACTTGGGAAGGTGAACACATTCTCCAGCATCCGGCGTTACATTTGCTTGAGGACAAGCAATTTTTGGGAAGGGAGGACTGTAATGTCCTCGTCATTAAATGACTAATAAAACTATTGTATTTGGGTCCCGATCGATTTAGTTTATCTTGGGCCCATTATTTTATTTAGCGTAGTGTAGTTGTCGCCGTTGGCTCTTTTGTGCACTCTCGGGAAGTTTTCCCCGACGAGTATTTATGCACGGCGTATAGGTTAGTTTCGGCATGTTGAGATTTATATTTGGTTTGTATTTGCGAATTCCTGTTGGGATTTTGTTGTTCGCCATTTCGGAGGAGAAAGATCCTCCCTATTTGGTTTGTGTGCAGTTTCGGTGAGATTCAACCCTCACCCTATTCTGCTTGTTTCTCTGGTTTCGGATTTGGCAATCAATATCTATTATTCATATTTCATCTTGCAAGTGTTTAAGTTTGATTTATGTGGTGGAAATTAAAGACTGGAACGACTCTCATCACTCGGCGTACTACCAACATCATTCCATACCGCTTCCATCCTTCGACGTACTTCCAACATCATTCTGTACCACCTCCATCCCTTGGTGTACTTCCAACTTCCAGTACTCAACACACTTCCTTCCCGTAACACACTTCCTTCCGTACTACAACTCACTTCCTTCCCGTACTCAACACACTTCCTTCCCGTACTCAACATACTCCCTTCCGTACTACAACACACTTCCATCCTTACTGCAACTCACTTCCTTCCCGTACTCAACACACTTCCTTCCCATACTCAACACACTTCCTTCCGTACTACAACTCACTTCCTTCCCGTACTCAACACACTTCCTTCCCGTACTCAACATACTCCCTTCCGTACTACAACACACTTCCTTTCGTACTACAACTCACTTCCTTCCCGTACTCAACACACTTCCTTTCGTACTGCAACTTCCTTCCTTCTGCACCACAGCCTCCATCCGTACTGCCTCTCCGTACGGTCTGCAAACTTACCTTCGTATAGCCAGGCTTCCACACCGTACGACATCCAGCTTCCCATCCGTATGGTCTTGACTTCCGTACGGCTCTTCCTCATTGTACGACCCTCATACTCAGTACACTGTACGGCCTCAGCACATCCGTACGGTCTTCTCCCTTGACTCCGTACTATCTACAGCCTCTGAGTACGGCCTTCTACCTGATTCCATTCCCTCCTCCGCACGGATTGGTTGAATCGTGCCTAGTGGCATGGTCGGGAACATTACACCTTGTGGGAGAGTAAACATGCATACATGGCTGTGGAGATGGGAATTGTGACCTATATGATCCTTTTATTTGCATACTTAACTACAATAACTTAAATTAGTGAGTTATGCAAGACGGTGGATATCCCTAACTTGATAATATAAGTCAGTATGTTTTCATTTTGGAAATATAAACTTTAATTGCTCATTGTGAATACATCTTTAGTTTCTTTAATCATCATTTATTGTTTATATAACATATGAAACAGAAGTCTTGAAGATTGTTTTGACACTGTATACTTGACTAGATCAAACATCAATTATTCATTTTTAGTACGTAAAAATTCCTTTTTCATATTTTTATGAATCTAGAGGCTTTTGTTATTTTTGTGTCAGCCACTATTTATTGGTTGGTTTTCATATATCTATTCATGAAGGTTACTCTAAAATAAATATCACAATAATAGATATCTTTTATTGTGGACAGATACTTTGGCACTATGTACTGGATTGAGACCTGTGGTTATGATAGATTATGGAGGGAAAATGCCTGAACTGCAAGAGAAACTATATGGAGTTCTATGTTTGGCTCAAAAGGTTTGAGTTAGGTTGGTTCTAGTAAATGGAATATAACAATTTTATGAATTTCACTTATTGACACTGTATTGTGTAGTTTCTTCTTGATGCTTCTCATATTTACACTTTGTATTTTGTTATCTGTTGGCTTTTGGTTTGCACTTATGATTTGTATGCATAAAATGCTGTATGTAAATAATAAAAACACTATGTGACCTCTAGAGCAAGGACATGCTCAAAAACTTTAAGGTTCTGGCATATAAATACATACACATTCACGATTATTGTTGCCTTGAGAAAGCCTTTGTTCCTTGACAAGATCAATTGTGTATTTGAATTAATAAAAGATAGCTTGAGACCAGAGAGTTAATGTTTCCATTTTAGGACCTATAAGATATACGATTTAATAAGTTTTAATTAAAGATTGAAACTTAAAAATATAAGCATCCACCATTTATTGGCAAACATAAGGAAGGAAAGCTCCTAATGTCACTTAATGCAAAGGATAAATATTCCAATACTTGGAATAGCTTTATACATAATCACCTTTCTGAAGACTAATACACAACAGTTCAAAATATATAATATCTGCTAAACATCGATCAAGCGTATCTAAAGCCTACGCAAGACCAAGGATTACCGTCTAAGACCAAAAGTCAAACATTTTACTTCTGCATTGATCATTAATGATATAATTTGCGAATAGATGAGTAGTCAAAGATATTGAATATCACAGATTCAATAATACAAATGATCGAATCCAAGAAGTGGTGGTCTATGCAGGACCGCATCAATTGAATGGAGAAGCTGGTTCATTCATCCCACAAGCCTCCCATAGATTGAGAACAGCAATTCTACAAGGAATCAATCAATTCATAACAGCATTCATATAACTACCAATGGACTAGAAGATTTACAGTAGCAGCTGACTATCGATATATTATAGTCAGCAATTATATAAGAGGCACTAAGGACTAGAAAAATGATTCAATCAAGTTTAACTTCTGCGACATATGAAGGAGATTAAAGTGCCAGTAAAAGATTGATGACTTTGATATTGTCTTAAGCAGTGATTATAATGATTGAAGGTAATGATTATGAGGGATAATGCAGTGATTAAAACTGAGATAGCAATTCATATATTGCTAATTGAGAAATGGAAACATCAATATTGATTGACTTAGTCACCAATTTGCTAACCAACTATTAAATCCTCCCAGCACCATATAGACAGAAAGACTAATATCAAGTTGTCAATGGCAAACAGAGACATGATAACCAAATTAACTGTGATTACTATATGTTCAAAGACAAAGAGCTATAATATATGTCGACCAAGTATGCCGGACGGCAATTAATGAAAGTCAGCATTAAGTGACATAATACAGAAGATTAATTATCAATTAATTAAAGAGTTCGATTAATTGAGAGAGAAGGTTTGATTATGAAGTAGAATGATTGGGAAGAGATCTGACTCCCCTTCACCAGTAAGATACCAAAGGGTGATCAATCTCACTCCATTCATCATCAGATTACAACTTATTCTTTATTTATCCTATTTGGATCTGCTCGGTTCAGCACCTGCCTAATTGGCATAATCAGGTTGCAATCATATAACTATCAATCAGAGACGGCACCATAGTTGCAGGAGTAAATTGTTAAAGATCAGAAACATGAGTCTTATCATAGTTGCAAGAATACATATTCTTATCAGAAACTGCAACCTCATTGCTCTTAGCGATATTGTCATCTCTTTGTTGCATATACGGATTGGTATATCAGATATAGCAGCATCTTTGTGATTGTCTAAGAATAACAACATATTAGACACATCACCATAATCGCCATTGCATAGTTATTTAGACGTATCAGACACAACATTGTTGGAAGCAAGTTCATTTCATAGTTCTTATTGTTATATCAGAGAAGGCTGAAGTAGACATCTGCAGATTAAAATATATAATCTTTGCATACAGAAGTGATTCTTATAATAACATTGGCAGATTGTACATTATATATATATATATATATATGCTTAATCATCTTGCATATTCTAATTGCCATATTAGAGAGAGCAGTGACTAGCTATAAATCTTATACATAAGAAGTCATAAGAAGTATTATTGATCATCATTTACAGTGTTAAGTAAGACTATAAGGAAATTCATCTCTTGTAATTGAGTTTGCAAGCTAATTGTCCCTATTTCCTAAGTTAGCAAAAATGGGCATAAGAAGAGACCATGGCACAAAGTTGTAACATGATCAATAGGGTTTAATGGGATTATTATTCATGGTTGTGGACCTTATTATGACACCTTTGTGTTTATGATTTCATTAACATGTCAACAGTGGACCAATAATGAATATCTTATTTTTAAGTATTAACAGGTCTTGGTCTCTATCCCAACCGACCTAGCTTTCTTTATTGACTATATGGTTGACTATGGTGACTAGTGTCACTTTAGCCTTGTCAAAGTCCTCATTACATTTCATATATATATTAATTAAGAGCATATTATTAAAATCTTTAATGTTGCAAAACTAGTTAAACCCTGTTTTGACACGGACTTGGCAACTTGGTAAAATAAGAAAATAAATTTCTTTAAAGAAACATAAAGTTCATGCAAAATAATTTACAAACCATATGAAATGAGTCTATGGAATATTGGGGAAGTATCTTCTATTAGGCTTGAGTTAAAAAGAAGTACAATATCCCATCTACATGTGAATAATGTAGCTGATAACATAGATGAAATACTCGGACTTGGCAATAACTCGGCTGACCCAAATTTTTTGAAAAACTCGGACTCGCCAAAAACTCGGTGAAAAAATCAACAATAAATTGGCACTTTTATCGAACATTTCAAAATATATAATTTTAAAAAATATTATTAAAACACCAAATTTGTAGAACATATTAGTTATTACTCAATTCTATCATATCTAAATCAACATTAGATACCATTAGCATTCATGTGAAGAGCCCAACTGGCTCTCTATTGCATCTAAGCTCTTTGCTCAATTTTAATTGCAATTTGCTTATATTTTCAACACATAAATGACTTTTGATAACTTCAGCAAATTCAATACAACATTTCCAAAGAGTATGCAATTTCTTTTAATTCAATTACTTGCATTAATGTGGAGATAATAATAGAACAATTAATTGTCTTTCCAAAATTCACAAAAAACAATTTGATTGCTTGCCAAATTAGTGAACAATACATAAATTAATATGGCACCTTATTATCAAAACGTGGCTCCTTGAAACAACACACCACCTTCTGAAAATTATTCGCAGCCTTAATAAATTTGGAGGCAGCATGTGTAGTGTAATATTCAGCCCCTTAGGAGATATCACAGCCTCCTTTGCACAACAATTGCATCCAGAAGAAGAATAATCGAACCCAGCTGTAGTAGTAATTGAATTCAATTTAAACTTGCACCAAATTGATATACATCAGCATCAATTTGCAGCCATGAATTATCAGAATTTCTTCCACAGAATTAAATGCACAATTCACCACCACAAGAATGATTCAAAGTGCAGCAGAGAGGAATCAGTCCTCAAACCCTTGTTGAAAGCTCTCAACAAAAAAACTTCATAAAAATAATGTCTTCAAGAATGAATGAAATGAAATCTCAATCCCCTTTTATAATATTCAATTTCATTTGTCTTCATCTCCTTTAATTTACTTTAATTTCATTTCTCATAAAGCAACTTTATGTTATAATTTAAAGATGACATATAATAAAGTCACTTTATTAATTTAAACTCCCCCATTGCTCCAAAAATGCCCTTTTCATTAATATAATGATATTCTGACACATAGGGTCCCTGTTTTATGTGCTCAAGATTTAAAACTTCTCAACCTGGTTCCAACGAGCTATAACACCAAGGTGTCCAATATGCAATCCCAATAAAAATAGCAACCTTAGCCAATTTAATTAAATAATAATCATAATTCACCCATCTTGCGAAAATGACTGAAGAAGCATTGGAATCGAAATTTGACAACACAGGCATGATCCTGATGAAGAAAGACGATGAATGAACCTGACGAGGTGACTTACTAAAAATAGACGATCCCTCTAAGAATCTTGGAGTCCAAACTGGAAGTCGGAAATAAAATATGAGAGCATCATTCAACTCCTCTAACTCACCTGAGCTCATCAGAACCATCCCTTGACTTACTATAATTAGTAAGTCTGACCAAACGGAGCCAAAACCCTCAACAAGGTCCTCTAATCACCAGTATTAGCCTACAAGGACTCGGTAATAGGCTAAATCCAATAACTCTGACGCTCGCTCAGAAATGGGGACATTACAATTCATGTACATATTAGTGATGATAAGTTATTATCCATAATTCTTTAAAAGGTATTAATATAATAATTATAATATTTTAAAAGATATTAATATAATAATTATAACACTCTTAAAGATATTAATATAACAATTATTTTTATTGTTTTATATTTAGATATTGTTAATATTAATTGTTATTACATTAATATTGTATAAAGTCAAAGTCTAAATATGAATACATATTATGTTAAATTAATTTTTATATGCCTTATGAACAAACTAATATTGTTTCAGCTATAGAATCTTAATTATTTTAATTATATGCCTTTTCCATTTGCTCATGAACAAAAGAATTCTTATAACTGAGAAGTAGAACGATCGCTAAATGTTGAATCTGGATCACTTTGGTCTCGTTCTTGACAACAAATCTAGATCATGAAGGCATGCTGCTGGTTGTGCTTCCATGTGTTGTGCCCTAGCTCACACGTCCGGCAAAAACAAGCTTCGTCCGAACAAAATACATAAATTTTTTAGTATTTTCTCATTTACACAATCATTTGACCATGGTTTTGATTGATTTTTAGCGATTTTCCCCGAAATAAATCGTGCGATTTTTTTGCATATATCGGCCACGATATATTCTGCGATTAAAATGTTTTAGCTACAGACGCGCGATATATCAGTGCTATTTTCAACCAATATATACAATTTGCCAATGTTATTATAAGAATCACTGCTGTATGCAAAGATTATATATTTTAATCTTAAACTTCCATGCATATGATGCAAATCTATAGATGGTAAAAAATCACCATCATGGTAGAAGTTCTACTCCATGTAGCCGATTGTAGTTCCACCCTAAAATTAAAAGGTAATGACTCCTGAATATCTACATCATCCACATCAATGGTATCATCCATGCTGATTTCTCCCGCTTCTACTTTTGTTGCACCCTACATTTGTACTTTGAATTCAACAATCACGTCTTTTGTAAACATGGGGTCCTCAGCTTGGACAATCTTGTGAAATATCCCTAAATGGGACCTGTAGCAAGCGCTAAATTGGTATCTTGAGGAAGATCATGGTCCACCGATCCATCACACAGTCATTGGGCCATTCGTATCCGCCTGGAAATTAGGGGAAGCAGGGGGCATGGAATCATTTTGTCGTGCATGAGGGGATGCCACAACCTTATCATCCACTACAGGTTGCCCATCAAGCTTGAAGTTATCAATGCAACCTGACTTACTACTGTTGGATTTGATTCTGCGCTTGGTGAGCAAGCTTTTTGCCTTACAGAATTTGGCCTGGTCCCTTAACATTCCACAATTGAAACACTTGATCGGAAAACCTTCAAATTCAATTGGCTGTACCCAAAACCCCAAAGCCAAAGAGAGTTTAAGTGAGAATTGAAGGACTTGCTAAGATCAAGCCTAACACAAATTCTAACGCCAATCTGAGATCAGTCCTTGCTTACAATATGCTTGTTGCAATAAAGGTCCCCACAACTGTAATGTCCCCTTTCTCAAATAAATATTAATTTAATTAAATGAATAAGTGAAATAATAAAATATAATTATAATTATGGTTATAATAAAATATAAATAATTACAATTATAAGATGAAATTGAATTATAAATATAAATATAAATAAACAATATAACATATTATTATTCCCAAATAATAAATTGCCATATAATAATATATTACCTCTGCTGTAATAATATAATAATATTAATATTAATATTAATATTGATATTATAATATATTAATATCAATATTATAATATTCAATTATATATATACTAATCCTCACATTATTATTTTATATCTTAATATACATAATAATATTATAATCTTAATGTTAATAAAAAAATATTATACTAATTTAATACTATGAGTCGTCAACCATAAGAGGTCGCGACCCTTGAGACTCTACCATGAATACAAACAATAAATCGACGTAGATGAACAAGGAGGAAAAGGGCATCTAAGGCAGTCTTCTAATAAAAAAACGAAGGAAACAAAGAAAGAAAAGAAAACATTAGAAAGCAGCCGTATGAGTTGATGGAATTGGTTGATATTAATGAGCAGCTGGGAAGAGATAAGAAGTCTATACATGAAGACAAATTCTTTAAAGAATTTGTAATGAACCCTTTTTACCCCTAGACCGAAATTCCATCAGTTAGGCATAAATTAGGGAATCATCGAATAATTAACAACATATAACCATCACTATCATTAAAGTTAGAGGAAACTATTGAGTGATAAGCTAATGAACGTAGTCATATAGAAGATCTCTTCATATAGGGCACATGAATCTTTCTCCTTCCCTTACTATGATCATCATAAGATGGAAGACTTACAGTGCCAAAGGGCGCGTGAAACAGATTACAAGCGGCTCCTTTTAGGATATCTGTCATGTGCCCGAAATTACTCCGCCTCTCCCTCCACAAACTCCCTATCCTAAGATATCGTAGTATGAGACGAGATATATCCCTATGTACTATAATTAGAGTAATCTAGATCATATTCCTAAATCATTATTATTTCCACATATATATAAGATTCATATATCAGTATATATCATTTAAGATTCATATATCTATCTATATATAAATATATATATTTCAGATATACATTTGATATCCATATAATTCTCATGTAACTCAAATATTATCTTATATATTCTAGATATTCTATTATCTAGATAGTTCATATATATGTGATTCAATATTATTAATATATATCTAAATATAATATATATAATAATATATATATATATATATATATATATGATAACTGATATATATATATAATCCCATTTCATCTTAATGTTAATATATAGATATATACATGCGTTGATTTCTATATTGTAATGTTACTCTATAAACTACTTGTTATAAATATGTGAGACCTCTAGTGGTATGTGTTTCGCAATAGCTTTCATATATAAGACTGTCAACTAATATTGATTCATTGATACGTAATAGCACACTCTAACTGTCACAACGTGCTTGTCATTAGACTGATATAGACATATTGTTTCTGATATCTTCTTTTGGTTGCATGCTAGATATAATCCATTAAACTCCCCCATTATATCCTTAATCGAACAGAATGAATAAATTAACAAATGCTGGCTTGATTCCATTGTATATTGATATATTATATTTATGTGACCTATATATAAGTTTCTCTCTATTTTATCTTTCATTCCATGACTATTCATTTTTTCTTGGAATATATTTATTTATTTTCTTCTCTTGAGTTCCTCCTACATTTCCTCCTTATTTTTCTCCTTTATTTTCTCCTTCATTTTCTCCTATATTTTCTCCTATATTTCCTCCTTCAATTTCTCCTCTATTATTTTCTCCCAAGTTTTCCAAATTCCTTCTTAATATTTCTTCTTTTTTCCCTCCGTGATATAATGTCTTTTCCCACTCAATATATATATAAATATGAATAGTCACATCTTTTGAAATATAGTATTACTATTAATAATTTACATTTGATTATTATAAAACTCTTTATGGGTGGTATTATTATTAATAGGCTTCTTTAATACTATTCATAGATTAATATTATATGTAGATTAGTATTATTAACTATTAAATTGATTAAATTAATAGTTGATTATTAATTGATTAATATAATAATATTATTACTTAGATATTATCAATAAGGGAAATTAATATTATCTGAGTAATATTACTATATTCACAATATTTAACAATATCAATATCATTATCTCAATAATATAATATTTTAATAATATATTATTAATAGTATATTTACTATTATTACTTTATTAACATTTGAGTTATGATTATTTTCTTTAACTTATTATTTTATATTATAATATTTTACTTCTATGATCGTTATTTATTATTACTAGGTTCTATCCAATAAGGGGTCATGACAGAATTCTCCAAATACGTGGAGCCAATTTGATAAAAGACAAATTACAGATAAGTCATATCAGACAAGTAACAAATCAGAAAAAGACAAAAGGCTCAGATTTTGTCTTTAGCATTAGAACTAAGAAAAGTTAAAAGCAAAGTTTAAAAGAAGTCAATAATTAGCTGATAGGCTTCTCCTTTGGGGTTGCTTGCAATTGGAATATTGCCACGCTGGAATTGTCTCACACTTTGAAAATGGTTTCAGGCGGTTTCCAATCATGGTTTGGAGTGAATGCATTTATTAAATCACATTTCCACACGTTATTTCTCTGCTCCTCCCGGTCAATGTACGTACGTCCTGCTATGCATGCTTATATTCCATTTCCCCTCTTTCTTTCACGACTCTCTTTTACTTACATTGAGAGATGCAAACCATTTCAGAGAATTCAGAGAGAACAAAAAGGCGGAGAAAGGTGTAAATAGTACCTCTAGTTGCGAGCAAGGTGAGTGAAAGCCCCGACGCCCTACCATGAGATTTTCCACTGCCACGTAAGCTTCATTAGCAGCCTCCTTGGCATGGTCTTGGTTGCCATGTCCTCGAGCCCTGCCTCCTCCTACCGCCACCTGACCGTCAGCTCTATCAGAAGATAAACTCACCCCCATGACTTGAAAGTTTGAGACAATTTCAAATGACTAGTTAGTGAAACACTGTTTTCCCGTCTCCCTCTCTCTTCCTCTTATCCTTCACCACAAATGCATTTCCACGTCTGTCCCCACGCTAATGTACTTAAGCAGAAACCTACCTAGACATTTCTATACGTGCATTAATTTAAAGGGACGCGCTTTGCGTCGGATTCCACATGCATCATACGCGCATTGCAGCGGTGGGGCCGCCATTGAGGAAAGTATTGGAGAGGACAGCGATGTAACAGGAGTTTAAAGGGAAATTTCAGAGGGAAATTTGCCCTCCTGTCTAAAAGTTAACAGAAAAATTGACTGAAAAAGATGGAGCGGGGGAGCATTTGCTGTAAGAAGCAGCCGACGGCCTGGCGAATGGAGATTCGAAACGTGGATGCAGTGGACTTGTTCAGAGAGACTGTATCCTTTGTAAGGGATTGTTGTTACGATAAGAAGTTGCCACAGCCCACAACCACCATCTAATGGCATAGTTTCCCACAATGGGTTTTTCCAATATTAATAGCCGCATCATGTATGTTTGGTTCTTGTTGGTGCATATTTCTAGTTCTACACAGCTGCAAATTTACTTCACACAGTTCCAGGCCAAAATTCAATGTGCCATTTTGCTGTTATTTAATATTTTCTGTGTGATGATTCCTTATGCTGGTAAGCCCAAAAATTTATAGATAGCTGTTTATGACTGCTTCCCCCTCAGTTTAGGCCCTAGCAGGGATGAGGTTTTCAAAGAAGGATTTTGCTTTAATTGACAAATCCAGCTAACATTTTAAAATAACGTTTTAATTAAACATTTTACACTGTGTGATTTTTATTTTTATGCAACATACTTTTTTTAAGTTTATAAATAATTTTTAATTTTTTTTATAATTTCTTATTTAATAGATTATATAATAAAATAATAAATAAATATATATTATTTAGTTCAATATATATTTACAATGTTAATAATAAATTATATATTAAATTTATTTTAATAAATCAAATATATATATAATTGTAAGTTTTAAATAAATACAATTATTTTTAAATTTATATATTTAACAATTTTAATAATAGATTTGTATATAGTTAGATGCATCTTTGGTGAAAGTAAGACATACAAAATAGATTAGAAGAGCAAAATATAAAGGTTGAAAAGTCACTTCTGGAAGAAAATTTTTGATCCACTATTAGAGTTATTTTCCTTTGTAGCAATGTATATTTTTATGTTTAAAAGCATTTATTATGTTGTAGGCCTTTTCCATCTGAAAGTGCCGAAGCTAAAAATTGACATGAACGGTGTAGTATTCGTAAAATCCCTTGGTCAACCATCAAGCTTATCATCACTATTCATTGTTTGAAAGGTAAATTCAAGTCGTACGGAAAGTCCCGAATACCTTCTTAGTTGTGTGAAATGAAAGTGTTTGTTGAATCTTTGCGTATTTTGGTGCAGGGCAACGGGGAGAAGAAGGAATTTTCCCTTATTTGCCACTTGTGAGAAATGAGCGTTAGGGTTTCGTTTACCACGCTTGAAGGGGGGATAAAATGGTTTGAAAAACTTCAGTGAATCACAAAACATGGCATCGATGTTTAGTAGAGAATAAATTGAAAATGTTTGAGAAAATCTTCAAAACAATTTTTGTCCATGGATACTGTGATTGCAAAGTTACCTCAACTAGATTTGTTGAATGGTTTAGAAGCTTACAGACTAGTGTAAATCGTAGGGGTCCCTACTCAATTGATTTGGTGAGAAGGCTTTAGAAGCTTTGACACTGATACAATGGTAGGATTCAAGTTAGATTTTATGTGTTTTGCCAACATCTTTTCTATCTACGTGTGCAACCATAGGAATAGTCGAACTAGGTTTATAGAGTGGATTTGTTGAAGGGAGTTACAAACTTTCAGTGCTCTGTCAGACATATAGACAAAATATGAAATTAAATAGGTGCACCAAGATTGTCTGATTGAACTCAATGAATGTGATTTTCGCAGAGTGCACAAGATGGTTTGGTGAAAAGGGGTTAGAAAGTTTCTGACAAATTCAACAACCTGTACGCATGTGGAAGCATTAGAATAGTTCGTGAATATTTTTAAAGCTGCATAGACAATGCCTATGAACTGCTTAGCAGGATTCCTCACAGAAATATTGTCTCAAGGATGACATAAGCATAGGATATGGACATAATGATTTGGTGAAAAGGATTGAAAAGCTTTTGGGCTGAATGTAGCAGCAAGCATAGATTCAAATTCAACAAGCTTTGCAAATATCTTCTTTGTCTACAATGTGGTAGATGGTTTGGAATAGGGGATGGACTTTCATCACAATGACTTTACCAAATATATTACCAATGATTGTAGCCTTTTCATTTACACTTTTAAACACTTACTTGTATTATGTAATGCTTCACTTATGCTTTCCAATTAAATTCCTATCGGCGCATCCCTTGCACCTCCTTTTGGTGCAAGTGCTAGTAAATAAAGGATATCGTATCTTCTTTGGGACATATGAAAAATTTCATAAGAGACAAAACAGGGAAAAGAAAGGAGAAAATTATTATAAATGTTTTAGATGGGTTGTCCCTGCTGGTTGGTTTATTTTTACAGACCTGAGTCTGATTTGTGCCCAGATTTTATATTGTTTGAGGTTTGAATGTGTTGAAGGGAGTTGGACAGTTGAGAAATCAGTTGGGATAGATATATATATTTTGAATACGGATCATCTTCTTGGACATTTCTTTATATAACATAACCGGATCAGTATTAAGTTTCAAAGTCTAGATTGATATAATCCATAATATCTTTAAATAGCAGATCATTGTTCACATCGGAAAATACTAAATTGGTATCCTGTCACATACAGATCGGATTACAACTTATTCCATTATCCTATTTAAGTTCTGCTCTCTTGAACACTTACCTTATTGACACAAGGCATAAGGAAATAATCATAATAAGTGACTATAAGAGAAGATTACCTTGCATAATAATCTGCCATACCTAATATAGCAGAGATCATAGTAGTCATTAAGTATAGATGTATCTACAAGATCAATGCATTAAGGTTACATCAATTTGTCCAAATCAGAGATTGTAAGAGGCATTATTATTAGTGGTGTGACATATCATTGACTTAATATTATCAATTCATGAGTTCTTGGGATTGTAATTCATAAAAAGATCAAAGAGTTCAAGTAGTTGTCCCTTAATCTCAAGATATCCTAAGAGGGGACATTATAGTGGTATCAGAGCTATGATCCTGCCATCCTGCAGGGTAAATACAAATTAATGAATGATTTCCTTGTCGATAAAATGGATTAGACTATAATATATAGATCTTACTATGTCAAGAAATGTTGAATCCTGAAAACATAATTAAATAAGTGATGAATATATATTCAAATATATAAGTAAATATACTAGAAGTATGGCTAAGATCCCCATATTGTCTTAGTAATAAGGAAGAAGGCTGAAGCAATTGAAGGAATGCCAGTCTAAATCCCAAAAGGATAGTTCCCAAGATAGGGTGTGGATCAACGACCCTCTAATCCTTAAGGGCAAAAGTCCCAAGGGAGGGCTTGGATCTGTAAACTTAGAGGGAATCTATCTAGTGGTCTCTAAGTGCTTTGGATTGTATTCAGACCTCCTCTCTCCTTAGAACAAAATGATATCGGATCAAGCTTAGCAACAAGAAATATAGATAGCACATGAAATTAAATTACTTCATACGAAACATGTGTATGCTTTGTGTCTTCTTGCATCAATGTGTATGCTTTGTGCCTTCATGCATCCATGTGTATACTTCATGTTTTCATGCATCAATGTGTATGCTTTGCGTTTACTTCGTGTCTCCACATATTCATGCATATGTTATCAAATATATACTCTATTTTAATAGAATAGCTAGAGAAGGATGAATTTGAGACATACTATCATAAAAATAAAAAAATTTGGGCCAAATTGGATGGGCACCATTATGAGATGGTCAAAGATCACCTTGTTGGCTAAAAATTTTGTAAGCTGCTAAGACTACATCTTACAAAATTGTAACTTTAGGCAACGTCTCATGAGATTTCTCTCTCCTCTCAGCAATAGGGGAGGCTCCCTTCTTACCGTAGGTGGCTTCAACAGGAACTTAACTGAAATTACAAAAAGGGTGGTTCTCTCAATCAATTCCTCTTTTTTCAGGTATGATTTGCGTACAACTACTACTTTCTAACTTAACAAAAAGTGCCTTATTGTACAATAATACTGGTGACCCTGGAATTGACATAAGAACAATACCAGGGGCAGCAACTTTCTTTTTATATTTTGTGAAACAAAAACAGGAACCCAAAGTCTCCTGTGCTTATCTCGTGTGGATTCAAGCAGAATAACCAGTAAGGCACAAAGTCTTTTACTGGATACTCTCAAATTTAATAAAAATACTTACAACTGAAGCCCAAAGTTTTCAGCTCTAAGTAATTGCAGCCACTACTATCTATCACAATTTGTCCTTCTACAACACAAAGTCTTCAAAAGTTCAAATTGGCTCTGAATGCAACAGGCAGCTCAAAGTCTACGCAATTGAATCCAAATCCCTCTTGAATCAAAGCATAAAAACTCACAATCAACTCAAGAAAATGTCGTCACATAAGAGTTTTAATTGGCACAAAGTCTCAAAACAATTTGCCTCTTTAATTGAAAGCAATCTGATTTACATCCAAGCACAAAGTCTTAGAGTGCATAATACAAATTGGTAGAATTTTCTTGCCTTGCCAAAAAATCCTTATTTACAATGAGCTCCCTCCTTTATATAGGAAAAGAGGAGAGAGAAAGGTGGAGAGAAAAGGGGAAAACCCTTAACCACCTTGACTTATTCACCAACTAACTAATTTTGACTTTTTCAAAGTTGCATGCCTAATGCACTTGCAACTTGATTACATGTTACAGCTTTGCACGTGATACTATCACATGCAATTACATATGTCAAATACAAATTACAAAGACATGATGAAAATATTCTAAGTGCTTGACAAGACACAACGCCTATTACATCATCCTTCGTTTGTCTTCATATTGCTATAGGATGCGTGATGGTTGATATGGTCTAGTTTGGTGAAAGCATCTTGATCTGGAACAGGAACCTGCATCCTTGGTTGTCTCTTGAGAAGCACATTTGTTTCTTTCCATCTTTGCCTTGAAAGAATTCTTTCTGATTGTAGTCTTTCAAACCTTTCTGGAAGAAAGATCCAATCTTCTTATCCAACTTTTGTTCTAATTTTGATTCACTTGATTCCCTCGAAGTTGAATTTCTCTTGAGTGTGGCCTTTGAGCTCTCCTATGGGCTTCCCTTTCTCTTTGTATCCTTTCTCTTTGCTCACGTTCCAATCTTTCTTGATTCTCTCTTTCAATCCTTCGGGCCTTTTCTTCTTCTTTTTCTGGTGCCGGCTAGAAATTCCCTTGACATGGCAATATGATATGTCTGAGAAGCTCACTTCTTCACAAGACAAAGGAAGAAAATTTCTGTGCAATCTTTGGGAGAATTTGGAAAAGATCATGAAGATTCTCACAACATAGAAATGCTGAAAAAAAAGTCTTTAAATAGAGCTCAATCCATGACCTTTGAAATCTCAGAAAATGAGAATTTGAATCCCGTTTTTGATTAAAACCCCCAAAAGGACTGAAAACTCTTAGAAATGGAGTGCAATGAAGGCAAAAATTGCCACTTAGTGCTGCAACATCAAAAACGTCCCTTTTCTATGCTCAAACATTCAGATTTGAATGTGTTTTGGGCTTCAAAATCGCCGTCCAATGCTGCTATACGGGTTTTGAGGAGAAGAGCACGTGTGATTGAGTGAAAAATCGCCACCCAACTCTTTTTGAATGTATTGAAAGGCAGCTATCATATGTTTTGAAACATATGTTATTGCTTTGAAAATCGCCGCCCAGCATTAACATTTAAAAATGCCCTTTCAAAACAGTATAACACATATGCTCTCACATCAAAAATCGCCGCCATGCATTTATATTAAAAATGGGTTTTGAAAATGAGTATACACATTTGAAAATAAGTATACACATTTGAAAATATGTGTATTGGCGTCTAAAATTGCCACCATGCATGTGATAAGGCATGAACGGGTATTTGAATACATATAACATATTACATATGTTATATGTATTGTGCAATGGGAGGCAAAATCGCCACCATGCACAAGGAAGTATAAAAACGGGTTTTTCAATACATATAACACATGTAATATGTTATATGTAATGAGTTTGAAAAATGCCACCAAGTACTTAACGTGATTTAGCAAGTTAATAACATATTACATGTGATATGTGCAATATGTTATGAGGTTTAAAATCGCCACTTAGTATTAGTGTGATTTAAAAATGGACTTTTTAAGACCCAAAACACATGTCACAGAAACTCCAAGTAAATCATATGATAAAAACATAAAGACGTGCTTTTGAGATGTAAAAGCACATATGTTTTTAAAGGTTCACATATGTAAACGGATTTAAATTCTCCACTTACCATGATCATATTTCAGAAATATGTATTTGCAAATGAAAACCCCACTGATTCGCTAATAAGGAGTTAATAATGGATTTAAAACGAATTAATGCATGGGATATATGCATTTGATAATGAAAAAAAACACCTTGCACTTAAAATATCTCATGAAATTTAAAATTAAATTGAAAACTATAGTCTTAATAAAGTAATAAATAAAAATAGACTTATAAAGCCTAATTTTATTAAAACTTAAAAAAAAACTATAATAAGATCAACTTAGAATTAGTTGAAATTTTAAAATGGATGATAAAATCCAATTTAGAATTCAAAAATAATTTTAATTCGTGCAATCGACACCAAAAAGTCCACTTTTCAAGGGATTTAATAAAATATGCACTCGCCCTGAAAAACCCCACTTTTAACCTCATAACTTGAGCTAGAGAGCTCCGATTAAGGTCTAAGTCGGCTCGAAACGAGCGGAATTTAAAGGAGCATCCTTTCAAGGGAAAAACACAACCGAAAACTATTTACACGAGGAAGAAAAACAAAGAAAACCATGAAGATAACCAAAAATCAAGTGCTTGCAATCAGAGAAGATAAACTCTTTTGACAAGCGTTCAAGAAAATAACTTGACGGTAATCTCCTAAAAAGAATGTACAATAAATGACACATTGAACACAATTCAAGGATGACGAATTGCTTTCAAGATACATTTATTCATACATTGAAACATAGAGGATACACCTACGAATCCATGAGAAAAATTGCGTAGGGTTGTCTCAATTTTGTGATGTCAAAATTAAGGACAACACACCTCTCTAGAAAATGAGAAAAAATTGCCTGAAGTTACCAAATGTCATTATCAGGGAAACAAGTAATTGCTTGAGGACAAGCAATTTTGGGGAGGGTAGGACTGTGATGTCCCCATCCTAGAGTCAGATAATAAATAATCATAAAAGAAATATTTTAAAACAAATAATACATAAATAAATAATAATAATAAAATAATAAAATTAAAATGCACAAATAAATGATAATAGTAAATTATATCCACTTTTTCTATACGAAAGATCATACATGGAGAATGAACTGAATAAAGAAAGGAGATATGAGATAAAAAAACACACAATAAAATAATTAGTAAACTATCAATTGACAAACGTTAATAATCTGGCCTTTGTAAACTATAGAATTTGCACAGCAATAATAGTATGAATGGAATTCGAAAACAACAAACATTCAAAGTTATAATATAAACAGCAGATCGAAGTCTATATACACAGCATTGTATTCATTGGGCTAAGTCGCCTTGTTAATGAATTCAGTCAGAACTGACTTCAAATCGATTTTATTAGACAAAGAAAATTAGTTAGAGCTGTCCACGCATAATAGGAAATACTGAAGGAAACAAACTATAATATGCTATGTTTATCGGGCTTACATCTTCTGCATATTGTCTATAAGTATATTTCGATGGAAAGGCTGATCGATTACGGAAGAAAGATGACTGAAGGGCCTGGTCCAGCATCAATCAGCATTGCATTGGGAGAACGATTAGATCAGAAAATGGAAGGTTATCAATCATCATAAATACTAAAACCATATCGACTATTGCTAATATCCAACATCGACTAAGGCATGCAAATTATCAAGACTCTTGGGGACGACACCATCAGACATATGACCCACGTAGATATCCTTTATAGAAATAAAAAACTGTCAAAAGAATCTGTCAGTGATATTGATATGATTCTCAACGATGACTATCAAATACAAATGGACAAACAATGAATAAAGATATTCAAGTACAATACAAACTGATAGTTAAATAAGTAAAAAAGATAAATTGTTGATAGGAAGATTAGATTTGTATTAACCGACTCAATGTTTAAATGATTAATTAAATAAAGAAAAGTAACGATACAAATGATGATGAGGATCTCACGATATGTAATGTCCCCAAATTGGCAGGAGTCTGTGCTTGTGTTTTTGACACACTTACTATTTTTAGTAAGTCAAGTGAGGCTGGTTTCTATTTCGGGAAAGAGGTTGGGGTCTTGGATGCGTGTTCAGACTTCTTGGATAAGTCTATCTCTTGCTCATGTTTTGATAATAAATAAAGCTTGGCTTTATTTTATAAGATGCTTAATAATGTTATATTTCGAAAGTGTGTTGTTGAAGATTTTTTTAGTGAAAGATGTCTTCTTGAAGCTACATCTCTTGGCGTTTTTGTTTATAAGCAAAGAGTTTCGAATAAAGAGGACATGCTTATGATTATGAAATTGGTGAAGTTGGAGAAGTTCGAAATGAAGGAAGAAGTAAGGGTTTGAAGCACGCTTTGGAGAAACGTTCTATTCTCCTGAGTAATCACTTTGAGATGGATCTGAATGCCATCAAATTGTGAGTAGAGTGCCAGCGGTTAAAAATTGCAGCCGGTTGTTGATAATTCTGGGCCGTACTGTTCTGTACCAGTGCCGTACGTTAGTCAAAGCCAGCCGTTCCAAGACTTAGCGTATGGGGTTAGAGTTTGTTGATTCACGGCAGGGAAATACATTCATGACAGGTGATAGGTGCCAGCGGGTTCTACAACAGCAGACGCATTTTTATTAGATGCCAGTGGCTTCCATAATAGCAGATGCCCTGATAATATACTTATGTGAAGCTACAGCAGGAGGGTTCGATATTAATTCAAGAGTAACCAGGACTTCACGCCTTATACAGTGCATTCGAATTCCTAGGCGTCTTCATCTGCAGCAGTCGTCAGTTAAGGAAGGACTCACGTGAATGGTCAAGCTGTCACGTGAAGAAGACTCACGTGAATGTTCAATACTGGAGGATACGTTTTGCAGTCGGTGAATATAAATCAGGTGCAGTTAGATGCAATTCGATTTACATAGGAGTAGTTATAAACAAGTATAACTGTTTATCATTACATGGAATCATTTCAATAAATTTCTCAATTAAGTGTTTTGCTGAGGTTCATAGTTTAGTGGAATTATTGTTTCCAAGAGGCATAAGAATTCAGATTGTCAGACTTCTTTAAAATTTATCATAGCAAAATAGAGAACTGCGTGGAATTTGTTTTTTCAATGGAATACAAGTATTCGATTATCAGATTTCTTTAGAAATTCTGTATTGCAAAATTAAGAGCCGGCAAGGGTTCTTTACACAATACATCACACTAAGCATTAATTAGATCAGTCAATAAGATAGTTCGATTTTAATCTATCTTTGCCCAGCGAGTATAGTCCTTGACAAATGGAAGACAAGGCATGTGCCTAATGTCATTAACGACAAC
The DNA here is from genome assembly GCA_027943335.1 of Chamaecyparis obtusa. Classification (NCBI taxonomy): domain Eukaryota; kingdom Viridiplantae; phylum Streptophyta; class Pinopsida; order Cupressales; family Cupressaceae; genus Chamaecyparis; species Chamaecyparis obtusa. The sequence continues at coordinate 131,107 of BSBK01000044.1, forward strand.
CAAGGGGCATTTGGGTCAGAGAGGTGTCCATTGACAGGGAAAAGAGGTGCGATCTCTCCACCTCAAAAGATATAAAGACTTTCAACATATTTGCTTTGGAGGGGCACGGAGGAACATCGAAGAAGAGTATTGGAAATAAGAGTTGAAGAATAATCTTCTTCAATAATATGGAGCATATAAAAAGAACACAATTTCTTCTACAATCATACAGAGATATATACAGATATCTCTGTAATCCATCATCAGTTAAGAAAAGTCATAAAAGGAAGAGCCCAGTCCCTATAATATATATATATATATATATAGATATATATATATACGATCAATAAATCATTTATATATATATATATAATTGGTATGTGTTGATATCTTACAGTTTGGTCTCTTAATGAATTTACAAAACAAAGATAACAAGTCTTATATATATATATATATATATATCCCTAATCCGATTTGTCACCTGCCAGACTGGAAGGAAGGAATATAAGGATGTCTTTAAGGAGAGCTTGTGTAAATCCCGCCAATAGCTTCTGTCCCAAAATAGGGTGGGGGTTAGCGTCCCAATAGTTTGGGCTTGGACCTATAAACCTTGAGGGAGCCTATTGGGAATTGTCTCTAAGCGTCTCGATCACATCCTAAAGTCTTCCTATCCAATTCGACAGGGTAATAAGTTGGACATGGGACCATCAATATAGTCATAAGAGGAAATATAAAATCTATTTAAATTATTATTTCATTTAATTAAGTTGAAATACTAAATAGATCTATATGAATTACAAGCACGATAAGTAGACTAGAGAGATCCAAGGATACAAACTAACAAGTGACATTACAAATGGTATCAGAGCATAATCCTGCCATCCTGTGGAGGATAGTTCATGCAAACATATAAACAGAAGAAAAGCACAAAAGCTATGGCCGAGCAGTTGGCAAGTGAACTAAGAAGCTTCATAGAACAAACCAATGAGAGATTTGAGAGAACTAACCAATTAATTCTCCAAGCCATTCAAAATATGAACAATAGCCATCAGAATAAAAGACACATCCCTAATACAGGAAGAGATACCCATTCCAATCATTCAGAAAATGAACACTCGACACAAAAATCTGCACTCAGGCCTACCATTCCGCCTTTCCTTCCAAGAGAAGAACCCAATTTTGAAGAGGAGGAGCCAACCACAAATAGTGTGGAAGAATTGGCCCAAATGTATGCAAGGTTAGAACCAGCAATCCAACAGCTTATTCCCTTTAAGGAATATTATGAGACCAAGACCATGGCAAATAGAAATAGAAGGAAGAATCATGCTGACAAGGACCTTGAATCAAGGATAAGTAAGTTGTCCCTACCATGTTTTGAGGGATCAGGGAAGGAAACTGCTCAATCATGGGTCCAATAACTAGATACATATCTATCCCTTAGTCCCATGACTGAAGAAAATGCCATTAAATTCGTTATACTCCATTTAACCGGGTTAGCCCACAATTGGTGGCACCATGGTCTCATTACTCTAGGCCATAAAAATATCACGACCTATAGCGAATTTACTCAAAGACTCATGAGTAGATTTGACCAAAGAGATCCCGAAGGTTATCTCCAAGAACTCACCCAACTCAAACAAATAGGAACTGTGGATGAATTTGTCCACAAATTCCAAGGATTGTCCGTTATGGTACCTGATCTTTCCCAAAAGAGACTCACTTATATGTTCATTGAAGGACTGAAAGATTCCACCAAAAACTTGGTTAAACTATTTGAACCCCAAAACCTGGAGGAAGCCATCAAAAAGGCAAGGAAGGTTGAATCAAATTCTTCAAAAGAAAGATCTAAGAATTTTTCAACCAAGACAGAACACGGGCATGAAGATTCGAGAAAAGATTATAGAGAAAAAGAATGTTATTTTTGCAAAGGACAATGGATTAGGGGACACCAATGCCGAAGCAAGGAAGCCCTCAAACAGAAAGAGGACGTACTAAAGAAAGGTGTGTGTTTCAGATGCAAAGGCCCTTGGGAACCAGGACATAAGTGTGAGAAGAGTCAACTACACAGATTAGAAGCAACACTCGAAGCAGAAGAGGAAGGAACTCCACATAAGAAAACGAAAAGTGATCAAGGGAGTCTTAACAATATCCAATCAAAGAGTGAAGGAATGGGAGGCCACTGGAGCTTTGAAGAGATTCAACCATAATCGTACTACAATTTAGAAATCTATTTCAATTGATAGTTTAACACTAGTAATCAATATATTTATGTACTTAATAATTTAAAATCATTAATAAACATTTAAGATATATTTCAAATGAGGGGAAATGACGACAATCAAGGGAGAATCGCGAAGGGCACCCTATTGTAGTTGCAGTAAGGAAGAACTGCATAAAGGTATTCTACTGCACTATAATTTAGGGAGAACCGCTAAGGGCACCTTATTGTTAGTATCTTCCCAAGGCTGCAATTAAGGGAGAATCGCTAGGGCACCCTATTGCAGTAGCATGTAAGGGAGAACCGCTATAAGGGCACCCTAGTGCTCTGTAATTAAGAGAGAATTGCTAGGGCACCCTATTGCAGAAGAGACCAAGGCTGCAAATTAGGGAGAATTGCTAGGGCACCCTATTGCATTAGCATGTTAAGGGAGAACCGCTACAAGGGCACCCTACTGCGTTGTGATCAAGGGAGAACCGCTAGGGCACCCTATTGCAGAAGAAACCAAGGTTGCAATTAAGGGAGAATTGTGAAGGGCACCCCATTACAGTGACAATTAAGGGAGAACCGTTGTAAAGGCACCTTACTGCATTGTGTTTGAGGTAGAATTGCTAAGGGCACCCTATTGCAGAAGTAGTTGGGGAAGAACCGCCAAGGGCACCCTATTGCAGATGTAGTTAAGGGAAAACTGCTAGTAAGGGCACCCTACTACACTGTTATTACGGGAGAATTGCTAGGGCACTCTACTACAAGAAAGAAATTATATTTCTGAAGGCCTAGGAGAGAGATCTATCTTCTAGGAAGGATGGATATGCCAAATATTGGACATCCATAAGGCCTTAAGGTAAGAGTAGTTCTGAGGAGATGGTATCTGAGCTAGAGGACTGCTCTAAGTAAATTATGGGATAACTAGAGCCGCAGAGAGTCCTCCTATAGGGGGCTAAAAAACTTGATCACGAACTCTCCCTAAGGATTAAGGTTATTCATCTTGAAACCAAGCAAGATTTAACAGAGGAGAAGAGAAGTTCTATAATACATCAAGATAAGTTTCATCTTTGAATTGTTCTTAGTATTGAATATTATCTTTAGATTTGATAAGTTTATATTTGAATATATTACAGTTCTAACCTCAAGTAGAAATTATGATTGCAGGTTAGAGTTGCATATAAGTCTCACATTGCTTGAGGACAAGCAATTTTGGGAAGGGTGGACTGTAATGTCCCCTTTCTCAAATAAATATTAATATTAAATAATAATTTAATTAAATGAATAAGAGAAATAATAAAATATAATTATAATTATGGTTATAATAAAATATAAATAATTACAATTATAATATGAAATTGAATTATAAATATAAATATAAATAAATAATATAACATATTATTATTCCCAAATAATAAATTGCCATATAATAATATATTACCTTTGCAGTAATAATATAATAATATTAATATTAATATTGATATTATAATATAATAATATCAATATTATAATATTCAATTATATATATATACTAATCCTCACATTATTATTTTATATCTTAATATCCATAATAATATTTAATAATATTATAATCTTAATGTTAATAAAAAAATATTATACTAACTTAATACTGAGTCGTCAACCATAAGAGGTCGTGACCCTTGAGACTCTACCGTGAATACAAACAATAAATCCACGCAGATGAACAAAGAGGAAAAGGGCATCTAAGGCAGTCTTCTAATAAAAAAACAAAAGAAAAAAAGAAGAAAAGAAAACATTAGAAAGCAGCCGTATGAGTTGATGGAATTGGTTGATATTAATGAGCAGCTGGGAAGAGATAAGAAGTCTATGCATGAAGACAAATTCTTAAAAGAATTCCCCAAATACGTGGAGCCAATTTGATAAAAGACAAATTACAGATAAGTCATATCAGACAAGTTAACAAATCAGAAAAAGACAAAAGGCTCAGATTTTGTCTTTAGCGTTAGAACTAAGAAAAGTTAAAAGCAAAGTTTAAAAGAAGTCAATAATAAATAAAGGATATCGTATCTTCTTTGGGACATATGAAAAATTTCATAAGAGACAAAACAGGGAAAAGAAAGGAGAAAATTATTATAAATGTTTTAGATGGGTTGTCCCTGCTGGTTGGTATATTTTTACAGACCCGAGTCTGATTTGTGCCCAGATTTTATATTGTTTGAGGTTTGAATGTGTTGAAGGGAGTTGGACAGTTGAGAAATCAGTTGGGATAGATATATATATTTTGAATACGGATCATCTTCTTGGACATTTCTTTATATAACATAACCCAATCAGTATTAAGTTTCAAAGTCTAGATTGATATAATCCATAATAGCTTTAAATAGCAGATCGTTGTTCACATCGGAAAATACTAAATTGGTATCCTGTCACATACAGATCAGATTACAACTTATTCCATTATCCTATTTAAGTTCTGCTCCCTTGAACACTTAACTTATTGACACAAGGCATAAGGAAATAATCATAATAAGTGACTATAAGAGAAGATTACCTTGCATAATAATCTGCCATACCTAATATAGTAGAGATCATAGTAGTCATTAAGTATAGATGTATCTACAAGATCAATGTATTAAGGTTACATCAATTTGTCCAAATCAGAGATTGTAAGAGGCATTATTATTAGTGGTGTGACATATCTTTGACTTAATATTATCAATTCATGAGTTCTTGGGATTGTAATTCATAAAAAGATCAAAGAGTTCAAGTAGTTGTCCCTTAATCTCAAGATATCCTAAGAGGGGACATTACAACAACATTACCAATGTGTTGATAGATGTCATCTGATCGCAGTTCCTGCAGCAACCTATGCAATCTTAACCACAATGGCACCTTGTTAAGTGGTTCATCTATTGGGTCAAACCTTGGGGACCAAGGCTGGATGAAGAGCCCCTGCAAAGCCCATGAACCAAGGGCCAGATGCCAAAATCCAATCCCTCTCAGCCGCAGAAGTAAAAACCATTTGGATAAACCCTAGAGGTAAAAAGCTTATACCAAGGATCGAACCCTTCTAATTGTGTTCGCACCAAAGTTGAATTTGAGCCAAGGTAGGCCAAATCCACACAAATTTAGCAATTGCTGTAGTTTGTTTCATCTTTTCCACTTTCTAGTTGAGGAGATGGTCAGGAATCAAAATGTCTTGCACTCCCTCTGTAATAGAAAGATTTATATTCCTGAGTGAAACCTTAATAATGCCCTTGTCATTACTTCTGTCAAGGTGTTGTTCAACTTCTTCGAATAGTACGCCAATATTCTGTTAGGAATGGGAACACTGAGAGGGGGGGGGGGTGAATCAGTGTTCACTTAATTTAATCTTTTTGCTTTACTTCTTAAACTTGACTTGAATGCTTAAGTATTGAAATGATCATTAACATAAATAAGAAACATGAACTCAACACATAACACCAATGTGGTTACGGGGAAATCCAAATAGGTAAAAACCACGGTGGGAATTGACACCCACTAATAATTTGTACTAGTGTTTTATGATCTTTGTTAGAAAATCCTTAACCCTGTTAGGAGTTGCTTTACAATGTATTTAGTACAGTGACCTGGTCAAGGGTCGGACCTTGTTAGGAGTCTTTTACAATAACCCTGTTAGGGGTGTGGACACACTGTCCTAGAACTCACAGCTCAAGTGGTGAAGGCTACAACCTTCTGATCTCAGTTACACACTATATCTGCTAGATGAATTGGCACTGTGACACTGCTTGTCTGATCAGTTCCTTTGATGCGCTGATGCTTTGACCTCTTGCAAAGCTGTAATACATCTTAACAACCCTTACATACTTCTGCTCTGCTTATTTCAACTCTATCAACTTCCATGCTTCATTACAACAGCGCATCTAATATTTATATGCGCATACAAAACAATTAACTAGGTCGGCCCTTTAACTGATTACACACAATGCTCCCAATTGAATTGGCTCAAGTGTGTTTACAAACAAACATAATTATATGTCTACAACCTAATTACAATAGGCGCATAGCCCTTACACAACAATAATATAACCGCTAACCAAAATACCAACAGTTGGCTACTTGCACTGTTCTTCTCTGGCATTCATTGTCTGTGCAACTTAAACTCTCTGTATCTTCCTCATACTGAATCTTCTGATCATGCGCTCTTAGACTTAGCATGAATATGGTCTTACCAACTTAAATTCTAGGGCGCATACCATAATTTTGTCGTATGCACGTGCGTTGATGCTCTGACCTTCAGGTACTCTGTACATTGTTCAGTCTTCAACACTTAGCCAATTTCTGATCTTCTTATCATGAGCGCTAACTCCAAAACATCATATGACTTTGTTGCCATAATGACAACACTATATTAAGTCATATACATTAGTATAGTCAACTTGTCAACAATCTCTCCCTTTGTCATTGATGGCAACAAAGGAATATGGCAAAGTTACTAACTGTCCGTTCATACAAAAAACACTTAATCATACTCTATCTTATATCTCTCTTATGTCTTCTTACTATATATTTTCTTTACATAGCTATAGCTCCATATTCTATACATACTCCGCTTTTGACATTAATGACAAAGATGTTACAAAACTGAATTTGTACAAGTACTTACACTGAAAGTACATCTGGGTATGCAATCTGTAAATTTTGGATCTCTTGCTTCCAAAATGCCATCAATGCATTGATTGTTTGGAGATGGGCGGATAAGGCATATTGTAGTTTCTCCATCTTCTCCAAATCTGAACTAGGACTTTGATCATATGTCACCATGGTGGCATTGATCTCCTTTATATTTTGATTCAACACATCTAGGGAAGGCGCAAGAGCATTTCTAAGCTGAGTCTGCCTAGCCCTTATCTTTGACATCTCCTTTTCTTCCTTCTCAATTTTGTCAATCTGTCCCTAATATACATTGTTACACATGTTTACATCAGTAGAGGGATCTTCTACTGACTTCCTCACTTTTTCAATCATGGCCTCTGCTTCTTGAATCTTCTTGTAGTGATCAGCTGTCAACTTATCTTGATCCATACAGTCAGCAATAATTTTTCTTCCTTTTGCTGCAAACTCTTTCAAAGTTGCTTGTCCAACTTTGAGTGAACTGAGGTCTAGTGAGAAGTTGCTGACCAGCTCATTTAGTCTTTTATGCATATACTTCTCTACAACTAATGATGCCGATTCTTCCAAGTTAGAGAAATTACTCTTGAACTGTGAAAGAATTGCACTTACATCATCAACAGAGTGTACCTTTGACACTTTCTTATCTGCTGGTAACAAGTTATTTAGGATATTTACTGATTCTACAAGGAGGGGATTCCTCATTACCAGTTTCTCCTTGGTCTTCTCCATAGCTAAGACACTGAACTTGATCAGGTCTTCTTCTCCCCATGAGTCCAAACTAGTGGTGTCAGGTGTCAAGCTTGACAACAATGATGTTGAGGGAGTGATAGGAGTGCTATCCATCACTTCTTGCTTTACTTTGCTTAGTTTTTCAACAGATGGCTTATCTGTTGTTTCATTTCCTTTTTCGTCTTCTTTTTCTTTCTCCTCTTCCATCTTTTCTTTCTCTTTTTCTTGCTCTTCTTTTTCTGTTTCCTTCTCTTCTTTTTCATTTGTTATATCTTCAATGTGTACTTCTTGTGGCTTCGGTGAATTGTTACCGCAAAGGATTTCAGCTTCTTGTGTGCTCACAAAAGCTTCCTCAAACATATCTAGGTCTCTATCCGTGGCCGCCATGGCTATTTCTACATTGTCAATGATGATAGTGTTATCTTTTAGTGACTCTGTCATGGGTGCAAACTTTTCTGCCTCTCTATGTGTTTCTACTGCAGGCGCTGAATCCTAAGGACGTGTCATTGATACCTTTGTGGTCTCTGTCTCCTTGGCTTCCTTAGGAGGCACTTGAGTTGTGTGTGTAGTAGATGGATACATGTGTCTATTCAAGAATACCTTCTCAAAGGCTTTCTCTGTCTCTTTAGCTACTAACTCATAATTTTTATCCATGATATGCAGTGTTCTTGTCTTAGTCCGGATGTGTGGTTTCACCAAATCTAACAACAGGGCTTTTTCTTCAAGAGAACATACTAGGATACTTTCATCTAGAATTTTCTCTCTTATTCTCAGATCTTCCTCATTTGCCTGTCTCTTCAAGAATTCCAAAATGTTCTATACATTGTTTGGAATCACTGTTTTTAGTTCTAGGACTGTCTTTTTAAACTTCAGCATATGTTTGACAATCATTCCATGAATCTCTGATTTGTCAATCTCACTATATTTCTTATAGAACTTTCCTACTTGATCAATTCTGCCTTCATCAACAATCCTTGTACTTTTCAACTATCTTTTCAGGTATCCTATACCTCATCTGCATTCTCACTCTGAATGTTTTGAACTCCAATTCCATATAATCCTTAAGGGTACTTTCTGTGGATGCCTTGAAGGATATCTGAATATCTTGGTCTTGCCATGCTTGATGGCTCTTATGTTGTCTATTACCTGTGCACGCAAGATCTCACACAGATTAAACTCTCCATTCTCTCTTACCAACCTTATTGTTGCTAGAATGGTGGCCGCTGACACACTGTTTACTCTGCTGGTGTGCTAGAACCTGCAGTATCATGGACGTCAATTTGATGTCTTTCTCCTCTATAGGCTCTATTGTCATTCTGCGCCTATCACTTCTTGATTTGCAAGTTTGCTCAACTAGTTTTCTCACGTCCTTGCCTGCTGGAAGAACGTCGCCTTTCTTAGAGAGACTTGTCATCTCATGAATTAGGTCACCGGTGATTCTTACTGGAACTTCACCTATCCAGAATAGGTCATCATGAATCCTGCTAAGTAGAATCTTTATCCATTCGGACTCATAGAACTCATATGCAGTCGCATATTCAATTATCGAGTGGTTTTCAAGCTGCGCATACTCATCCATGAAGGTTTTATCATTGTTTCCATGTGCGCTCTTATTCTATCCAAACCTACTGGTTCCTTCTTGCAATATATGTATGCCCTGATATCTTCCACATGCATAACACCCATGGGAGTGCGGGAGAATACACCTTCTAGGTCGTCTAGTGTGGATTTGAACGGATGCCTCTTAAACACATATCTCTTCTTCTCCACCACATCAAATACAATGGGAGTAGCCATTACTTGTATATCGCTTTCCAAATGATCTCAAAGACTTCTAAATCGGCGCGACGGATTATGGCTCTCGAAACCGATCAAATGCACTTGCTAAACACTGGTGAATCAATCTGTAATCCTTCACACTCAAATGCTAGGGCTCCTCTGCTCTCCAATCACTCTGAATTCGAATGTAATGAGAGATCTAAAAGCTTCTGTGTACTTTAAAGTAAGAATTCTGCCATTAATGCTTGCCGCGTAAACCAGGCTGTCACTGATAATTTCCAACTTTCATTGTGTAATCAGTCAGCTAGTGTGCTCTTGCACATAGGTTCTGCTAGTCTCCAAAAGGTTAAGTCCAAAGGCGCATACTCTGAGGGTGAGTATACCGGCCGCGTAGGGGTTTAGAGCTAAATTAGCTCCCCCTATGACCCTGAGGGCCATTCATCTAGATGTAGAGGGTGCATCCATTGTGGATGCATCCAATACATTATCATTAACCTTATCCTTCTTTGCCTCTGACCAAATCAAGCTCGCATCTTCTGAAGTTTTCACAAACTTGACCTCTCCTTCGGTGTCCAGTATTGATTTTTCTGGCTTTCTAGGGATTTCCTGACTTTGCGTCCTTGATATACAGAACTTTGAGATGTGTCCAGCCTTGCTACATGAGTGACAAATAACTGGAGGCCTTATATTCCTCGACACATTGACATGGGTTACCATTTTACACTATCTAGCTGAGTGACCATTATAGTTACATATCTGACATGTAACATTCTGAGAACTTATATTTGGCTGATTCTGATTTCTCTGATTATGTTGAGTCTTGTTCTTCTGACTTGTCTTGCAATTCATAGCTCTATGACCAAATTTATTGCATGAATAACAGTAACCATTGAAAGGTCTTACTTCTGTACAATTCCTTGCTATATGTCCATGCTTGTTACATGCATAACAGGTTTGATTTACTAGCTTGCGCTCATTCTTGGATGGTTCAACATGATCTTTAGTCTGACTTCCAGTCTCCTTAGCATCTCCTTAGCATCTGTGGTGTCTTCTGGTGCTTTCATTCTTGCTCGCATGTTGTCAATCTGATTTTGTGCTTCATTGAATCCAATGCCGCTGGTATCTCCTTTAAGCTTCCGAGCATACAATTGAGATTCAATCAGTATCCTTGCTTGTGTGTAATTTATCAATGTGATTCTTAGCCTCTTTCAATTTAGATTCCAAGCTTTCCTTGTTGTTTCTTAGTTCCAAGATTTCCATGTTTGCTTGTCTCAATTCTTCATTCAGTTGAAGGTTCTCTTTGATCTGTTCATCATAGACTTCCTGATTGTTAGTTAGCTTATCATCCAATTCTTCATTCAGTTCTTTCAGGGATGAATTTTCTTCATTCAACTTCTTGATTATTATCCCTAAATCACTGGTAGAGCATTCTTTCAAATCTTTTCTTAGCCTTTTGATAACTGCTTGAGCATCACTGACTTTTTCTTTTAGTTCTTCAATTTCTTTTTCAGATATGTCCAAGTCTTCAAGAGCAGCTTCAAGATTTCTTTTCAGATGTTTCATTTCTGCTTTGTCCATGATCTCCTCAAGTGGTTAAACTTCTTTGTTGAAGACCAGAGCTCTGATACCAATTGTTAGGAATGGGAACACTAGGAGGGGGGGGGGGGGGTGAATCAGTGTTCACTTAATTTAATCTTTTTGCTTTACTTCTTAAACTCGACTTGAATTCTTAATTACTGAAATGAACATTAACATAAATAAGAAACATGAACTCAACACAACACATAACACCAATATGGTTACGGGGAAACCCAAATAGGTAAAAACCCCGTGCGAATTGACACCCACTAATAATCCGTACTAGTGTTTTATGATCCTTGTTAGAAGATCCTTAACGCTGTTAGGAGTGGCTTTACAATGTATTTAGTACAGTGACCTGGTCAAGGGTCGGATCCTGTTAGGAGTATTTTACAATAACCCTGTTAGGGGTGTGGACACACTGTCCTAGAGCTCACTGCTCAAGTGGTGAAGGCTACAACCTTCTGATCTCAGATACACACTATATCTGTTGGATGAACTGGCACTGTGACACTGCTTGTTTGATCAGTTCCTTTGATGCGCTGATGCTTTGACCTCTTGCAAAGCTCTAATACATCTTAACAACTCTTCGCATATTTCTGCTTTGCTTATTTCAACTCTCTATCAACTTCCATGCTTCATTACAACGGCGCATCTAATATTTATATGCGTATACAAAACAATTAACTAGGTCGGCCCTTTAACCGATTACACACAACGCTTCCAATTGAATTGGCTCAAGCGTGTTTACAAACAAACATAATTATGTCTACAACCTAATTACAATAGTCGCATAGCCCTTACACAACAATAATATAACCGCTAACCAAAATACCAACAGTTGGCTGCTTGCACTGTTCTTCTCTGACATTCACTGTCTATGCAACTCAAACTCTCTGTATCTTCCTCATACTGAATCTTCTGATCATGCGCTCTTAGACTTAGCATAAATATGGTCTTACCAACTTAACTTCTAGGGCGCATACCATAATTCTGTCGTATGCACGTGCGCTGATGCTTTGACCTTTAGGTACTCTGTACACTGTCCAGTCTTCAACACTTAGCCAATTTCTGATCTTCTTATCATGAGCGTTGACTCCAAAACATCATATGACTTTGTTGCCATAATGACAACACTATATTAAGTCATATACACTTGTATAGTCAACTTGCTAACATATTCACCTCCCTCCTTCTTGCCTGACGCGGCTCTCATTCTCCTCCGTCTTCCCCTGATTCGCATCCACTGCTACCCTGCTTCATTCTCTCATCTTCGCATTTTTCAAAATGGTGTATAGAAATCAATTTCCAATTTAATTTACTTGTCATTAAATTATCAATATTAATAATCAAGGTTTATCATCAAATTAGTAATGTATAATTATCATTAATATTCTAACTATCAATATTGTAATTATTAGAATATTTCTAATATTAGTGAGTTTCTTTAATGCTCACTGCAATTCTTTTGCAATCTATCTTTAGATAGTTGCCATTTTTTTGTATCTTTCGTATTGTATTTATGAGAGGTTCTAGCTCTTTGTAAATCATTCATTCAATACAAAATATTTAGAATATTTTATGGTATCAGAGCCGCGTGTCCGTCTGCCTTTGTTCGTGTTTGTTTTTTTTGGGTCGAGATTGCCTGTGCTGGTTTTTATTTTACCTTCAAAATCTTTTGGTATCTGTTGGCAAAGGAGTTTGATATTTTTGCGAAGGGATTCGCGTCTGTCCTTTCCACGCAATGAAGGAGCTTCAGATTCCCATGACTACATTTGGTGACGGGATTAGGGACTTTATTCCTTCTAGCGCGGGCGATGAAGGATTTGGCGACCAATCTCAACTGTATTCTGTCCGCACGCAACTAAGGGATCCTCATTCCCTATGCTTCGACACTTCTGCAACTTGCAAAATTTTTTTTTGCTCTTCATAGTCGCTGATTAGGGTTTTCTTCGAAAACCTAACTTTTTGAACTCATAAATTCTTTTTGATTTCATATTTGTGGTGGGTTTTTCGAGACCTTATTTGGGTTTTCGTCAGAATTTTCTAGGCACTTCGTTTTTCGTGCCTCAATTTTTGGGCTAGTGGATTTGATTTCTGACTTCAAATTCTTTCTGGGTTTTCTATCTACTGTTGTGGGTACTTGTCGATTTTTTCTGGGTCAGCCTGAAATTTGCCTCGAACGCCGTGCAAATGGCTTCTTTGACCAACGTGATGCTGGAAAACAGTTAGCGGTTTAATGGCAGCAATTACAATACTTGGAAGCAGCGAATGTTAACCATCTTCGAGTATCGTCATTTGGATGTGCTTGTTCTAGGCACAGAATCTCGTCCTACCTCTGCTAGCACGCCTAGTGGGACCTCCGTTCAAATAGATCAGGATAAGTTTGATAATCGGAATCGCGAAGCTGTTATGCTTCTCAAGCTATCTGTCACAGATGATCAGTTACCTCAGATTCCCTCTGGCAAGTCGGCTGCAGACATCTGGAAATATTTGAAGGAGCTGCATGAAACATCCAACAAGAGTCAAGCATTCTTTCTGAAGACTTTGAAACCTTGCTTTCATAGCCTGTTCCCACTCAGAAATACTGTTAGCCTTAGAATAGGTCTGAGGCTCATAGACACTATGAATGTTAGCCGTAAGAGCAAAATTAACTGTAGGTTGCTGTTTGTTCCTACCTTAGAGCAGTCTGCTAATATTTTCAGCAAGTCTATCGGTTCTGATAAATTTGTAAAATTCAGGGAGGCTATTGGTGTTATTGATAGATTGAGCGTTATGGGAGGGTATTAGAATATTTCTAATATTAGTGAGTTTCTTTAATGCTCACTGCAATTCTTTTGCAATCTATCTTTAGATAGTTGCTGTTTTTTTTTATATTTTGTATTGAATGAATGATATACACAGAGCTAGAAGCTCTCATATATACAATACGAAAGATACAAACAAATAGCAACTATCTAAAGATAGATTGCAAAAGAATTGCAGTGAGCATTAAAGAAACTCACTAATATTAGAAATATTCTAATACCCTCCCATAATGCTCAATCTATCAATAACACCAATAGCCTCCCTGAATTTTACAAATTTATCAGAACCGAGAGACTTGCTGAAAATATCAGTAGACTGCTCTAAGGTAGGAACAAACAGTAACCTACAGTTAATTTTGCTCTTATGGCTAACATTCATAGTATCTATGAGCCTCAGACCTGTTGGTTCCCAAAACCACAGATTGGAAATCCAAGAGCCTGCCAATTCTCCAATAGGATTCCAAATAAATTCTGGCCAACAAACGGGAATAATCTAAATTCCCCTGCACTTTGGGCTTCGCTACACCTAGGCGGGTAAACCTTCACCTCAAACCTGATCACTTTCTTCAAGGTTTTTCTATAGCGAATTTAAGCTTGTGAGTTTTCCGGCTGGCAAATTCCTCGAACTCGATCAATATGAAATTGAATGCTGAATGTTTGAATTAAATGTTTTTTGTAATGATTCTTAATAATGGATTTGAGGTTTGTAGGAAGGAATTGATAGATTTTCTGACTTCACATATAAACCCAATACTTCAAAAATAAAGACCAGTGCCTTTGCTCATTCGGGCAATAGAGTCAACTTCAATGAAGATTACGTACAACTTTATAATGTTCTACGCACTTATACTGCCAATCAATTAAATAATCAAGACGCGATAGATCAAATATTTATGCAATCTTAAATTAGTCCAGATTGAACTTTAACTCCTCGGAGACAAACTGGACAAAAATTCGGAAACAATTAAATATTTCACGATATCTGTGATGATCAAGTCTAAGATGCTAAATAACCATGTCCACTTATCTAACATTTAAATTGATACAGAATTCAAAAAATAATTATAAAGGACGGTTCATCTACAGTTTAATTCTCCACACCTTTAATAATAAACAAAGGACATTTTATTTTATTATTAAAATAAAATAATTGAATTTATATTACAAAGTCATATTATGACACCTTATTCCTCCTTACAAATATTCTTCTAATTATAATGCTTCTTCTTCTTCTTTTCGCCCCTATTTCAATTTAAAATGCTCCATATTTATATCCCACTTATTTGAGGACGTGACTATTCAAATTCAAGAATCATATCTTTTATTAACAAAACTTAATCAACACTTGCAAATCGCACTTTTTTATCAAATTTTGGCTTGTTAGGTTGAATGGATTTTATCTCCAACTATTTTTATTGTCTTCCATATGCACAAGATGCACGCCATATATCTTCAGCAACATATTTGTTTTTATAGACCCAATATTTTCTGATGACTTGATAAGCTACGCACAACACCATTTCTAATTTTAGCCGCTGGGTATCATATTTATTTTGTTTCTTTTAATTAATATCGTGACTTTGCAGATATGTATTATTCTCTGCCAATGTTCTTATCTTCTCAAAATAATGACACTTGTGTCTCTAGCGCTGCTAAAGAATATATATATGACTATATTTAAGAAGACATCAAACAATGTTGATTCCATTTACTTCATTTGCCACCACCCTCCAAAGTCATTGGGCTGCTAGGCAAGTACATAGCTCGCTATAGGAAAGGACAAAGAATAAACTATTTTTTAACTTGTATGTATACTTGATTTTCTCCAAGGTGATTCTGTCCATTCCAACGCTGGTATTATAACCCATTTTTTATGATTTCGAATCATCATGGCTCACAACAATTTGAACCGAATAACCATATGTGGACGCATGCCAGCGATATTTATTTGCTTTTATAAAGTATAAACTTTGCCTTATACACAAATGCCAATCTCGGATGGTTGCCATAATCGTGTGATATAAACTTTAATTTTTATCGATGCATAAGTTTCTTGCTATTAAATCCAATGCCTTCAGATTTACAATTGGTGTATGGCTATAGTTGAACTTTCAATAGCCACATATTCATCCGATTTTCAAATCCTTATTGAATGGTTTGCTTAAATATTTTTAAATAGCTTGGAACGGTCCCTGACTTGATGATTGCTTGCCGAAATCATTGATCACAGGATCATAAAACATTTCCATCCTGTGCACTATTTCAGGCTCCCTGCATACATTTCAATGGTGATAATTCCTCAACCCGCAGGCATCTTTCCTCTTGTCACAATACCTGCACATGCATATTTCGGGTGATCTCCTGTACTTTAATCATAAATAAATCCCTATTCTTGGAGGATGATTTATCATTCTTGAACATCTGCGATTAGTTTAGAAAATTCTATACATCATGAATTGTGTCTTTTGTAGTAAATGAGATTTGTATCAAACTGTATTAGTGTAGGTAAACTGTATTCCTCTCCAAGAATAAGGTACGTTGCATAAACAGGTCAAGTATGATCTTGGAATAATGTATGAGATCATTTTCTATCATCTAAATCTTTTGAATGCTCATTTCAATCCTCAGCAACTTCTTTGATTACACTAGAGCATATCACTAATCAAATGGAGGTCCTAATTTGTAAAAATCAGGACTCCATCAAGACCTATTCTGAGGCTAACGGTATTTCTGAGTGGGAACAGGCTATGAAAGCAGAGTTTCAAAGTCTTCAGAAAAATCACACTTGGGTCCTTTCTGATCTTCCTTCAGGGAAGAAGCCCATTAGTTGCAAATGGGTGTACAAGGTGAAATACAAAGCTGATGGAACCTTAGACAAGTATAAAGCTCGTCTTGTTGCTCGTGGATTCTCTTAGAAAGAAGGCATTGACTATGAGGAGACTTTTGCTCCTACAGCCAAATTGAGTATCATACGGCTAGTTCTTGCCTTAGCAGCTCAGTTTGGTTGGAAAGTCTATTAGATGGACGTTAAGAGTGCCTTTCTGAATGGTGATTTGCAGGAAGAAGTATACATGATACAACCTCCTAGATTTAAGGTTGTTGGTCAGGAACACAAAGTCTGTAAACTTGTCAAAGCTCTCTATGGTCTGAAACAAGCCCCTCGGGCCTGGTACATGAAGATTGATAGATATTTAACTCATTATGGTTTTCAGCGGAGTCCATCAGATTCAAATTTTTATATCAAACATGTAGGTGACGCTATATTGTTTATAGTTGTCTATGTGGATGATCTGATCATTACTGGCAGTTCAGAACATTTGATAATTGAAATCAAACAGGATCTATGTCACACCTTTGATATGACAGATTTGGGATTCTTGCACTATTGCCTTGGAATTGAGGTTTGGTAGACTGAGCACAGTATCTTTATTTCTCAGTCCAAATATGCCAGAAATCTTGTTGACAAGTTCAAAATGCAGGATTGTAAACTTGCCTCCACTCCTATGGAACCCGGGCTTAAATTGTCAGCTTAGTCCACTTCACTTGCTGTGGATGAATCTTTGTTTAGACAACTAGTCGGTGGTCTCATTTATCTTACTATCACCAGACCTGACATCAGTTTTGCAGTAAGCTACATATCCCGGTTTATGACAACTCCCAAGGCTGATCATTGGACAGCTGCAAAGCGTGTCCTGCGCTATGTAAGCAGTACTTTTGATTATGCCTCTTGTACACTCGGAGTCCTGACCGTACACTATGTGGCTACACAGATTCAGATTGGGTCGGCTCTGTTGATGATCGTAAGTCTACCACTAGATATGTATTTAATTTGGGATCTGGTGCTGTCACATGGACTAGTAAGAAACAAGAAGCGGTGGCTCTATCTTCGACTGAAGCAGAGTATCGGGGAGCAGTTAAGGCAGCTTGTGAGGCAGTTTGGCTTCGGCGGATGCTTGTAGGTATGCATGTTCCCCAGTCAGGATTGACTCCTATATTCTGTGATAATCAGGGAGTGCTCAAACTGGCAAAGAATCCGATTTTCCATGAACGAACTAAGCATGTCGAAACACATTGTCATTACATTCGTCAGCTAGTTGAAGACAAATCTATTTAGTTGCTGTATGTTCCTACCTTAGAGCAGTCTGTTGATATTTTCAGCAAGTCTCTCGGTTCTGATAAATTTGTAAAATTCAGGGAGGCTATTGGTGTTATTGATAGATTGAGCATTATGGGAGGGTATTAGAATATTTCTAATATTAGTGAGTTTCTTTAATGCTCACTGCAATTCTTTTGTAATCTATCTTTAGATAGTTGCTATTTTTTTGTATCTTTCGTATTGTATATATGAGAGCTTCTAGCTCTTTGTAAATCATTCATTCAATACAAAATATTTAGAATATTTTAGTAATATATCGTAATATACAATTATTAATATTATAGTATATAATTATTTTAATTGAAATATTGTAATGTATCATAATAATTAAATATTTTTAATTGTTCATATTTTAATTATTATAACATTGATATTTTAATATTTTAATATATATCATCAATTTAAATGAAGAATACTAATATTTATATTTAATATTTTACTACCAATCACATGATCGGTAGTAATTATTGACATGTGTTAATGGAATCAATACTTAACCACAATGAGACATCACTGGGGTATTAACTATTACAAAAGATGACCATTAAAGTAAAACTAATATATTAATATTCTAATATATATTCCTCCCACTAGACTGTATCTGAACGTTGCCCTTGCCGACAACGGTATACTCTTCACCTCCTCCAAATATGACTGAATCAATATAGGGAGAAAATTCTTTAAACCAATCACGCCTATGAGTGAAATGCCAAGAAACACCAAAATCTATATACTAGGTAGAAGATTTCACATGGTCGTCTTTTAGTCATGAAGGCGTAAAAGGCAAACTCTTTCTGCTTTGTGTGCTTAGCAACATTGGATTTAGGTTGAGACCATCTCCCTGCTTCTGCTGTTCAGAAGCTAAACGATTGTGATAATCCTTGAGCATATGGCCATATTTATGACAATAGTTACATTGAACCTTCTTCTTCGAAGCATCTTGAGATTGACTGGAGCCCTTCTGCTAAGATGACTGTGATGACTGAGATTTGACTTTATCCTTGTGAAAGGATTTAGTTGCAAAGGCTTGCTTTGAGGACGAGGTGACACTGTTACCAAACTGTTGTTTTCAACAATCCTGCTACAGGAGTTTGGTGCACAACTTTGGAAACTTCAGATCAACATTAGTTGAAGTAATGTTGAGAGTTTCTAAAGAGTGCTCATAACATATAGGTAGACTCTTCAGGTTGATGACTACCATATCTTCTTCCTCCATTTTTCGACCAATAGCTTCAAGTTGATCTCAAATGTCCTTAATCTTCATGAGATTTTCTTGGAAGGACATGCGTTCATCCATCATGATGGACAACTACTGGTTCTTTAGGAAGAATGCTCGACTTTTGTTGGATGTCTCATGCAACTCCTTTAGATGCTTCCAGATTTCTGATGCTAACTTGCCAGGAGGAATTTGAGGCAACTGATCATTTGTGACAGAGAGCTTGAGAAGCACGATGGCTTCTCAATTCCAGTCATCAAACGTGTTCTGGTTTGCTTGCACTGTGGTAGGATGAGTCTCTTTTCCCAAAACAAGATCATCAAGGCGGCGATATTCGAAGATTGTCAGCATGCACTACTTTTAGGTGTTATAATTTTTGTTGTTGAATCTCTGAGTGCCTTCCAACATTAAGTTGGTTGATGACGACATCTTGCACGTTTCCCAATGCACAAAAAATGAAAATCAAAGAAGAGGAGATAGCACAAAATCTGAGAAACGAATCCCAATGCAGAAAACAAAGGCAGATGCAAGTACATACTTAAAAAAATGTATAGATGACACGGATTTTGAGAAGAAAATTCAGTTGACCCAAAAAAATCTGACGTAGACCTAGAAGAGATCTCAAAAAACTCACAAGGAATCTGTAATCAAAATAAAATTTCGGTTGGTATGGAATTCTAAACATGAAAACTGAGACACCCACAAAATTCTAACGACAACCCAGTTGAGGTTTTGAAAAACCCTTCAGAATTTGAGAATCTGAAATTGAAAGAAACCCTAGCCGTCTGTAAAAAACTTCAAAAAATGGTGGATGATTGCAGTCGTTTTAAGCAGAGAAGCTTCAGAACCGAAGCTCTCTAACCCAAAAACAGAAGAGGGAAGGCGTTTTGTCATCGGTAGTAAAAAATTGACCTTGAGCAAGGAAGAAATTGCATTAAGTTGGCAAAAAAAATGCCAATCTGTGGGTCGAGTTGCAGAGACGTAGCTGCAATCAGCAAAATGGAGCCTGAAAAATGTTTTGAAAGCCAGAAGAAAATGTGTCTGTATAAAACACAAGTAGAATAATCTTCCAAAGCTTCAGAACGCAGCCAAACAGATCTGTCGTGCAAGTTAAGAAGCCATGTTGAGCAGAGAGCTGATGTGATTTTGATAAAAAATGCAAAAAACTGGGCTGTGGAAAGACACGCGACGGGTCCCGAAAAAACGGGCCAGGAAACCCAGCAATAAGAGCGACTGCTGATGCAGAAATGGTGTCAAAGAAACCCTGGACAGGTTTGGAAGAAATGAATTTCTGCAGCAAAAATCAGAGTTATTTCAAAAATTTAGAACAAATAATTTCAGTGAGGAAATAATAAATTTTTGAAAAAAATCTAGCTCTGATACCATATTACTGAGAAGTAATTGGTAAAAATGTTTGTTGTATTAACAAATGATTAAAACGATCATTATATAGAATATACAAGGATACAAGAATAGAAAGTTTCTAATAAGAAACTGAAGAAGATCGTAGAAACGATCTTATGTGCATATTTTACATAATATACAAAAGATGACCATTAAAGTAATAAAATAGTAATTTAATAGATACCACTCTTAGACTTATATAATTGATAAGAATAGATATTGATATGATTTCCAAGAAACAATATATATTATATCACTTTATAAAAAAGTTGTTTTTATCAATGGTTGATAACACTTTGTTGTTTAGTGTAATGTCCCACCTCCTAGGTTGATTGTAACTTGATCCCTTGATACTGAAAACCTGTGCTTAGTTGTTAAGTAAGCTTGATCTGCTTATCTTCCACTTTATAATTATGAGATTTGCAATATCCTTAAATTTGTGCTGTCCAATTATATCTCAGTTGATCTGAATATTATAGACCTCCTTGCTGCTTATGGTTTGTTAAGTACTGATGGTAAAAAATATTTATTGCTGCTTCATTAAGGTCTGATTATTTCAGGATGTTGATTGTTTTATATATACATATCTGATTAAAATTCAGATGTTTGTATAATAAGGCTGACTGTATATGTGCTGTAACCCAGAATATATAATTTATTGGCTGCTGACTATCTCCCAATTTCTTCTCTTATTTTCTGTTAATATTACATTGCTAACAGAAAATTGAATTGTTTATGATTGGCTTTAGAGTCTGGTCTATGCATGTATATGTGTACGTATGATGTAGTTGGCTGTTGGTCAATGCTGAATATATTTTGACTGTTGACTGAGATTCTACAATGTATCATGATGTATTGCTGACTGTACCCATGATCTCTGCTGATTGGTCCCTATCTTATATTGATGTTTGTTCTGTTTTTTTTGCTGTTGGAATGCCTTCCCTTCTCATTGTTTGCTGTCTCAAGTATCGTGGGTGGGGAGAGAGTAACGACTCTCTTTAAGGGTTGTGACTTAGTAGTGGCAACTCTTAAGTTAGTCATTCACTCATTTAATTAAAATATTTATATTGTTTTATATACATTAGTTTATATTATATATTATAATATAATAGTAAATATATACATAGTATTAAATATTTAATATATGAAAATATTATAATATAATATTAAATATTACATAATATAATATTAAATATTATAACATACGATAATGTTAAATATATATGATAATATATACATAATATGTATATTTATATTATTAATTATTAATTATTTATCTGTTTACATTTTTATATTTTGATTATTATTTATTATTGAATCTTCATTCAAGAAGGGGACATCACATTGCCCCTAAATTGTGTTAACTTCTTGTGTTTCTAATTGATGATATTTTGAAGTTGTTATTGTTGTGGTTGTTTATTTGAAGTAGTCAGAAGGATTGTCTTATACCGGATACCTCCCCTCTCAGTATAATCTTGTGCTCATCACATATTTTACGATTTTCTTAATACATCAGATGCAACACATATCTTTGGGAGTCTAGCAATAGCAAAATGTAATTAAGACTCTTCCACAGGACAAACAGATGGCTTTCCTTAGCAGGCAGAGCTCAACTTGTACAATCAAGTATCCGTGTAATTCTCATGTATCTCCTCTAATTTCTAATGATTCTGTCTCATATTGCCGCTCATTTTGAAGTAATTCAGAAATTTATCTTTGGCAAGTTATGGATAAATAAATAAAATTCCCATTGACTGCCTTGAAGACTGTTTGCACTGAAAAAGTCAGCTAGTGGGTAGTGAATACTAAAGCTCATACCCTTTGACCAAGCCTTGGTCATCAAAATCACTCAGGGTTTCTAACATAAATATGATTCAATTTGGGCCACCATTGTCAAGGAGAGATATGTAGAACATATATTTGACCAAATATTTGTTAACTTTGAAACCTCCCCTAATCTTCATGGCTAAACTTATTCAATAAGGAATGAAACAATTCCAACATGCAGTGAACTGGAGAATAGGGCAATGTACTGCTGTTCATTTTTGGGAAGACAGATGGCATAATGTTCCATGGGCCACCCTCAAATGGGACTCATTATCTCATCTACAACATTTTCTACAGATCCAGGGGAAATTCATGGTTGCTGACTATTGCTGCTCCACCGCTAAAGAGCTCAATACTTTTGGATTTTAAAATTCTAAAAGCAGGTCCTATCCATAATTGCCATCAGTCCAAGGTAAAGCAATGAGAATTATACAATTGTCATGTCATCTTATTCACAGATAAGGATGAAATGATCTGGGCTTACACATTCACAGTCTACTTACAATGGCTTCAACATACAAATCCCAAATCAGCAATATAAGTCAGAAACATAAAAATGGAATAAGATTTGATGCATGTCATACTAGCTGATTTTTTTTCTTTCTCATGATTGTGTATTCTATCAAAAACTGTTAACAATTGAGAATCTTATTAATTGGAAACGCAAGTGCCCAAATAGCCAGATCAGAAATTCAACTCATTTTGTTTTGACTGATCTAATGGTATGGTTATTTTACAATATGGAGGTCAACATCAACACTATGTGGCAGGCTCTCAATGAATGGTTTCTGCTCAGAATTGCTATGCAGATACGAAAACAGCTGATTGCCATTGAGGTTTTCCATTGATGATCATTGAACATGGATGAAGATGGCAGTAGTTTTAGTTAATAAATGGTTGGTAGATACATTAATGAAAGATCCATGTTTTTGTTGATTCCTCTTTTTTTTTTTGTGTATGGGAGGATTTTACACCTTAACTGGCATTTCATATGATATGAGGGTTTGTGTTGTGGATTCTCCAAATGGATATAACTGGTTTTTAAGAGGTACCTTATAATTAATTGCTATGTTAATGATATCATGAAATTAGATTTATGTCCATTGACTTCGATTGTATTAAAATTTTCAGAGAGATATAAAAGGTATAAGCTTTCTTATATTCGATGTGTTTTATTAATAGGGTTACTCATTTGGTGAAAATATCTATAGCTTCTTTTTAGGGCAAGCACTTTATATTTATGGAGCTGGAAGCAAGAAGATTTGGAGTCTGAAATCCTTTGTTTTTGGGGAAATGCTTTAAAGCACAAATTTTGTTGTTCTTCTTTTCAGCAATTTGAAGATTGCTATGTTTTTTTGTTTGTTGTCTTCATAGTTGCGTGTCCTTTGTATACCTTTTCTGGGTTCTTTTGACTTTGACTTTGATTTTAATTGTTTGCTTGCAACATTGAGAATATAATATTTTTTGAGGTTTATGATCAAAAGATGAAATGGTAGATGCAAATCATTATAGAATTGTCGTGTCCCCTTTCCCAACATAAGTTTTTGGGATTTTCCATAGCCTATCATTTTATTTCTTGTAGGCTAAAGGGGAAAGGTGAGGGAATGATAGTAATTTTATTTTTTGTTGTCTTAATAACTGTATGCTATTTTATTTATATAAAAAAGCAACTTGTTTTTTATTATGGTAAAAGGGTCCAAAATGAAAAAATGTTTTTAGAAATGGTGGCCAATATAATATAATATTAAAAAAGTATTTTCTAGTCACTTTTGGAGTAAGGAGGGAAATATTTTTAAATTAAAAATAGGGTTAGAAAAGGGGAGGCCAGGTATAGAGGAGAGCATCCTATTTTATCAAAAGAAAACCTTTTTTCTTGAGATCAAATTACAAAAAAAATTAAAAAATCAGTTGAGGCATTACAGATATGCCTTAATAAAAGCTGTATCAGGTTGAATTCTTAAACCTGCAGCTCTGGTAACTGCCCTCTAAAGCTAACTTTATTGCAGAGTTGCATGGAGTTGGGATTCTTGAACTCCAGGGTTTTATAGGGATTTGTCCTCCACTCCCAGCCCATGTCACTAGTGCAATGGGAATTATGGGACATATCCTTGCCAGCCTCAATCACCAGAGAAACTGAGGATGATCTGTGGGACAGCATCCTTAGGGCCCTAATGTCTTTGGGACGTCTGGATAGTTGGAGACATCTGAGAAATCCCTTGATTGTCTTGTGGATGGTTATACAATCCAGTGATCTGAAAGTTTTTGAACAGAAAATTGAAAATTGCAGTATAAAGAGCAAGTGTATGATTGGAAACGACAGTAGAAAGAAAGTGTAGAACTATTGAATGACTGCAAAGGGCTATAGAATGAAAGTGTAAGACTGTTGAATGGCTGCATGTTATTGTAGAATGAAAGTTCAACGGCGACATACATTTCCTACTTGTTGATATGAGTTTTGTTGCACTACAACACACAGAACTGAATACTTAGTATTCCAATATGAAACACTAAATCTCCAACTCTCTCTTGAATAAGGATGCTCATATGCTAAACAATGTAGATGATTTGTGTGATCAAATGAGACAACCTCAAGTTTCCTTCTTACTGTGAATTTTCACTCAGTTTTATGATGTGATATGCTGGTTATCACAAAGGGACTTACACCTACTTGAACAACTTCAAACTGCTTCCAACAAACTTCAAAGAAAAGGGTTTAGAAAGCTAATCTATTCCTAGAATGCAAGAAATTGTGGATGTCTTTGTGACTCTATTAAACTTAGTTTAGCCATTGACATCAACCAAGCTAGTGCAATCTCCTAAGGTAAATATAAGATGTTCAAACTACCACTATTTCATTAACACTATCCTTCGATGCATATCAATGTGCAAGAAATAATTGAAGTTAAGTTCATATAGATGCCATTCGACCACGCAAGACAAACGTACAATCAACTAGCAGCTAGTGGTTTGGTCTAAGAAAGTTCAAAGAAACATCCAAATATCTTTCATTCAACTAAACACTATTTCTAATCTACTCTAAGTGAGCCTCATGGTTTCAAAGAGAAACTCGACTCTCAATTCAAGTCAGCCAGTATGGGAGGATAAAAGGATTAAATTGAAATGATTTTCATTGGCCAATAAAGGATGCAGGTCGGCCTAAGTAATGTCATGCCTCTTCATGTTGTGGATCGCCTATATAAGAATGATGAAGACAAGTCATTTTCGCACCAAGACAAAGCAGACTTACCTCCTTATTAGCAGCGAATTGCCTTAACAAAAGGCAGCTACTCCCCTCTTTAGCAGCAATTTCAAGAGCAATAACTTGGAGACTTAGAGGACGTGGCGATTTTTTTGGAGTCCTAAGGCAGATTTCTCCCTGGTGCTCCTCAAAATCAGACATAAAAGTGTAATAAGGAGAAGAAATCTGGGCATCTTCTTACATCTCAAAACTCATTTGAAGTACAGATTTTGAAGGAATTCCTTCTAGATTGCAAAATTGAGGCCATTCTATATCAAAATCAGACCTTAGAAAATAGAAAATCCATGATCAGAATGCATTTTGCCTCCTTGTTTTGAGGTAGAAGAAAAGGTTGATGCAATTTTATTTCACGCAAACTTTCAGATTTCTTTCATTTCATCATTTCATGAACTTAATGCAATTTCTCCTTTTGTTTTGCAAGGTAAGAGGGGAGAAGCTTGGAGAGCATGGAAATAATAGCAAGGCCAAATTCAAGACTTCAAGGAGAGAACGAGTGGATGCTACAAGATCAAGCTCGAGGACTTCAAATGAGGAGGTTCAAAATCAGATTATCAAAGTACAAATTCAAGGCAAGATCAAGATAGAGTTCAAGAAAACAAAGAACAAGGAGAAGGAAAAATCAGAATTTACAAGTGGAAAAAATTATCACCTACTTCAATTTCCTCTGGAAATCCAAGTTCATTTTGAAGGATCCAGCTACATGAAAATTTCATCACTCCAAGGAGACCAAGGTCAAGGCATCAAAAGAGACATCAAGTTTGCAAATACAATCAAGTTCAAATCATGGCAATAAGAAAGTTTCCAAGAATTAAGGATGGAGAATTTGAGAAGATGAAGCAATTTGGGAATGTGACATCACAATTGAAGGCTTGGTAATGTTGAGTTGAAGAATTAAGTCTCCAAGTTATTGCTCTTGAAATTGCTGCTAAAGAGGGGAGTAGCTGCCTTTTGTTAAGGCAATTCGCTGCTAATAAGGAGGTAAGTCTGCTTTGTCTTGGTGCGAAAATGACTTGTCTTCATCATTCTTATATAGGCGATCCACAACATGAAGAGGCATGACATTACTTAGGCCGACCTGCATCCTTTATTGGCCAATGAAAATCATTTCAATTTAATCCTTTTATCCTCCCATACTGGCTGACTTGAATTGAGAGTCGAGTTTCTCTTTGAAACCATGAGGCGGCTTCCTCTCATTCCCCCATCGATTTGATCATGACTGGGTGGGATTGAGAGTATCTTAGGATTTGAAATCCCAACTAGGGGGCGGATTCCTCCCCTTAGATGGGACTGATTTGATGTTTTTCAATTGAATTCTCATCACCTCTAATCTCCTCACTTTGTTTTTCACATCCCTTCTTAGTTCATTAGATGAAATCTACAGATTTTGAGATTTTTGATGGCCAAATTAATCTGATTTTTCATCTCTTTTCTCCAACATATCATCGTCTTTGTTCTTAGCCTTCGTTTTCCTCCTTCCTTATGCGATTTGGGAGCCTAGTTTATGTTTCAAACACCTCCAATTTATGGCAGAAATCACCCATGTGCTGCGATTGGGCTTTATCATGTGGCTGAATTTTCACCTTTCATGGGATTAGAAATCCCAAGAGGTAGGCGGATTCTGCCTCTCTCTTAGGACTACCACTTTCCCTTTTCCTTTTGTCAAATCTTGTGATCTTGATTGAATATCTAATCTTTCCCTTTGTTC
The DNA here is from genome assembly GCA_027943335.1 of Chamaecyparis obtusa. NCBI lineage: Eukaryota > Viridiplantae > Streptophyta > Pinopsida > Cupressales > Cupressaceae > Chamaecyparis > Chamaecyparis obtusa. The sequence goes on from BSBK01000044.1 coordinate 158,387, forward strand.
TTGCTTGGTCTTGGGCTTGATTTAAGTTTAAGAGAGTTTTTTATTTGCTAGAGGCGGAATTTAGCCTTTCTTAGGATTGAGAATCCCAAGTAGAGGGTGGATTCCGCTGTCTCCTTGGGACAGCTCCTCTATTTTCACCACGTGATTCTGTTAAGTTTAGACCTGAAATCACCCTAACTCCCCACTCTTGGCTTCGGTTGGACTAAGCATTTTCGATTCATCTTCAATTCCCACATTCTATCTTCCATGGATCTGACCTTTACTCCCCCATGCCTTCGTTGAATTCTCATTAATGCAGGACGGAAATTTCAAGGGTCTTGGGAATCCCAAGCAGAAGGCGGATTCCGCCTCCTCCTTGAGACAGCCTCTCTTGTGTTTCTAAGTCTATAATTTCATTCCTCTTGACTTGATTTAAATCTGATCTTTGTGGGGGGTGGAGGGAAATCATTGCCTTTGTCTTCAACACCATCAACTTAGCTTCCATTTTGGTTGCCCTACAAAGAGGGGGGAAATCATGCATTGGTTGGGATTAGGAAGCCCAAGGGAAGGGCGGATTCCGCCCCTTCCCTGGGATTTTCTTCTTACTTCTTTGGTTTTATACTTATTTCAATCTGAATTGTGCATTTTGAAGTCTGAGCTTTAACTGATTTTTAACCATCCCCCTTTGGATTTGATTGCCATGCATTATGTAAAGTTGGGATCTTGTATTACCGAGTCCCAATACCTAGGCAGATTGTGAGTCAGGGCAAGTATTGAGACTCAAGAGAGAGGGCGGAGATTAGGGTGGAGTTGGGATTATGAATCCCAAGGGGCAGGCGGATTCCGCCTTGCCCTTGGGATCTTCATTTTACATTCTTGGTCCCAACCTGGTCAGTTGTATGCCCCTGTCAAATCTTATCCATGCTTGGCGATCCTTCATTGAATTGGAGTTGTGAAAGGCTGTCTTGTCTCCAACCTCACTTGGCCTAATTTCTGATCTGAAAGTTGATATCCACACTGGTACATCCTATTCTTACTCTCATGGCTTATTCTAAATCCACTGACCCTTTGCCTACCCCCTTGAGGAAGACTTCACTTTCTAGCCTAAAGGCTCAACTGACTTCATGGTCTTGCTGACCTAATCAAACATCTCTCAGACTTGGAAACTTGAAAATGCTACCAACTAAGACCACCTAAGACCACTACTCCTACTGCCAAAGCAAAAAGAGGGGGTCCCCATTTGCAATGGGGCGATGGTGTGAAAACCTTACAACACTATTACTTTCATAATTGGGAAATTTTCAGCGGAAAGAAAATTTAGAGTTGTTGAATGACTGCATGGTAGTATAGAAGTACAACTATGGAATAGAAATGTACCCCTGTTGAATGTTACATACAGCTGCTACCCTTTTCATTACTGGGTGATTCTATGAGTGCATACAGCTGTAGGAGAGCATATAATTATAAAATGAGAGCATATAGGTATAGAAAGAGCAAAAGCATGATTGCATACAGCTGTAGGAGAGCATATAATTATAAAATGAGAGCATATAGGTATTGAAAGAGCAAAAGCATGATTGCATACAGTTGTAAATCAAAATCCTGCATATGCCAAATGTGATCACAGAGTTGTAAGAAATGTTTGTTGTCGTTACACTTTCATTTTTGACTGCGCATTACTTGGACCTTTTGTCTTGATGAAAATATTGGACCTTGCAGAAATATCAATTTTTTATTGCTATGAATATTTTATTGAATATTGAATTTTATACATTATGTGAATTGAACTTGAAATTTGATGTCATATATAGCTTAAGTTGCACATGCATGTACACACACTCACATACACAACCACACATGTGCACGCACGTACATGGGCACACAACATAGACACAAACATAAATGCACAAATATGGACAAGGATATAGATCAGACAAAACACAAATAGGCTCATGCATGCAAACACACATACACAGACACACAGACACATTCATTGCTGTCCCTGAAAAATGACCCCCCAGTTTGCCACCTTTAAATGTGTCCTGCAATTCCCTACCAACCCATCCCTGAAATGCCGTGGAATATAGTTAAATTCTTAACTTGTGTAAATGTCCTTAAAGGAACAATGCTATTGCTAGCTTTATTGCAGTATAACTTGACTTGTATAATTTGACTTCCAAATTTATTTTGGATGATTTATGTTTTCATGAATATGTACTTGACATATATGCATGTGGCAGAACATGTTTTATTATCATTTGATCACTTCCAATAGTGTATGTGGTCCATTGTGTGACTTTCAACTAAGATGTCAGACTTTGGTGGTTTGATCACAGGAGTCTAGAATATTTCTTTCTTTGCAAGTTATGATCATAGAAGAAATGGTATACTTGGTCCATGTTCAAAACATGCTCGAACACATGCAATTGGGTATGGGTTCAAACGCCCAATTCCAATTTGCATCTCTTGATCAGGGCCCTATGAAGGTTAGTGGGGAGTTAAAATACACAATGATGTTGGTACTATGCTTTTGCTTTGATTAGGAGTCATTTCATATCACTTAACTTCAATTCTTGGAAAGTATTTGAGGTTTTATTTTATTTTTATTGCAGCTGGCTTTACCAGAACGAGAAAATATTCTTATGGCACAATTTATATTGATCCAAAAGCTGTTGCTATCAGTCATGTTAAATCAATATCAAGTGAGAATGCCCTCACAGGACTGTTTATTAAACATATCAGACAAAGCCACCTCCATATATTCAAGCACAATCCCCACCGAAAATGACAGACAGAAGGAATCAAATTTCAGGTTTACAGTTCCCACATCGGACAGTGATTCTATGGTGGTTTCTAAAGCCTTGGATATAATTGATCTCAGTCAATGTATGATGGACACTCAAATTGCTCCTCCAACACTGAATGGGTATTTATCTGCCTATGAATTAAGCATTGCATGTGATTGATTCTTTCTGAGCATCTTAGTTGTTTTTGGTACAGTCAATATTTTTCCTTCAGATCCATATCAGACATGTACAAAGTTGAATGATGCATGGTTTTTCTGTAGGTTTCTGTAGTTGGATTTTAGCTCCTCTTGAAACAATGAACATGCAATTTATATCTTGTAGATGATAAAAGTTATTGTTTCTTGTAGATGATACCTCAGCATTCAGTTTCGATCTTTGTTGTTCAGAAAGTGGCTGTTCTGATGATATCTAGATTTATAATCATTGCATGTTCTTTGTTTGGTCTTTTTCTTTGATCTAAAGTCAATATTAGCTATTCTGTACAGATCCTTTTGACAACTTACTGAAGCTGTTTTCGCCGTCTCATATCATATTGGCTTTAGCACCATGGGGAATCTAAGTACATCACATTGTGCAGGTGGCTTTTGGGTTATCCTATAGTGTATATCTTCAGAAGAGAGAATGTGGATCAAGCAGTCAGGAGTCTCTCTATTGGGTCTCTACATCTCTTCAAGATTCTAATTTGCAGGCACACTCTGCTAAGTCTCTTTTTGTCAAGCTCTAATATTTGTATATTTTATCAACTGCAGATTTTGTCAAAGAGCTTAGTAGCTAATAAAAATATTCTCAATCCTTTGCAGTGAAGTAAGTTTTGGCAAAGAAGATCCCGAGGAAGAAGAGCTGATGAGGTGAGCCTAAATATCATATTACCAATTCTCCTTTTTTGCATCTGCACATTTCATGGTTTTTGTAGGATAATTCAGGAAGTTTCTGCTATATATTTCAAATGCATCCTCAAGTTTGTAAACCAGTTTGTATTGTAATGGGAATATCAGGAAAGATGTTCTCAAGGAGGTTTTCTACAACGTATATAAGAATTTGACACATTTAAAATAGAATTTGCATGTGGCATCCCTCAAGATACTAGTGTCATTTAAACTTTGAAAATAAAATAGGAGATTTTTCAATGTATTTCATGATTACATTGCTGATAATGAAAAGACCAAAATGTTGAGCAACTCACAAATTCTACCTAATTTAGGCATATAATTCACAAACAGGATAGATGGCAATGGTTTTTGTGAAACACATTCTTAGATGAAATGGGTTTGAAATGAAATTATCAGTGACACAAAACTACTGTCACCTCATTGGTAATTCAATGTTCATTTTCAGAACATGGTGGGCAAATTACTCCTAAAAATAGGTAGCTAAAAACACAAAACTTTTAACCTAGATTCAAAACAATAATCTCTGACTGCTAATCTACAAGCACATACTGCTGAAAACATGAACATCAAATACATGTATTGAACTCTCAAACCTGTAATGGTCTTGTCAATAAATTTTAAAAGGAATACATTGCACTGGAATAAAATATTAGGAGAGAGACTCAATGTGCATCGTGATTAAAATTCAACGTTCAACGAGGATGCGTTCCCCCCAAAAAACCTCACATCCCCAGTAGGGGGATGTTTCCGATGTTAAATTTAGAATCAGAATATCATAAAACATAGAGCAGATATCTTAAAACACAAGAACATATAGACACAATTTATCCTGGGAAAACCCTCCACTTGAGGGTGAAAAACCCAGCCACACCAAAAAGCAATCCTTTATTGAATAATAACAGGGTCTAAATACAAAGCTCACAATCTCTTGAGTCTGCACACTCTAAGTAGTAACTAGTACTCTCTTTACAATAATGATGAATCTGCAAACCCTGCAGTTGATAATCAGTAATATATGACTCCAAATGAATGATCACAATCTTAGTAACCAGCCCCGCAACTGACTAGAATACCCAAAACAAGTCCCAGGTCACTGTAGAACAAGAAAGTGAGGTTCTTAGACTTCAGACTGCTGTGGCACATGTGATTCTTCAATTTCCAGCAGTTATGAAAGCATAAGACTCTTTGCTTGCCAAAAGCCACGTTCGACAAGTCTCTTTGTTGCCCAACAGTCACGCACGCACATGGCTCCAAGATAACTGACATTGCCCAAGAATGCAAACCACTGAGATACAAAATCTAATGCTACAGATTGACTCTTCAGATGCAACGTGGTGACGTATCAAAGAATTGACTGACTCATCAGCCATGAACTCATGTGGCTCTACAATGAAGAATGGTTACATACATACGACTCTTGATTACCAAGAGCTACGCAAGAATATGATACTTTTAATTTTGAATATCAACATGAAAGAATGACACTTAGAAACTTGATGCCGTTACACTAGGTGGTAATGCTTCTGCCGACCAACTCTTCATATGCTCTGCTGTGACCTTTCAATTGCAGACGATGAAGACTCTTTATAGTCTTCGGAGGTTTTCACCAAAAGATGCCTTTTAAATAGAAAAATGCACTAATAATTTAAGAATGAGAAAATAGAAGAGCTTTGAATTAAAGCTCCAAGTTAAGTTCACGATTTATTGGAGCATTGAATGGTCAATCAACTAGTTTAGCTAACCAAGCAATCTAGTCTATGAAATTATACTACCAATCAAAGAAGTTGGGACTAAGCTACATTTTCAAATTACTCAAGGTTCATATAGTTAATTGGGTGCTATTCTCAAAGAAGACTCCCTACATAACTGGACCTTATTCTCCCATATAACTATGTTCTCTCCATGCTGATCTCTTAGCTGCACACAGGTTTGGACCTGCTGCTGTCACTATGAGAACACTGATTAAGAAACTCAAGGTGAAAACTCTAAGACTCCCTCCTTTAAAGGAAAGTGTTATCCAGCAATCCAATTATATCTCTCAACATGATATGTCCCTTTATCTAGGGCTTTGTCAAAACATTTGCATCTTGTGAACTTGAGGAAACATATTCAAGTAGCACTGCTCCCTTTTGAACTCTGTCCATGAGGAAATGGTACAAAATGTCTATATGCTTAGAGTGGTGACCAAACACTATATTATTAGAAACTTGATGCAACTTTGAATATTGTAGCACACAACTGTTGCTTCCAACATCTGATCAGTTGTTTATGCTATCGACCTGGGAGATTGGATAGCCTTGCAACTGGTACATGAGGCTGCCATATGCTTTGCTTGTATTGAACTCAATTTTTTGTTGCTTGCTACCTGTTGAACCGGGATATCATACCTAACTGCATTTTGAAACAAAAACTTGAAGTGGTCTTCCTATTATTAGCATCACCTACCTAGTGTAAATCCACAAAGTCACGCAACATCAACTCTATATATCCAACATGTTGGTTTTTCATATTAGAAATGAAAATAAACAGAACAAAAACAAATAATGATAACACGATACAGAGAATTTACCCTAGGAAAACCCTCCAATTAGAGGGGGAAAAACTCAGCCACAAAATGTTTTTTTATTGATAAATAATTAGAAGTCTGAAATACAATGCACAAATTATAACTCTGCTAATAATGAATGCTACAGAATATTATCACTGTGAGGAACATCCAAAAACAGTAACCTCAGAAAAATGAGAATGTCCAATATATAACAGAACGTTACTGTGAACATGAAGAAGGGACTCTTCATCGTCCTGTCGTGACCTTGAAGCGATGGCAATACATGAGATGCCAATGCAAGTGTCTCTTCATTGTCTGCTGTTACACATGACTATTATGCTGAGACAACTGAAGAGTCTTCAGTTACAAAAGAATAAGAGTAATTGCTACAAACTGAAGAGACTTAAGAAAACTTTAACCGCGTCTTTCTAAGAATCCTCCTGCCACTACAAAGCAAGGATAGAAGACATAAAATGAATTCCTTCAGCGTCGGATAAGATAAAATACTGTAAAGAGAGACGGCTATTTGGGAGAAAGATATCTGCCGAAGCTATATCTCCAACACAACATACCATAATCCATAATACATTGTGCCCTTTAAACATTGAAGAACATGCTTTGCAATAGTCTATTGAATTTACCTCAGCTCAACCATGAATGGGCTCAATGTATTCATTGCAAAGCAAATATTAGGTTTGATATTCACCAAATATATGAGTGAACCTATTAATTGCTTGTACATTGAAAGATCCACCAAATCTTAATTTGAATCTACAATCAACTCCAGATTCAAAACCATGTGATTGGTTAGGGTCTTGCAATCCATCACTGGAAATCTTTTTAGAAATTTTATTGTGGACTTCCTGTGACCAAGGAAGACCTCATAGGTACCCTACCAAACAACAAGGCATAGAAAACAGAGCAAAAGGCCCATTCCTATATCAAATTGGGAGGATAAGTCCGTCTTGAATCATGCTATGAGCTTCTCACTACTACTTTGATCATCTACATAAAATCGATCAAAATGGATAATAAATACTAGGATTGATAGTAATCTTGGTAAAATCAAACATCAACAAGTACTCATCAATCCGTTAGTGCATATGGTGCTTGCTTCAGCCCATACAGGTTTGTCTCTCGCCCAACCACGTCAAACCCACTTTACTGTTTAGACACACTTCTTCCTCTATTTTGCCATTTAGAAGAGTTGTCTAAAGTTCTAAACATCCACCTAGTGCAAAGACCAATCAAAATAAGATGCAAGAAGCATAATTACATCAATAGAAATGTATTTTGCAGTTGGAGCGAAAGTCTCATAATAGTCAATTTCCTTTTTTTGCGAAACCCATTGTGCAACAATTGTCTTGTCTTGTAGTTTTCTATACCCCTCTATTGCATGCTTCGTTATGTACAACCACTTGGAATCAATCAATGAACTTTCATTATCTCCTGAACGTCATTTAGTATAATGGAGGTTGACTCCTATTCCATAGTTGCTCAAAATTTGCCTCTTGAAGACTAGAAGGCATTGCATCAAGGGTGGAAGACATCAAAGAGACATAAGTCGAAAAATTCTTAGGTGTTTGACTTGCTCTATAAGATGCTTTTGGTGTTCCTTGTTCTTGTGTCTTCTACTATGTCAACGGAAGCCATTCAGTGTTCTTGGCTGTTTTAGGTAGTTCCGAGGTATCTACTACTGTACTAGAACTTGGGTGATCTGCTGTTGGTATTTTTCTGATTACAAACCTCCTTTAATCAGGGATTTCTTTGGATTATTGGTGTCACCTTTGATTTGTATGCTTGAAAACAATTAAGTCCATCGCTTAATCCCTGAGTTGTACGCTAGCATATATATTGTCTATGTGGCGCCTAGCAATATGCAACCTTATTTTCTTTACCTGTGAATCTCAGTATTGCCATGCCAAGGTTAATGATATTTCCTCTCATATAACAATATTTTCACCTATTCTAATGTTCCTTACTTAGCCGTGGAAGAAATTAGTGGATATTCTATGTCTGATCTCAAGCATTTTATCTTCAATCCAGTCTCATTCTCTACTTTTGCCTTTAAAGTATCTGAATTTATCGAAAGCTTCTGATTTTTCTTTAAGAAAACCAACCCACATCATTTTAGAGTAATCATCAATGAAAAGTATAAAGAACCCGTCTCCAAAATAAGACTTGGTTTGAGTTGGTCCACAAAGATCTGTATGACTATGAAAAAGATCCAACTTGTTCCTTGCTGAAAATTCTTTGTTCTGAAAGCTACTCCTTGTTTGCTTTCCCATCACACATTCTCTGCATGTAGTGTTAGCAGGTCTCACAATTCTAGGTAGGTCTCTAATGGCATTAATGTTACTTGCCCTTATAATGTTATGAAAGTTGACATGACAAAATCTCCTTTGCCATAGCCAGCTATCATCAACCTTTGAAACAAAACTACTTACTTCACTTGAGCTTAGATGAAACACATTACCCCCTGCCTGAATTCTAGTAGCAATCAGATCTCCTTTAGCACTTCTGTTTGAGCACTTTCCATCCTTATATTCCAACTGATAACCCTTTTTCACAAACTGACCAACACTCAACAAATTATGTGTTAAACCATCAACAAGGCATACATCATCAGTATTAGTTTTACCATCCAAAGTAATGGATCTAATTCCAACAATAGCTCTAGGAGTATTGTCACCTAGTCTGACAACTCCACCATTATACATATTCAACTTTACAAATCTATTCTTATCTCCTGTCATGTGTTGTGAACAACCACTGTCTATGATCCAATCAACCTTTTTGTTAATATGAGACACTAATGCTTTTTCTTCTCTGATAGGTTTATCTTCTTTAATTGCTACAAATCCAAGTAACTCATTTATCTCATCATCATCATCATCGGATGCACCATCATTAGCATAATAATATTCTTTATCCTTAATGTATTTCCCATATTTAGGCTTATGCTTAGGAACTCTAGCTGGACATCTAGAAGCGAAATGACCAATCTTACTACAATTAAAGCATTTTATGGGTAACTTTCCTTCAAACTTACCTTGGCCCTTTGTTTCTCTTCTTGCGATCAAGGCTAAGAACTTCTCATCCACATTGTTTTCAAGCCTTTCAATCTCTTCTCATTCATTAGCATAATCTCCCAACTCTTCGCTGTACTTACTTGATTTGCTAGTACTTGCAAGATTTGTTCCTGCATCTCTGTTTTCGTGCATAGTTGCCTTGAAAGCTGTCTCCACCTTAGGTAAGACATCTTTAAGCTCTGTGGTGTCAAATGTAGTTAGTTTGGATACTAACATTTCCCTTGTGAAGCCTTTGGTCAATGGTATGATCTCCTCTATGGCATGTACTTTAGTTTTGTACATTGATGTCAAAGATCTCAAAATCTTTGCAATGACCTCATCCTCAGTGTAGGTTCCTCCATTGTTCTTGATTCCTGTTACACATTCTGTAACCCTTTGAACAAACATCCTTATTGTTCCATCTTCTTCATCTGAAGTGTCTCCATCCTCTCTCTCCAATTTTGAAGTTTGGCTCATTTAGTGTATTTATCTCCTTCATACAATGCTGATAGCCTTTCCCATATATCATGTGCTTTGTACAGATCTTTGATCTCAGAGAATTCACCATCAGATAATGCACTTATTAATGCTTCTCTGGCTATCATGTTGTATTGAAACATCTTTTCCTCATTAGTTGTGGCAGGGTCTTCCAATTCATCTTCAGTCTTGAGTGCTGCATCCTTCTTGGTTACCATCCAATAATCCAAGCCCAAACAGAACAAATGAGTCTTCATCTTGTCCTTCCATGCATCAAAATTTTCTGCGTTAAACTTGGGACTTTCTTTCTTGAAGTAAGACATCTTGGATCTTTTCCTCAAGTTGTCAAGCTTTCTCTCTGAGGACCAATAGCTCTGATACCAATTGTTAGGATAACAATGACTCAAGCAACTAAGAAGGGGGGTTGAATCAGTTGTTAACAGTTTTTTCAAACTCAACACCAAATATAATCTTATGCAAAACAGAGTGCAAAACCACATCACATCATTGAACACAAGTGACACCAAAATTTGTTCTCGAGGAAAACCCTGTTAAGGGAAAAACCCCGGTGGGGATGACACCCACAAACATCTGTACTATATGAATGAAACCCTGTTAGGAGTTCTAGCCCTGTTAGGAGCTGATTAATACAATAGGCAAGTCCTTGTTAAAGGACAAACCCTGTTAGGAGTCTCAAACCCTGTTAGGGGTATTACAACTAGCCATAGGCCCAAATACAATCAAAAGGTTACATCCACTTTCAATCCTTTATTGAATATACTTTATTATACTTGGATTTTTTGTTAGGACAATCCAATCCTTGTGCCCAGATGCACAACCTTCTGCTCTGTTAGAAGCAAATCTCACAACTTTCCAGCTTGCATATTACCATCACACTCCACACATCAACTCAAGGAAGAAACCCTTCCTTATATACAAGTTACAAATTATAATTCATCTAGAGGTCGGCCATTATAGGACCTCATTACATAACAAACAATTACATTATCCAAGGCGACGACACACAAGTCGTCCCTGATCATGTTACAACAATTATAATTCACCCGAAGTTGGCTCCATCAGTGATTCAATCATAAATCAATCATCTACACATTATTCTTCCTGGTCGGCTCCCAAATACTTCCACACTAGCAAACACGCCATAGATGACGTCAACAATCACATGAACACGCTGCGATCACAATGCATCTTCTTCATGATGTCTTCTGACATTTCCCAAGCGTGCATACTGAAATTCATTGTTGCACAATAGTTATGTTCCAAACACTGCAACTAGGTCTGTGAAAACTCTCAGTCTCTATTTCTGCAACCAGTCTTTACTAAAACAAGCATATCTTTGTCCAATGATCATATAAACGTCTGCGGTCATAGGACTAAGCTTTAGATACATCTTGAAACATATCTCTAAGCCCACAAGAGATAATGAATTGTACGGCGTCTGGTACCACTCTCTACAATCTGCCTCTCTGTACTGTCCAACAATTCCTGGTCTCCATAACTGAATATATGTTGACATCAATGACAAAACTATTGAATGATAACAATTCCAACAATATTGTTATCAGGATTCAATTGTGTAGTTTTTTGTGTCAAACTCATTGACTCATGTTTCATGAGTAGTGGTTTACTTTGATCGTAATATCTTGTAACTATTTAATATTATAATTTATTATAGTATAATTTTTATTATTTATTTATATTATATTTATTTAGTTATTTTTATATTTTATTTTTTAATATTTATTTATTAAATTTTGTTTTATTATTATTATTTAATAAAATCTCATTTCTTATTATTAAATCCTATTTTAAAATGGGGACATCATATAAATTGCATCTCCTTAACTTTATGTTGTCCACCTCAAATTTGATTGATTATAGGGTGCACGTGTGCACACATACACTCTTAGAAATATAATTCAAGGAATACTCAATAATTCTGCTGTAGGCCTTATAGCAATCTGATCTGCTGCTCATTCAGATATATAAGTGTGTGAGAAATCCTCTCTTATGCTTAATCTGTTCTTTATATCAGATTAACCTTTTTATCGATGTCTGCTGGTGCTTATATTCCATATATAAAGATCACATAATAATATTATATTCTTAGATTGCATACGCATTGTTGATAAGTGAGTAATTTTGCATAAGATCCCCCGTGCTGTCTATCATAAGAATCAATACTTCGTACCAAATTGCAGTTATAATATCAAGTTCCTGTATTTCTGGGCATGACTGCCTTGAATCGGATCTTATCCTGTTTGATGCTATGCAATTGCTGATGGTTATGTATGCTCTGTTTTTATTGTTCATTCGATTGTTGTTGAATGCTTGATTGATTGAATTAATTCTTTTTGATTTGATGATTCAAGGTATTGGTGAGTGATGATTAAGTAATTGTGATTAGATGATTGAAGAGTGATGATATAATGTTAGCTAGTTTGGTATATTGGTGGATGATGATTGAATGAATGTTGATTTGATAGAATGATGCTTGATTGCTGAATTGTATGTTTTCTTGATCCTAAGATGGACTGATGATTGATGTGGATTTGATGATTGTTTGCTTGATCTTGCTATTTGATTTTTTGATGGATTAATGATTGATGGATGAAGGACGATGATTGATAACTCCTTCAATGCTTGGAATGAAATCTCCTCTATACTTTATTGGTGGAAGTGTCACCACCTTTCATAAGTATTGAGTCACCGCCTTTCATTGTTGTCTTTGAGAATAATATATTATTCTCCAAATTGATCTCCCTCGGATGTCCAACCTTCACCTTTTCCCCTTTATATCTTCCAATGTGGGGGAGAGGCATACCTCTTCATCATGGCTGGCCTTTGCAATGTTCACAACCTTTCACAATTACCACCCTTTGGAAGATCAGAATCCTTCATCGTTTCTACCCTTTGAAAGAGTCTCACAACCCTTCATGATTGCCACTCTTTGAATGAGTTACAACCTTTCATAACTTTTTCTGTTTGAAGGGGTCCCTTCCTTATTTTCTTCTCATTTCTTTTTCCTCTCCCATCAATGCTTACTTAATTCACAACTTCCCTTTTCTCTTTCTTCCTCCCCCTTTTCAAATAAAGTTGTCTTCTCCCTTTTATAGCTCATGTTTGAGGGAGTCACAACGTTTCATTTCATGCCTTTTGACCCCCTTCTTTAACTTAACTAAATTTTAATTATGATATATTTTAAATTATTTTCTTTTATGTTTTTAATTTTTAATTTATTTTCATTCTCTTATATTTTAAATTTATTATTATTGTTTATTATTATAATGTATTTCAAAAAGGGGACATTACAAAAATCTTATATAATCTTTACAATTAATAGGGAAACTTTAGATAATAAAATAATCCCTTATTCAACACAACACTCTATTGAATATAAATCACCCATATTTATTCATCCAGTACTGTAACTTTAGTCTTAAATTCCAATATTAACCCTGAAAATAATATTTTATTGTCTTTAAATAAAATTTACCACTCTAGAAATAGTATGCTCATTGAGGGAATACCTCTGAATAGTAATCTCTAAAATTTGTTTCCTTGAAGACTGTCAGTTTTTGCCATTGAAGAATGCGTGTGGACCCTGAAGTGAATCCACTGACGAATACAGATTGGGATTTTGTCCAATCCACAAACCCTAAGGGTTTCTGTCCTTTTAGTCGGAACCTCCAAACAAGATTTTTTTCTCAATAAAATAGTTCCCAAAATATATATCAAAAGCCTTTCTTCGATCACCTTTTATAACATTTGGGCAACCATTCATATAATAAATATTAAATTAAAAAAAAAAATTGATATTTAAACTAAGTTACTGGGTTCCTTGGTTTAAGCTTGAGTTCTAATACAATTGTGATCCTAGTACCAGTTCTGGGCTGGTTCTCCCTAGGTTCGTCTTGGGTCCTTCCTAGGCACCTGTGAAGGACGTGAGGGAAACCTAGGGAGAACCCAAAGGGACTTGCAGTTGTGGGTGCTAAAAAATGATGAAAATTTGCAAATGCAATTCGATAACAAGTGACACCATTTGCAAACCCCTCCATAGAAACATATTTATGGCCACAAAGAGTATGAACATAAGTAAAACGAGAATCAATCTAGATATGTAATGACCCTTACTAATAGGATCACTAAAACACCCCAAATCTGAACTGTAGCAATTCGTCAAACAGTTGACATGCACTGAATTGTTTGTTTGCAATAATGTGTTTCAAGGTTGTAATTGTTTTGAGCATCAAGTACAATTGAGATAACAATACCAATATTGAAATGAACATTAACAACACTAATAATAACATTCAGAGATTCCAATCACTTGGCACCTTACAATGACTATATCAACAAAGAGAAACTCTGCTATTAATGCAATGATCAATTTTCCCAAAACTGATTACTATGACTGAATTCTGAGAGTATAATGGGCTGTGACAACTATGTCAAATTCAGATTTCAACAATGAACTATGGTAATGACCAAACCATAGAATGCACTTCACTAAATCAATCCAATTACAATGAGAAATAACAGTGACTGTTCAAAGGAATTCTGGACTGCTATATAGTGACTGTACTTATGCAGATTTTTACCATCTTGGTACCCAAAACATCAATATCAAACAATGTATAAAAACCTGGAAATGCTGCACCAAATGTTGATCAAATCGATGATGAAGTATGCTGATGTAGACACCTCCAATTGCACCCGAACTAATCCCAATTTACATCTGATTGTAGATGGCTGCAATTCTATTTTTTTTTGCTTTGCTTTTTCGGGTCTGCTTTTTCGGACTGCTTTTTCAGATTTGCTTTTTCGGACTGCTTTTTTGGATCTGCTTTTTCGGACTGCTTTTTCGGATCCGCTTTTTCGTTTTGCTTTTTCGGATTGCTTTTTCGGACCTGCTTTTTCTTCCTCTTACAACCAAAACTCAAACCCTCAGGTAAATCTGAGGATTCCAAATAAGCTCAACATGAAATGGCTGAATACCACTTCCAATGTGCAACCCTTCAGAAGATATCTCACTTCCTCAGTTATGCAAATCCAAGGGAGTTATCGTTCTCAAAGATCTAATGAAAATTTGCAGATCAAATGACCACAAATTGCTCCAATATGGAAAAGTAGAGGAATCCTCAAATCAGCTTGTCCAAATGAATGCCCAAGCCCCCTATTTATTTACTTTTTGAGAAGTTACTAAGAACTTCTAGAAGCATCCATTATAAAATCCCATTATAATGCACTTTTATAATAATATAACTTTATAAAATAAAAAGTGCAACTCAACTTAAAATTATAACATGTGGGGCCCGCATAACTCATAATAATAAAAATAAGCTCTAAATCACTTCTCCAAGAGCAAATACGACCACTGATCTACAAAATGACTCTCTCCACATCGCCACCAGTCTACGAGAGCCTGTGATAGACTGATCCGGCATGCTAAACGATCTCAGCTAGAATGGGGACATGACAGTTCGCCCTTCCTGAAATTGCTTGTCCCCAAGTAATGATTGAGCAATAAACCAATCAATCCACCTGGATCCCAAATGTAGTCATGAACTGTACTGTTGTCAACCAACGCAAGCTCCTGCAATATCCTCTGCAATATAACCAAGAGGAATCCATGAATGAATCGTGAACCACTGCTCAACTGAACTCCAACTCCATGACTGCCACAGTCAGGAACCCATGAGACACCAATTCTGAAAATATCAGAACCCAAGTAAAAACAACTCAAACTGCCAACACAGTAAATACCATCAACGCATCCCACTGGCCTATGCAAAGCGCACAATCCAACTCTGCAACAGTGGTGAACACTCCCGAATGAAACTGCACCAAGTATGGAAAATGCACACACTGTACAACTCCTGCAGTCAACACAACTCTGCAGATCACCGGCCACTGTCCCATAACTATAACTCCCATGCACCGCTGATGGCGAAAAGTCATCACTTGATAGATAGCAAGAACTAGAACCCAAACCAAATCTAACGGCCATCAACTCCTCAACGCAAGGATCAAATGCAAACTGATGAACATACCCTGTAGTATAATGCTGATAAAAAGAACCACCCTCGGTCAACAGCTCACCATGCACAGGTGATACAACCCACTGCGACTGATCACCAGCTAAGTCAAGAGTTGTCATAGCCAAAGGAGTAGAATCAATAACAACCACTGAAGCAACACTCCCAAACTCCTGCTCAAAGTCATGTACTCTCAAGCTATCGACCGCATAACCTATCGCCATGTTATGCCCATCACAACTCTCATCTCGTGGCGTCAAACCATCCCATAACTGATGACAAACACTAGAGCCCAAAGTACATCTCCGTATCATCATCTCATCAACATATGAATCAAAAGTAAACTGATGAGCATACCTCACAGTGTAAGGCCGATAGAATGTGTCAATCTCAGTTAGTGGCTCAGACTGCAATCTAGATGAAACGAACTGCAACTGATCACTAGCCAAGCCCGAACCAACTACTACCTCCGAAGACACCTCCAAAGGAGTAGTATCACAAACAGGAACCAAGTCAACTGCCGGCTCACCAACATCAAACATGATCCCTGGTACAACATCACTAGTCTCCGTGCCATCAGTAGTAGAGACCACCACCATGTCAAACATACCACAATGCTCAGCGCCCAACTCCACTGAACCTGACTGTAGTGGAGACGAACTCGATGTGCCAATGCTAGTATCTAGGATGGATGCCTCCCCATCTCCACTGTCTCTGACAATCTCAACCATGGACATCCTCGAATCACCAGACACCACAATCTGTGATTGTACAGAATCTGGTAAAGACTGCAGTCGCTCTAACTCCCTGGTCACCTCAGCCAAATGAAACTGTGACTCCTCGAAAGCCAATTGTGTACTCTCAAGAAACTCAGAAGTCACCTTGAGTTGCTGAGTAAGCTCACTCACCTCATCTTCCTTGACCAATAATGCATCATATGCTGTACTGCCCCACTCCATAAGATAATCTCTATCAGCTACCAACTGCATATAATTCTGTCTCAAAATCCGGATAGCCTCCCATAAAGAGTGGATCTCTGTCAAGGAGAAATGACTGCCTCCCTGCTCATCGCTAGTAGGAGAACCCCATCCGTAAACTGCTAACAACTGACGAGCAGCATCGAAATGCTGGCAAGCGATAGCAATGTCTCGCTCACTAACTCTCAGCTGACTAGACATGTGATGGCGCTGGCTAGACTGTCTCCTACAATCCTCCTCTGACACATTGTCCAAGGGAGTATCCTCAAAACCACTGATCTCTAGAGTACTACTATCCATACTCTGCGAATCAACTCCAAAGCTCATACCAACATACGGAGCATCAAAAACTGTAGCATCACTGCCCAACTCCGCTGTAACAAATGAATCTGCCGAGGAAGCTAAATCCTCAAAACTGTCTGCAGTAGACTCCTGGATGTCATCAAGGCCAGTGCGATCCTGGGACTCATCTGTAATCACTAACACCTCAGATGTACCTAAATTATCACAAACCCACTGCACCCTGAGTGGTCGACTGGAAATGTACACTACTCCTAACATCAGTGTATAAAGACTAATACCAACATCTGACAAGCTGCTGGTATGAATGAGAACAACACCGTGTAATCTGCTAATCAAATCCATGATAGCACTCAAACAATCACTGCTACCAATAGATGATAAAGATCTCCAGTCAACAGAATCCCAAACACCAATGTAACAATCTTGAGTCCTCATCCGTAAACTGGAATCGACTGACACCTCAAGCAAAATCCGTACCTGAGTAGCCTGCTCAATCCCAATATCAGCTGATCCCACATCCATGTCTGCCATAATTGACACTATCCCTGAATCCTGGATGCAAGGTGAACTCTCACAACTATTGACAACCACATGCGATCTGCATGTCGCAGAAAGCTGAGTATCAGGTGTGTAAGATGAAGCTGAACTCAACTCCACGCCATACCCATCCACATGTCTCTCTGAGTCCTGTAATGCCAATGGAGTACTCAACAAAGAGGCTCGAGTGTCCTCGAACTCTCGAGAAAGCCTGCCAACTTCCTCCTCCTTCCTCCTCAAGGCATCTAAATGATCTCTGGCAAGGCTAAGAAGATGGTCACGATCTGAAAGAAGATGTAAATAGCTCATCTTCATCTCTCCCATTCCTTCCCTGATCGCCTGTAAGTCAACACAAGAAGACTCTGCCTGAACTCCCTTATGTCTGTCCTGTAACTGAATCATCCGGATGTGATCCTCTATCATCTCCCGCATCCTGTCATGATGAGATAATGAAGTCACAATCCCATCCTCGCTTACCCTAAGCTGACTGGACAAAACATGTGAAGTACTATGTGCCTCAACCTCGTGTGATGTAGCATCTAACTGTGCCTGATACTCTCTATCAGCAAAGTCCTGAATACTCAATGTCTGCTCATCGCTGATAGGTATCTCATCATCATGCACAACAACCTCCTCACAATCATCATCTGAATCCACTGTGCTGTAGTTACTATTTTGAGCACCTGTGACATCATCAAGACCAACTGTACCACAATCACTGTCAGTGTCACTCATGCCATCCAGTGTGCCTGTGATATCACCTTCTGATGCAACTGGCTCAACCTGTACAATATCTGTAACCACTTCTGCCTGTGAAGATGATGCAAATAAATCATTACGTGAAGATGTGCTAACATCTCCCAATACCGGATCAGCATGTCTGTCAAACTCATCATACAAGTTTCTGCTTGTCTTAGGGAAGGTACTTCGATCCTTAGGCCTATTAATCAAGCTCTTCAACCACGTACATGCCATAGGTGACACATTCCTCTCTTTTGTCCAAACATGCCATAAATCTTCTGTCAAAAGTTTAGAAATTTCATCTTTCTCCTCAAACAAGATTGTGAACATGATGGAGTGCATTGATGCTAATAGATCGCTGGAATGAAACTCATCCAAAATATTCCAAAATGTGTTAAACATTCTTCGAATGTCATCAATACAACCTATTGACAACATAATGTTTTCAAACCTACACCATGCAAATACTTCAAGTAATCTTGCTCTCTTTGTGAAATGAGGGTCCCTGATGTCATCCAACCTTTCGAAGCTTTTCACCATGGCATGAAGTACCTCTCTCATAATCTGATCATCATAAGAATTAAAGCCAGCTATTATCCTCATGATTTCACTAATGCAAGAGAGAGCTGCAAGTCTTACCACCTCATCATGATGTCTCAATAATTTGGGCTTCACCAAAGAACCAAATACGGGAGATAAAGCTGTTTGCATAGCATAGGAATCTGACTGATCAACCTTGCCTAAATAAGTTTCCAACTCCTCCAAAGTTCTTAGGAGGTCCTTTGTTCGCTGAAATGGATGATCTAGTTTCTTCAATGCAGTGTGCATTCTCTCTTTCAATTCCTTGTCTCCTGTTAAAGCCATGCTGACAGTTGAATTCAGTCTGAAATAACCCAATCAGGCTGGTAGGAAACCGCTCTGATACCACTGTAATGACCCTTACTAATAGGATCACTAAAACACCCCAAATCTGAACTGTAGCAATTCGTCAAACAGTTGACATGCACTGAATTGTTTGTTTGCAATAATGTGTTTCAAGGTTGTAATTGTTTTGAGCATCAAGTACAATTGAGATAACAATATCAATATTGAAATGAACATTAACAGCACTAATAATAACATTCAGAGATTCCAATCACTTGGCACCTTACAATGACTATATCAACAAAGAGAAACTCTGCTATTAATGCAATGATCAATTTTCCCAAAACTGATTACTATGACTGAATTCTGAGAGTATAATGGGCTGTGACAACTATGTCAAATTCAGATTTCAACAATGAACTATGGTAATGACCAAACCATAGAATGCACTTCACTAAATCAATCCAATTACAATGAGAAATAACAGTGACTGTTCAAAGGAATTCTGGACTGCTATATAGTGACTGTACTTATGCAGATTTTTACCATCTTGGTACCTAAAACATCAATATCAAACAATGTATAAAAACCTGGAAATGCTGCACCAAATGTTGATCAAATCGATGATGAAGTATGCTGATGTAGACACCTCCAATTGCACCCGAACTGATCCCAATTTACAGCTGATTGTAGATGGCTGCAATTCTATTTTTTTTTGCTTTGCTTTTTCGGGTCTGCTTTTTCGGACTGCTTTTTCGGATTTGCTTTTTCGGACTGATTTTTTGGATCTGCTTTTTCGGACTGCTTTTTCGCATCCGCTTTTTCGTTTTGCTTTTTCGGATTGCTTTTTCGGACCTGCTTTTTCTTCCTCTTACAACCAAAACTCAAACCCTCAGGTAAATCTGAGGATTCCAAATAAGCTCAACATGAAATGGCTGAATACCACTTCCAATGTGCAACCCTTCAGAAGATATCTCACTTCCTCAGTTATGCAAATCCAAGGGAGTTATCGTTCCCAAAGATCTAATGAAAATTTGTAGATCAAATGACTACAAATTGCTCCAATATGGAAAAGTAGAGGAATCCTCAAATCAGCTTGTCCAAATGAATGCCCAAGCCCCCTATTTATTTACTTTTTGAGAAGTTACTAAGAACTTCTAGAAGCATCCATTATAAAATCCCATTATAATGCACTTTTATAATAATATAACTTTATAAAATAAAAAGTGCAACTCAACTTAAAATTATAACATGTGGGGCCCGCATAACTCATAATAATAAAAATAAGCTCTAAATCACTTCTCCAAGAGCAAATACGACCACTGATCTACAAAATGACTCTCTCCACATCGCCACCAGTCTACGAGAGCCTGTGATAGACTGATCCGGCACGCTAAACGATGTCAGCTAGAATGGGGACATGACAAGATAGTCTGTAGAAATGTTTTCTATGCAGTCTCATGATCCTTTTATGAACTATAGCAATTGCCTAAGGCACATAGAGGTCGAGGAGATAAACAATCAATTGCCTTCAACTCTTCAGCTAGGTATCTTGATTTCATTTTGTCTTTAAATGCTTGCACTCATTGCATCTCATGCGATGACATATTTATGAGATATTATGTCAAATAAATCAAGTGCTTTGTCTATGATTTCACATTTTACATGTTTATCCGACAAGACACTTGTAACTACAACATTTGGCAAAAACCTTGCAATCATTTTACTCTAACAAGTCAATGGATTGAGTCAAACAGTTCATGTATCGCATCTTTGCTTCCATATTTTGTATGTATTTGTGCACATGATACAACTATGGAATTCATTACACGACATGTCTTTGGGGCATTTTGCCAAACAATTCATGTGTTTTGTTGATGCTTCCACCTTTTACATGCATGTCTACAAGGGTCGTTGCAACAACCTCTGAGAAAAATTCACCTCTGTACAGGCTTAGAGTATAAATTTTTAATTTTATAACATATCAATATGTGTGTGTATGCTAAATTGGAACCCAAGCAAAATGTTTTTTTGGCCGAACCCACATACCCAAACCTGAACCCGAACCTATATCAAACAAGGATTGGTAAGTTAGTATTTAATCATAGAGTGACTTTAATAATGTTTAAATTTTTACTTTGAAAGCCACTTTATATTGAATAATTAAATAAATATTATTATTTATTTTTTAGGGCTGGCAAAAATGGGACATTGCACGCTTCAACACGTGGACACCTTGTGCCTAACCATTGGAATGACATGCATAGTCTTTCCAAGTAGAGCCTTGCAGATGGAGCTAAGGTGCCGACAAGGTTATCCTATGTGGTGAGGTGGTGCTTACACAATGAGCTTCTATTGAGTGCATGTGCCACGTGTAGTGCATTGAGCTAAAGATCAAGGTGCATGTCTAATGGATTGTATGAGTTCAAAAGAGGAATCAAGTGCAAATTTGTGAGGTTAGGCTAGAAAAGTGAAGGCAAGAGCAAGAAAGTGCAAGCGAGAGACTGTGTGCTATGCGAATTGGTGCATTCCATTGAGTTATAAAGTTATTTTGTAGCTTCACTCAAGTTTTGGCGAGCTGAGTGCTAGTGCGAACACTCCAACATTGGAGCTCAATTGCTCAGGGTTCTATTGTAGTGTGAAGGCAATGCAAACTATACAAAAGCCCAAGGGATCCTTGGGACATTGTTGAGAGTGCGAGCTAAGCATTATCGGTGGATTTTGACTTGACCTTGGCTACAAATTTTAGTCATTGTAAACATGGTGTGAGCAATAAAAGGATTTTGGCCCCAAATCTATGCATCTCTTTAGCATTGTTTTGTCTATTCCAATCACCGTGTTTTCCACATTATTGTGATAGTTTTCTTTGTTAACTTTAGAAGGCGTAGTTTGTTTTATTGTTAGTCGTCTTGTTGCTATTGATGCACATGAACTTGTTGCTTCTAAACCTTCCAAAGTCAGTGGAGTCTCTGTATGATTACCGTCTTCCCTTAGCTATGCTTAAGCTACATTGGTCTTCCTCTTCTTACTAAGGAAGGTAGTAAAGTCCAATTCATCTTTTCTTTTCCTCTTTGCAGTTTTGTTTGTAGAGAAAGTGAGAACAAACCCCAATGTATCTAGCATTCTCTTACAAGCATGTAACCACACTTTTGGTTCCATCTATAATATTTTGTGTTATTTCTTGCATTGTGGACACTCCTGGTATTATTCATTTTGGGTCTTGAAATGGTTCATTATATAAATTTGATTCTTATCATAGCTTGTGTTTAGAGGCATCCCTTCATTTACTTCCAAGAGGACTTAATGAGCGCCAATAGTCTTTAGTTGTTGTCCTATCAACTGTGATAGCTTCTTTTTTGGACTTCATGTTCATTAGCACGGTCTACCTAGAAGTCTTCAATATGAGGTTCATGCCTAAGATTCCCAAAAAAAATTGGTTTCCATCTTTTCATATGTGTTGTAGTTTTTTCTTAGTACGACAAATAAGTCTAGATTGTGGTTTTGTAACTTGGTCTTAGATGCCTTGGCACAACTTACATTGTTGCATCCATAGAAACCAATGTGAATAGGTAATTGTGCTCTAGTTCTATATTTTGCTTCCAAAAGATAGTGGTGTATTATTTGTTAGGTGAATTAGCAAGGCCATTTTGTCTATAGGATATCTTAGTAGCTTTTATGGCTGAAATGAAAGTCCTATTATGATTTAGAACTTAGGGAAATTGTATTAGCCAACTTCTCTTCTCATTTACCATACTTGGAGCTTCTGTGCCCTTTTATTCTTCCATGGTTCTTACTAGCCATATGGAAAATGCATCATTGACTCTTCTATAATGAGCCATGGGTTGTTTGGCTTCTAAGCATAATGATCATAGGCAAGCCTTTTCCTAGGTCTAGTCTTAGTACTTTGACTTCCTCATGTCTATTGAATGTTCCTCTAGCAGCCATTGAATAGACCAAGTATGTGATCGTATAAAATGTGTATTGTTCTTCAAAGTTTGTGATCTGGTTGTATAAGTTATCTTATGAACCTCGATCAATGTAGCTTTTTCTACCTTGTCTGAATGGTTTCAATGTACAAGTACATCCAATATTCCAACATAGAAGCATGGTATAATCCAAAGACTTCTTAATAGAGTAACAATGTCTCCAATTTTCTCCAAAATTCACTCCTGTAAATTGTCTCGAGCAACTTACACAATGACTTGTATGGAGTCTGCATCTATTTGATATTGATGATCCTCTTAGCATCTTAATCAAAAGCTTATTCTGCAATTGCTACCTCTATGATTGCTACTTTAGTATGAAAAGGAATGTTTAAAACTTGCATAATTGCATCTTCACTCAATTTTGCAAATACTTGACCAGCTACTTTGACTTGTCTAGTCTCAATTTTTCATACATTCTAGTACCAAATATGGGTAGTGCATTGTTATAGGAAATGCTGCTTCTTGGTCTAGTCCATCGAGAATTTTTTTTTTGCCTATGGGGTCAATTAAGGTCTTTTTAACCTTTGATGAAAATCCTCCATGTTTATGTATGTCTGTATCTGTAATCAGCCCATAGTTTTGTGTAATTTGTGATGGGAGGAACACGCTTTAGAAATTTTCCCTCATTCTCTTATCTCTTTGACTCATTTATCTTGTGAAGAATCCACAATTACCATGTGAAAAGGATAGGGTTTGATCATCATTCTAGTTTCAGGGCTTCATTTAGGTTAGGTTTTTTATTTTAATTCCTGTGTGCAATATGAAATAAGAAAATGCTCCTAAAATTGTTGGGATTGTTTAATCAAAGAAAACCCTCCTTAATTTCAAAAAGCAAGCTTTAGGAATTTCAAAATCATCAATGGTTACATGGGTATGTACCAGAATTCCAATCTTAAGAGACTCGAACCTTTCAACTTTGTTGAGGAATCCCATTGTGTGTCGTTTTGAATGCTTTGTCAAACCTTTCTGCAAGTGTTCCTTCGTCAAATTACCACCAAAGAATTCATGTCTTAATTGTTGTGAAATTGTTTTATTTTTATAGAATCATTTTGTAATGAAAAGTTGTGATAATTAGTCTTTTATTGCTTTCAGCTCTACAAACAATCAAGCTCATTCAATTTTCAAGGTTGTAGGTGAACAATTAATGCAATGGTGGGAGTACAGCTTTGTGATGGTTTGGGCTGACATTGAACATTGATTCTTTAATGCTCACTTGAGTGGATTTTGATGTATGATGGATAGCTGCAAGTTCTTTAGATTTTTTATTTAGCTTTTGCCAAAAGGAAGATTTAAAGCTCAATGGGTACTTAACATATGTTTGGGATTTGGTTCATATGGGTACTTCCTTTCCACTTTTGTGGGAATTTTATCTGCTAAAGGAATATGGGTATTCTATTGACTATAGATGTGTAGATAGTTACAAATGACTTGACATATTAAGCTCCTTTGTTCAGGTTCATATGAAAGCTGGTTTACTGCAAATGAGAAAATCCAGCTCACTACTGCCATGTGGAAAACTACATGTAAAACAGTTGTGTTAGCTCTAAAGTTTTGGTTAAGATATTATGTTTTGATGATGACATCATCAAAAGATAGATGATGAATTCAAAGGTGTTGAATTAGGCTTTGCTAAGGATTACATTAGCATGACAAGATGCTGATGTCATCATGATATGCGCATGAATCTAAATGAACTGACATTTTTAGGGTGCACTTGAAAGGTGGTTCAACAAGGCACCGATCTTTTGCAAGGGTTCATGGGGTTTACAATTGGGGTTTCTTGCAGGAAAAGGTAAGTGAATTGGATGATTACTTGAAAGGTGCATCTTGTTAGCAGTTAGGACTTTTGCTCGAGGTTTGATCATAACAATAGGCACGGGTGTGAGTAACCTTAGGTGAACTGACATTTGAATGGTGTCAGTTAGGGAAGTTTAGTTGGGCATGAGGTTTCTATAAACACTAAGGTTTGCAAGAAAATTCTAATAAACTTTCTATGCGAAAAAAACTTATGTAATTGGTTTTTGGCCAAATGACCAATCAGAACATGCAAGGAAAGTTCTCTCACTTTAAGGAATTTCACTAAACTTCAAACGACAACTTGGCTTATTTTTCAATGTGTTATTCACCTATGATGAAATTTTAGTGGAGAACCAATATTGAGTGAGGGATTTTGAGGGAAAAATGCTTAAAATGTAGCAAGGAAAGGCCAAAGCCAAACAAATGAGGGGGTCCTTGTCTTGCTGAAAGAAAAATACAGTGTGTTGCGATACAACAAAATGCATAATATTTATTATGTGTTTTGCAAAGCTAATACTAAGGTCTACATGTTTACAAAATGTTATTTCCATATGACTTGATTTAATCCCCCAAAAGGTGAAGCAAAATTGTTTTTTTGTTAGCATTTTGATTGGTGTAGAGAGGACTACATTGAGGGTTTGATTTGAGCAAAAGGGGGTTCTAACCCCCTTAGGGGGAACTCCTCTTTAAGTTTAATCGTTAATTATTTAAAAAAAAATGTGATTTCAAGTAAAACTTAGGATGTCCCATAAGTGGTATACACTATTATACAATTAGCTATCTAAAGTAAATAGTTATTTCCTTTTATGTGAATCCTCCTTAGAGAATATTGCAATGTGTCCATATCTATTATCTTTTCTATAGTTTTTAGTCAAGTGCTAGTTTTGTTTAGGTCTTAGGAGCTTCCCTCTTAATTTGAAGAGAAATTTTACCTCACACACTAATCTGTTTTGTGTTTTAATGCAAAATACGAATTAAAATGCTAACACATCTTTAGTATGATGAAGTGCTCTGTCTAACAAGTAATATTCATCACCAACTTCAAAGCTATCCTATTCAGAGTGGCCATACATTGAAGACCTAGCTCTCAATATTCTATGCTAGACAATTTTGTCAATGCCTGTCTTATTTAGTGGATTTGCTTCATAATAGATACAAGAAATGGAAAAATGGAGAAATACAAAATGATAGAATGTGAGTGGTTGTGTTTCTTTGAACTCTTCAGTCACCTTGTTGTCTTTTTTCTTTTATATATAAATGTAACATAACTGTTGTTTAAATCACTGTGCATAGCTTTGCATAATGCAATCTTGCATCACAATTCCAGCATGTTATATTGTTGCTGACCTCACTTTGTCTCAGCAATGTGTTTGTTGTTGTTTTTGCACTCTTTCTTTTCCTAATTATTTGTACACAATTCGTTGGAACCCTTTATGGTGTGTTGTCGTACAAGTTGCGTTGGTTCCTACATCAATGTACGAAACATTTTTACTATGGAGTTAATGGACACCATCCTTATCTCTAGATAATATTATTTTCTTGTTCAAATTCATGTCGTTGATAATATTAGCACATTTTTTTCTATCATTGCATCTATTTCCACATACACATACTTGAAAATATTTAATGTCTATTGGCCCTTTACAAAATTGGTTTGGAACTAAATCTTGTTGTGTCGATGCTCACCATAATTTTTTTTTTTGGATTTGTTTCATCAGTTCTGAAGTTTAATGATGAACATGGAAAATGATTGTTTCATTATCTTGATAAAATGTCTTCTCATGATGAAGCTTTTGAGAGATTGCCCTTAAATCACTTTCAATTAAGCTATAGAATTGTGGAAAATTACCTTTGATATGACATTAGCCCTTGGAAGTTTCTCGACACTTTTCCACTCTCATCTCCAATTATATACATGGAATATTATCTTGTAGTCTATTTTAAAATCAAGTAAATGCTATTGACTTCTCATGTTAGTCTAAGAGGTGTAATTGAGTCAACATCTCATATCAAGTTATAATTTTGTGCATTATTTAGTAATGATGATGGCTTGCATCATATTTTTAGGTTGAAGTCTTAGTTTCAATAGCTTTAATTTAATAACATTGTCTTGAAAAGCATGGCTGTATTGGAAATGGAGCAAGAATATGAACCTGTTTTACATGGGGACACATCCCCACCCTTCAAACCCCCTTCATTGTCCCTTGAGGTATTTTGGGGATGGCGGGACATTAGGGGATGTCGCTTAGCCATCGCCCCAAACTGATAAAATGAGGAAAAGTCCCTGAATGTGTTCCTAAATTTGGGGATGACAGGTAACACATAGGGGATGCTGGCTGTCCTCAAGGTGGGTAGGGACATTTCAGATGTCCCTCAATCATCTCAAGGACCGCTAGGCATTCCCTGTAAAAAGACAAATATTTATAATGTAAAAAAATAATCATTCAAAACATTAAAAAAGACTTAAATGTATCATGAAAACATTAGAGGAGCAATATGCCATGACAGCATTATAACTGCAGTAATATAACAGCAATTGAATTAATCACGACAACATTGACAGGAACAACTGTAGTGTAACAACAATAAATATATCATGATTTAGATTCATAGTTAACAATATAAGTTATATAACAGTTAATACTAACAATCATATTTTGGATTTCTGATTTCATTTTTTAAGAATTTTCAAAGTTAAGAATTCTTGATGTAGTATTAGAGTCAGTTATTATTGTTAGTTTTGAAAGAGATTGAAGGTGCATTTGCCATGGTTTGTGATACTGGTATTATGTGAGAAGTACACAAAAAGTTTATTTTTTAAACGTGGTTGGCATTGCAGGCTTGTAATGTCCCCGTTTTTTTCAGGCTCTTGGGATTAGCCTATCATGTCACCCTCGTAGGTTGATGAGGATGGACAAAGGGTCTCTTTCAGTGGGCATCTACTTCAGGATTCAATATGCTTTGGTTTGGCACCATTCGGACTTCATTTGCTGTAATGTCCCCGTCATTAAATGACTAATAAAACTATTGTATTTGGGTCCCGATCGATTTAATTTATCTCGGGCCCATTATTTTATTTAGCATAGTGTAGTTGTCGCCGTCGGCTCTTTTGTGCACTCTCGGGAAGTTTTCCCCGACGGGTATTTATGCACGGCGTATAGGTTAGTTTCCTCATGTTGAGATTTGATATTTTATCTGTATTTGCGAATTCCTGTTGGGATTCTGTTGTCCACCATTTCGGAGGTGAAATATCCTCCCTATTTGGTATTTTGCGGTTTCGGTGAGATTCAACCCTCACCCTATTCTGCTTGTTTCTCTGGTTTCGGATTTGGCAATCAATATCTACTATTCATATTTCATCTTGCAAGTGTTTAAGTTCGATTTATGTGGTGGAAATTAAAGACTGGAACGGCTCTCATCGCTCGGCGTACTACCAACATCATTCCATACCGCTTCCATCCTTCGGCGTACTTCCAACATCATTCTGTACCACCTCCATCCCTTGGTGTACTTCCAACTTCCTTCCCGTACTCCACACACTTCCATCCGTACTACGACCAGACTACCATACCGTACGTCATCCAACTTCCCTTCCGTACGGCCTTACCCCACTGTACGAGCCTCTTGTATGCCATCTACCTCCAACGTACGGCCTTGAGGCTTTATCGTATGAACTCTGCAATTTTTGTACGACCCCATATTTTGTACGGCAACATTCCCCCTCACTGTTGCGTAGGGCCCTTAGCCAGTACCGTACGGTCCTCCTTGCATTGTACGACTTCTATGCGACACACCTACACCCCTTCCCTTGGTACAGTCCAATCTGATTGGTTGCTGGAGGCGTGGCTTCAGTGCAACCGAGGTTGGGAACATTACATTTGCTATAGTTTTGCCACGTTTACTATTTATAGTAAGCTTGATGTTGTTCGAGAAGGACCCTTTCTATTTTTGGAAAGTGCATTTGGTCACATGGGGAAATAATAGGCGCGACTCCTGTTTCAGATGGCATATTAAAAGGATAAGTATTCTGGGAGTTATTATTATTTTGGTGGCCAAATTATTATTAAATCATTAAATGACTTATTATAAAATTATAATTTAACTTTATAATTTCACTTAAGTTGAGGGTTGAGTCATCATGGGAAGGGGCCATTTATTTAATTAATTCATGGAAGCCTAAGCCAAAGTATTAATTTAAAGTATTGGAGTAAATGAATTATTAAAAGGAAAAGTATATCTTTTTATCACACATTGGTAAGAATTGTGTTTGAGCTCTCACAAGAAAGAATAAAAAGGGACTTGAGAGCTCATTCTAAGATATCTATTGAATATTTGATAAAACTTGGTTGTGAAGGAGATGGTTAGGGTTTGAGGATTGATTCCTCTCTATTTGCAATTTGAATTTTCACTGATTGATGATGAATTTTGCCACTGAAATTCTGAATATTTAATTATGAAATTTTGGAAATTATTCTGAATCTGTAGATGTTGATCTTGGTGTTGAGGTATACCAAGTTATGGAGATTTGTTATTTAATTTGCTGAAGTTAATGACTGTCCTATATTTCTAGAAGAGGTTGCAGCTCGTTTCCAAGGAGCTGCGTTGTTTGTGAAGACTGCATTTTTGAATTTGCAGATGTTTGACATTTCTTTGTGGCCGAGCTATTGTATTGGGAATTGCATTTGGATTTAGTGGTTGGAGTTTTCATTTTCTGCCGTACTATCAGCCCAGGGCCGTACATGCTGTACGGTATTGCATTTAGAGGAGTTTGAGGCTCGATTTTGGCTATGTGCATATGTCGTCCCTGTTTGGGGTCTCACACATAGGCTGCGTTTTGGGTTTGAAGTGCTGCTGGGGCTGCGTTAGAAAGCTTGAAGACTGTATTTGTTCTACAACAGTCACGTTCTTTGGAATTAAGGTGCCAGTGATTTCCCATTAGCATTTATAATGTTCTTGAGTTAAAAAACATTTTATAAATTGCTAATTATTGAACACTCAGGGCAGATTTGTAATTGCTGTTGTTTAAATGATTATGATGAGAAATTCGGTGAATTTACATCTATGAATTTAATTTAAAATTTGCAAGTAAGATATAAATATTTGAAATTCAATTGAATTTTGCAAATAAATTTGAGTTTAAGCCAGCTAGTTATAGAGAGCCAATTGGGTTCTTTACAAGGCTTTTGTAGACATCATCCGATATCATTTTAACATTGCACTGACATGTTACATAGCTGCAGTTATTTTTCTTTGTGTACATACATACATACATACATACATACATACATACATACATACATATATATATATATATATATATATATATGAATTTTTCAAAATGTATTGATATGTTATATAGAGAGAGGGGAAAGAGAGATATGTCAATAACTGATAACAACAATATCATTATGTAAATAAATCATGAGAGAAATTGTATAACATCAAAATAAATTTTCAGCCTAGTTTGCTAGCTCCTGGGATAACAAGAGAGTTTCGGTTGGGGGTGTTTCTTTTGAAATTAATGAAGAAGTCATTGCTAAGGCCACTGGGTTATCTTCTAAGGGTAGGAAATGGAAGAAGACCAGTCGGTAGTTGATAATGATAGTTTAAACAGGTTCTTTAAGGAGGGAAGTGAGGCTTTGGTTAAGAAGTAGGGAGGACATGACAAAGCTCAGCTTCCATTACCTTGGGACTAGGTTTGCTTTATGATCATGAGGTACTTTACAATGGAGTGGTGTTTTAAGGTTTACTATTATTATCATATGGCGCTTCTTAATCGCTTCAGGAATGATGAAATCATCTCATTTCCTTTTTTCTTGTTAAATTCTCTTAAGAGCTCTGTATTTGATGTCAAGGAAAGTGCCCATTAGGGGAAAAAAACAGTTTACTTGCATCAGGGCCTTATTTTTAAGTTATACCACATTCACCCGCTCCACTGCCCTCCTAAACCAATTGTTGTCTATGAGGCCCCTATTGTCCTGCATTTTGTCACCACAAAATGTAGGTAACAGTACAGAACTTTTTGAACTTAGTTTCGTGTTTCTCTATGTAGATTCACTATTTAACTAGCCAATATTGATCGATCAGTTGATCTCAATATGTTTAGTGAATCCTTTTGCTGAAGGTTTTTGTCAAGTCTTTTTCGTTTTGTCGGTTTGTCTTCCTACACTTGATTTTTGAATCCTTCAGCGTCTTTTGGTGTGTTTTCGAGTGTGTTTTTAGTTGCTTTTTGTTTCGTCCAAACTCTTGCTTTCGATTTGATCTATCTTAGGGCTTAATCGGACTTGTCAATCAAAAGACATGGTCATATAAGTGCCCAAAAAGTGGACTCTCCAAGCTCAACTGCATATTTAAAAAAATAGATGTTATTTTCTATAGTTGAGTTGCATCTTTTGAAAAATATAACATAAATTCAATTTATGTTATGTTTTTAACTTACTTTATCACTTAAATTTATCACTTTATGGCTCAGTTGTATCCATTTGTTCGAATGCAGCCCATGTATTTTGCATTTTTGTGTTTAAATAAGTTGAAATCTTCTCTTTGGCAATGCATAAAAATCATCCTACACTCAAAAATGAGATTGCATGTAAAGATTACTTCCAAGTTTTGACATGTTTGAGTCAATAGCAAGAGGTATGTTTTGTGTTTTTCATTTTTGTTTTGCTTGCTTGTTTGTTGTTTGTTTTGAAGAAAGTTGAAATCATTCCCTCAAGAATGCAAGTGCATCCATTCATGTCAATTCATCCTTCATTCTCCAACACATGTAATTGCATCTCCCAAGTTCATTACATGTAAAAACGTGTTATTCTTCATTACATGTAATCACCTCTCAAGAATCTGATTTTGGTAAAAGGTCACTCTTTTAATTACCAAAATTACCATTTACATATATCCATGTGCTTCCAACTTGTATTCTTGGCCACATAAACTAAGCCCCACATGTAATCCATCTTCACAAGTCCGGTTTTGCTCCTATTTGCCCATATACATGAGCTATTCATTTCATTAACAGCCAACATGTGTGTTCTATGAGTATCTAATCAATACTCCGAACACCTTGTTCTTCATAGATCCATCATTGCAAGCCAAAGCTTAATTCTCTCATGGATCCAATCTCTTCAGATGACGTATTTACCCTTTGAAATTTCCATGTTGCAGCACAGGATATGTCAACACCAACAAAAGCCAAAGGAAAAATGAAATATCAATATGATAAGGAGCTGGCTCATTCTACAGCCTCACTCGTTTCATCATCTTTGGATCAAATCTCAGATATAAGAATTGGGTATGTTGACATGACCAATTTCTTGCAAAGGCTTGAAGATCCTGCCAACAGGGAACTACGACGCATCAAGAGGCGTAATATTCGCTTGTTTCTACTTTCCCTATGGCTGCTCTGGAACCTGAATTTGTCTTTGAGTGCGCATGTCATTTCAATCCCAAGTGCAAGACAGTCAAAGATGCAGATGGAAAAGTAATTTTCAGTTTGGATCTAGATGTCATTGAACAAATTTTTAGGATTCCTCCAAGTCCTGAATGTGCAGATTTGTCTAAGGATATATCCATACAACCATGGAGCCAAAATAAGTCAGATTATCATATATACATGAATGACCAATGGCTGGTTAATAAAAGGTCAAATTTCTCCAGATGGCCAAAGACAATACACAGATCAGACTTCTCTCCAGAAGTTAATGATCTGATAACACTCCTTAGTAGAATCTGTGGTCTCAAGGATTCTTGTAATTTTGAACCATGGATGTATAAATTCATTTTCCAAATTCTTGAAAATAAAGAACCAATCTACTGGAGAGAACTTGTAAGCACAACATTGTGCGAACAATTGAGCCATGTGGGTACATCAGTACCTTTCTATATGAATTCTTATTTGGTCTACATTGCTGCAGCCATGGGGACATTTTCTGGACTCTCCACCAAAGGTGATCGATCACTGGTACCCATTTGGGAATATCATGATCAAATCATGCTTACACAGAGCAAATATCATTAGAGGAGGGTACAAGATGCATTCGTTGGGCACTTCAAGTGCCTTTTTGATAAAAGAATTAGCAACCAAGAGACTATCAGATGAGGCTTGGGAGAAGGTAAATTAGTTTGGTTACATCTTCGTGCAATATCCAACTTTTACCTACTTAAGAGTGGGTTATTTCCAAGGTGAACTCTATAACTTACCAAGATATCCTATTAATAGGATCATCCTCATGGAGATGGCGAGACAGCTTATGGAAGTGCAATCATATTGACACAGTTAGCATAGGCCAGGTTTTGGTATCACCACTGCCAAACCTCTTCAAATTGGTCGATATACACTCAACTCAGTGTATAAGGCAAAGGCAATGGAAGCAGAACTTCAACTTATAACATTGAAGATGTTCAAAGCTAGGTCTGACTTTGATTATCGAGGGATGCATTCAAAAATCAAAAGGGCCTTCACCCATGTTCATCGCATGGAAGATGTGTGGATTGATTTACACACTAAGGTGGACATCATGAGAATGGATTACTGCAGGCTAACCTTGCGACAAATCATTGATCTTAACATGGTCGAAATTCCAGAATGGTTTGAGATTGAAGATGATCGCCTAGTCCTGGTTCCAGAGTATTATAATGTCATGTCCCCTTTCTAGAGACATGTTCGTTCATGACGGGTTTGCCTATCATCGACTCTCGTAGGCAAACAGTTTGGAGAGAGAGTCATTGTGTGGATCATTTGATTGCTTATTGCTGACAGAGCCTACATTCGGCAGAGCCTACATCCAGTTTGAGGCCTACATGCAGTTGTAGTGGAGCTTACGTCCAGAAGCGAGCCTACATCCAGTTCGAGCCTACATTCAGTCTAGTTGGGCCTACATTCGGTTATGAGACATCTTGGCCTACATTGTTATATTTTTGAGTTGAGAAATGTACTTTATTATTATAATGTTATTTTGTTATAAAGTACATTATAATTAGATGTTTCTAGAAGTTCTAGTAACTTCTCAAGAAAAAGAATAAATAGGGGGCTTGGGCTATCATTTCTACATGCTTGGATTTGAGATTTCTTCTACTTCTGCCATTGTGGAGCAATTTGTAGTCTTTTGGGTCTGCAAATACTATTTGATCTTTGGGAACGATAACTCCCCTAGATTGGCATAACTGAGGTAGTGAAATATCTACTAAAGGGTTGCAATTTGGAGTTGGTACTCAGCCATCTCATTGGTACTTCATTGAGAATTCATTATAAGGGTTTGTTTGTGGTTGGAATAAGAGTTTAAATTCACCTATTGCATTGGTGAATCAGTGTGGTGAAAGATTGAAGACAAATTGGCACATTTTCAGACTTTCAGTCTCAGGCCCTGGAATCAAAGTTTTGTTCATAACTTCATATCTACTTGGAGGATATTTTTATGCATTTGTGGGAGGGTCCCTATACCCTAGGCGCCCCATTTACCATCATTTTCGGCACTTGATACTGGGCTTAGATTTTTATATCGAGCCGTACAGTACGGCCTGGTACGGCCCTGTACTTGCAGGCAGTACGGCAGGTGTGGTGGGAGCAATTTGGGACTGTTCCAGTCCACTTGACATCAGCAGTGATCTTCAGATATCAGGGGCGAAAATCAGATTCTTTTCATGTAAATTTTGGATGCATTTGTTGACAATGAAATTGTAAAAAAAAGTTATATGTTCTCAGACTTGAACAGTCACTGTTATCACATCATTTGCTACTGTAATCAGTCATTGATATGATTATGAAATCAGTATATTGAAATGCATTGTTAGGACATGTAATTACGCAAGTTCTTGTTTAGTAACGGTCCTTATATGTGCACAGAACAGTCCATTATAATCAGTCAGTGCCACACTTGTAATGAGTTTAGTATTGATTATAATATATGTGACTTCGTTGTTAGATCAATTGTCTTGAAGTCTGAAGATTGTCATAGTCATTCTGAGAATAGTCATCAGACTTTGCTAGCTGGGTTGATCTAGTTATATTCTATTGGTTGTCATTTATCAATGCTCATTGTAATAGCTTGAATCAGTCCTACATTGCAATCAGATTTGAGTAGTTCATGATATATTGGCTTTGCACTGTCATTTCATTTCATATTGGTATTGTTATCTCAATAACATTTGGTGCCCAAAACAAATAAACACCTTGAAACACATCATTGCAAACAAGACCATTCAAGTGCATGCCAACTGTTTGACGAATTGTCTCAGTTCAGATTTGGGGGTTTTAGTGGCCTTTATAGTAAGGGTCATTACATATAATACTCAGTTTGAAAAGCTTGTCCCTTTTCCCATTTAGTGGCAACAGAAAGAAGGGAATTCTGTCTTTGATAGATTCCAACCTATTTTGCTGAATACTAATAAGTGGCTGAAAAGCAAAGGCCTCAAGAGAGTACATCCAAAGGTTGGGGTAGATTGCAATCATTTTGACCCTATTGGAAAGAGATCTCAGGTGGAAATTAGAA
This sequence comes from Chamaecyparis obtusa, assembly GCA_027943335.1. Classification (NCBI taxonomy): domain Eukaryota; kingdom Viridiplantae; phylum Streptophyta; class Pinopsida; order Cupressales; family Cupressaceae; genus Chamaecyparis; species Chamaecyparis obtusa. Next base: position 193,907 of record BSBK01000044.1, read on the forward strand.
GCATGGATGAGTCTTCTTCTTCTCAACTAGTTAAAGCTATCAAGTTTACACTCAGAGGAGAAAAAGGGTCAAATCCACCCTTAGGTCCTATTCACACACCCCTACGAGAGGAAGAATCAGACGAAGAAGGAGAAATGATGATCATATCTCCTCCTCAGTTGCCAAACATCGAGCATCCATCTAATCAAGAGGAGCCATTTCTACATACGGTAGATATTGATGTGGATTCATTTTCCATTGTATTCACTCCTGCTATTGCTATTTTGGAGGTGAATACATTTGCATTTCCTATCTCTTATGTAGCTCCTTCTATCCTCACAATAGGGGGGTGTGAGAATCTGGCAAATGTCTTTTGTGACTTCCTAGCTCTCATGGAAGGACAAGTTTCCCAACTTGATACTTCGGTTGTAGGCTTTGAAGCATTCATGATAGAGTCATCTCAAAGAACACCCATGATTTCTACTGTGCAAACAAAGGCATGCACTATGACAATAGAAATACAATGAGGATCAATGCCTACCCTGATCACTGTTTCAAGTCCAATAAAGGAGGGTTTTAGTTTGCCATCATGGTTGGGAAAAATCACCATGAAAAGAAGAGTCACATTACCCTTGGATGATTTCTCTACCAAGAAAGGTAAATCTAAGACCTCAAAGGCCAAGGTTGTCTCAAGAATCATTGTTGATGATGAGAAAACCAAATATGCTGAGATTGCAGAACCCTTGGTAGACAAACCAGCTGAAGAACTTACTTGCTCCGATTACAAGTTCACCAAGGTAGAACTTGGTAAACAATCACGGTTGGGATGTCTGCAGGATGCTCAAGATGCACTTTCAAATGTGTCAAAAAGAAATCATGAGCTCTGGGAAAAGAACTTGTTAAAATAGGAGAATGCTTGTCTTCATAAGATTGTTTGTCAACAAGCATCTCAATCTGTCACCATTTCATCACAAACGACTCAGGTGAATAGGAGAGCAGAAGCAGTAAAGACTTGGTTCGAAGAAGTTGTCTCAGAGGGAGTTCAATCAATCAAAAGTGCGCACAAAGTTCTTGAGCGTATCAGAGAAATTGAGGAAAGATTCTATGACTTGATTGCTTCGTTCAACCAAGACTTTAGTAACCTGAAAGAAGACCTAGGCACCTGGGAGAAAATGGCTAACAGTGATTTAGATGTTTTTATCTCATATGACATCATTCCATCCATGAACATGTTCTACCAAAATCAGGGGGTCATGAATCACAAAGTCCAAGGAATAGAAAAGCTTTTGACAAAGCTGCATGAGGAGCTAGAGAGTTGTTAGGCAGTGGAGGAGGATGTCACCAATAATCTCAGGCAATTAGGTTGCAAAATATCCACCCAACAGCGCCTGTGTCACAGTCCCCCCCGCTAGCTAATATTGTTGATATGCTAGGTCAAAATAAAAAGAAAGGTATTAAGCATCTGGGGACCATTTAAACTACCCCTTGGTCGGGCACCCTAGAAATTTTGAACTCTTAAGGCTTTTGCCCTTGAGGCTGGCTCGAAAGGCAAAGACACAATGTTGTCCATCTCCAAGAGGAAAGGTAAAAATCCTTCCCCCTTGCTAAAAAAGCCAAATTCTTTGTTCTCTACAAAAAAAGGAAAAAAAATACTTGTTGAGTATGACTTTGAGGAAGACACCAAACAGGGGAACCAAACAACTGAAAAAGGGAGTGAGATAATCAAGATCATGGAGGGCGATGTTTTTGAGACTAATGATATTGGTAGCTTGATTAAATCTACATGCAATAGCTCAACCCATACTTCTAATAAGTTGAAAGAGGGACTTGTTGATTTTGGTATTGAGATGTCGTCGAGAGAGGAGATAAGATAAGATAAATCTATTTATGTCCAACAAAAGACCACAAAGCAGGTCCATAGGACTGTTGAGAACAATGCAAGGGATCGGCCCAAAGCAGGAACACCAAATAGTGTCTAGAAAAGAGAAGCAGAAACAAACAAACAACAACAAAAGACAGAAAGAGAGAGAATGAGAGAGTGGAAAGGGGGAATTCCAACAGGGAGAACTCAAACCTCAAACCCTTGCTACATAAGTTGTATCACCAAAAAGAACCTGCAAACGGAAGGATAACCCGAAGAGAACTTCCTACGCTTCCTAGGAGGAGAAGAGGAAGGAGAAGATTTTTGAAGAATAGACCTCATTTTGGGGTTTGCTAGTCGAGAATAGCTGGAAGGGGGTTCTAGCTAACGCTTAGAACCACGCCCAAAGTGAATCTCTGTGAAGAAGGAGATGATAACCTGATAGGATTGTGTGGTTGCATGATGCTAATGCTGCAGTGAGTGGTCTTGGAGTTTAGTAGCCTCCTGAATGTAAAGAGTGAGGCACCTCTGATCGATGAATCTGAAAAATGTAGAGAGGGACTAGACGTCCTTGAAAAGGAAGTAAAATCTACCTCTAATCTCAATATATAGGGCACAAGAAAATGAAATGCTCCTCAGTCTCAACTTCGTCCTTGCTGCAAAATTGGCAAATTCTATGCTTCCCAACTAGATGGTGGTCAGTCTCAATGCGAAGACGATGCAAATCCACTCTGAAGGAACCAAGAGGGATCCAAAGGGCATGTGCCTAGTGGTGAGATAAGTAAGAGGGATGAACAATGAGCCCGTCCTCTAACTCTATATAGTGCTTAGCATAGAGCGCCATCTTTGGGTGAAGACCCCCATGGCGGTTAACCTAGATAGTGTGAATCAACCGCCTGTAAATATCGGTCTTGATACACCTGTTCAACTCTTGTCTGTCGATGTTTATAGCTTTGATCAGATAAAATGGATTTAATATTAAGAGAAAATAATATTATATTAATATATATATAATAATAATGGACGTTACTACTATATATATATTAATATACATATTCCATATTATCTCTTTATATTGAATTAAATAAACATCATTAAAATATTGTTATTTAGATAAATCAACATGAAATAATATTATCCTACATTATATATGCATATTGATATATATATATATATATAATAATTATGAGATTATTATATATATATCAATATACATATACAATGTATATATTATATAGTTGATAAAATATAATAATAACAAATATCAAATGTTTTTATTAAACATGACAAATGATATAACTGATATGATATCAGTTGAAAGTCTTTACTTAAGTATACCGATAACTATCGGTGATATAAATCAAATACTTAAATGACTATTTTTGTTAAAGCCGATCAATTAACATTGTCATGTTTGGTTACAGTTATATGCATCGACTAACTCATATTCTACCATGTGTTATTTGATATGCATCGGATATATTATATCACCGATATGTTTTGCAAATGATAATGGAACGGTGTGAAGCTGTTTTGAACAGTCATGACTTGATGAGTCGTGACTCATTAATGAGTCACGTCTCATCAAGTAATGTCTGCTCACTACAGTATATCATGAAACTCATTTGATGACTCCTAACCACGGAGAATACAGAAAACAGATATTACAGTAGGAAATACATTCAGATTAGGTGTGACTACAAAGAAAGTTACTACCTTCGTTTGAGCAGTCAATGAAATACAGTTAAGGAAATTAATAAGTGTATGTATAGCACCAAGTACGAAGTATATACAAGTCTTCCTCACATCTGTAGAATATTAATATAATACAATTAGATATATATGCAGAATATTAATACAATATAATTAGATATATTTATTATTATATCTGTAATATATATATAGATATTGTGATTATATATATCACACATATTGAGTTGATATAAGAAAAATTTAAAAAGCCATACATTCTTGATCAAAATTTAACATTGTCTAGACGGGAGAAGATAATGAGGAGCATCAAGAGAATACTAAAAAGGAGGGAGACGATCCATCTCAATACCAATGGAACCCAGGAGGGATGAGGCCCCCGCAAACCAACAATGGGGTCGACCCAAAGGAGAGGATGCCGCAATGATCTCAGAAGAACAATAAGTGAGGTAGGGGTATATGTGATGCCCCTCACTAGAGTCAACAAAACCACGCAGGATTTGCAAGAACCAAAGAAGGTCAAATATTGCGCCAAGTCTGAAGGGGTGAGCCTCGAACTCAACGAGGATAATATAATGAGGAATGGACTACCTGTATCTAATAATCCGCTGGAGTAGAATCTGAACCCGTTTTGCCGAAACCCAATTAGAATCCAAAAGAGGTCCCTAGACCTTAGGGCCATAAAGAACAGTAGGTCTAATCAAAGTGTCCATAAGTGTTAGCTTGGACGAGGTGTCTGTGAAGTGATGCCGGAAGCACTGTCTCCCAAGAAGGGCCAAAGAACCATAACCATTGTTGATATGTGGTAGGAGGGTCGGTCTCAAATTGAATCGGGCCCTAGAGAACTTAACCCCCAGGTAGGTGTAAGACGATGATATCTCCACCTCCACCCCCTAAAGAAAAAATAAAGGTGGGAGATCCTGAGACAATTGAAGACCATCACCTTCATCTTCCCCAAATTTACAGTCAACTGCCAAAGATTGCAAAAATCTGCAAGGCTATCAAGTTGTCTCTGCTACCCTCCAGGAGAAGGAGTTAGTAAAACCACATCATCAACAAAAAGAAAAATAGAGATAAGAACCTAGTGAAGTAGGCAGCCATCCTCTGCCTGAGAGTTCTCATGCAAAAATTTCTCCAACACGTCAATGTGGATACAGAATAAATTGGGAGATAGGGGGCAGCCCTGTTTAACACCGATGGTGCTCCTCATGAGTTCAAAAAGACCCCCAAAAGAACCCAATTCCGTCTAGCTTTGATGCGGTTTCGGCCTTGGATTTGGCCAACTTGCATAGTGAGGTGGATAGTCTGAAGAATACAGTGAGAAAGGTGGAAAGAAAATTAGGAAGCATTTCCAGGTGCAGTCCTCGAGTGATGCACAACTCTGCAAGCTCCCTTTGCCTGCTGCAACAAAGGATGCTCAGTGAAGATGAATAGGATGAAGGAAATTACAAGGACTTGTTTAAATTCCTCATTGATGATTGGTCCCATATGCTGTATCAATCGGATTGTGATATCAAATCTTCCCATAAGGCTTAATGGGAATTTTACCCCATACCTATTGATGGGTGTTTTATGACCACACCAACATAGAATAAAATACCAAGGTATCTTATCCTCTTAGTGTATGCTAAGGCCGCGGAAGATCATACATGTGATTCCAAGGTTCCTTTTATTTATGGATAAGCTCAATGGTCATTGTGATATGTTGGTAAACCAAAGGGCCTTACATTTGAATCGTTCTTCACCTCTGCTGGTTGGAACTCCATCAGATATTGCAGTCCCACAATGTTTCTTCTTTGAACAAACACAACTCAAAAGTACTACAATTGAAAGGGAGAGGGTCAGAAGGATTTAAATCTATTCCTACGGATAATGATATCAATTGATAGTACTCTGATGGACAAATTCCAAATAACCAAGCTCTACTTTGCCAAGATCAACAAAAACTCCGCAAGATCTGGTGCAATCTTCTAAGGGTCATGTAGAGAATTTTCAGATCACAATGAACACCATCATAATGAACCATGCATATTTAATGATAGAAGTTAAGCATCCATAAAAAGGGGGGCTCAAGATAACTTTATACGATAGCTTACAATCATAAAACTACCAAAAGTATGAGCTAGGAAATTTGTTAGACACCATTACATTTCTCCATTGAAATCAAAGCACATTATCCAACTATGGAGAAATTAGAAAGACACCATGCAATGAGTTGAAATAAACATGAATCCACCATATCTTCAATGAAAATTGTTTTTATTTCCTCAAGTCTTACAGCAATGTCTTCCCCTTCTCCTAATGTACTTCTACTCTAAGGAGCAAGAGATAACGATCTGCCTATTTGTCTATCTATCTATGAATCCATCTCAGCTAATTTATTCTAATGAATTACCAATGAGAAGGCAGGGCCTTTCTATAGATTTTCGAATTACAATGTGCAACCCAGATTGAAATAGAATAAAGGGTGTAGATTTTGCCATCTTAGCCCTAATTAGGGTTAGGGCAAGATAGAATCTGTGTCATAAATGAGCGGGTCCACATGGACCAATTAGAAGAGGGGTGTCCCCTTAGTGGGACAGTGGTTAAAGATGATCGACAATGACTAAAGGTTCCCAGTAAGCATTTAATGTCTGTTTGCCCAAAATGGTCTATACTTGATTTTGTTCCTTGAATGCAGTGAATTTGGATATATTGACTAGAATACTTTTGCTTGGCTGATGAAGATGACTGAGCACTATTTTAGCATTTTGGGTGCCATGTAGATTCAAATATTTTCTATCTACATCATTTTGGTAACTAGTATCCAACTTTGATTACTTCTTTTAAATTATCTCCCTTTGATCATTTTCTTCCTTCCATGTACCTCCTTAGGAATTCATCTTCTTGAAATAGATTGGACCTTTTGAATTTTGACATTGGATTTCCAGAGGGACTTCAAGATGTTGCTTTTTTCCCTTCTACCCTTGTACTTGAACTTTAATCCTTGAGGTCTTGAACCTTGAATGCCTTGAACTAGATTGCTTGAAACTTGGATGTCTTAAACATTGGAATTGGAATTCTAGGATTTGAATGTCTTCCTTGAACATTTGGAACTAGAATTCTCTGTCCTCTTTCTTCTCTCTCCAAAAACTCTTTCTCTCTCTTGAAAATTCACACCTTCGTTTTCTCATGTTTTAAATTCACTTTGTCATGTTTTTCTTTTATTTTCCAAGAATTCCCTTTTTGGTGTTTATCTTCATCAACATTGCTCAATCCATGGGCACACACTTGAAGAGGGTGAAATTTGAGATCAGGAGGGGGAGTATCCATACTTCGCCAAATTTCATCTATTCCTTGCAATTTCTTTCTTGAGCGTACATGAACTAGGAGGAATTTTCCAACACTTAGCCATTTTTCATTTTTCCTTCTCTTGAGCGCATTTGAGACATGGAGGAATTTGGAATTTTGGAAAACAATCCATGCACTCTAGGAATTCCCTTTCCTAGGTGCAAATGAAGCGTGGAGAAGGATTTTTTCTATTTTGAAAAAATTCCTTGAATTGAGAGAATCCCCTCTCCTAGGCACACTTTGAGGGTGGAGGGGACGTTCTTCAAACTTAACCACTTTTCTGATGTTTTTCATGCCTTTCCACTTTTGGATATTTCAAGGAAATTTGTAGACTTAGCCATTTTTGATGAACTGCCTTGCTTGCACATTCTTCTAGATATAGAACTGGATACCCTTTTGTTTCTTTATCATCTGAAGCTCACCAATTGCCAAAATAGACCTGCCAAAAATTGACTCACTAAAAATAGTAAGTTGTTCTAGAGTCAAAATAAGGCGAATCTAGGAAACAATGAAATTTACTAAAAATAGACACTGCTAATAATAGTAAGTTGTTCCAAAGTCAAAATAAGGACAATCTAGGATGTGAAATTTACTAAAAGACTTGCTAAAAATAGAAACTTCCAAAAATAGTAAGTTCATTAAAACACTCAAAATTTTATTGTCATGCCATTTTTGAAAGACTTTTCCTTTCGATACTTTTAGCCAAATTGTTTATTTTTCATGCCATTTGAATACTTGGGCCATTGGGCGCACTTTTGGGTACTTAGCCAAATTGTTTATTTTTCATGCCATTTGAATGCTTGGATGCACTTTTGGGGTGGAGGGGGATTTTTCTTTCGAAGAAGAATTCCTTGAATGTGGAGAATTTTCTTTCCTCGGCTTAATTTGGGGGTGAAGGATGTTTTTTCCTTTGAAGAAGAATTCCTTGCACGTGAGAATTCCTTGGTAGTGGAGGATTTTGTTACTTGGGCGCAATTCCTTGGCAATGGAGGATTTTGATACTTGAGCACAATTCTTTGGTAGTGGAGGATCTTGTCACTTGGGTGTAGTTCCTTGGCAGTGGAGGATTTTGTCACTTGGACCAAATTCCTTGGCAATGGAGGATTTTGTCACTTGTGTGCAATTCCTTACCTGTGGAGGATTTTGTTCATGGCTGTCATTTTTTTCAACTTTCTTTGCATATAAAATATAATATTTAAGTATTTTCCTTTCTTATACTTTAAGTTATATTTTATATAAATATTGTCAGAATGTTTGAGAGTGGTTTCAGATTCCTAGGAGTTATAGTGGAGATTCTAGATTTTAGAAGATTGTAAAAATTTTCAGATTCAACCAATTTTCAGTAATCAACACGCTTCCGTCAGTGTTCTTTTCCACAACCTTTTTTCCAAGTTTTCTAATAAATTTGATATTGAAACAAGGATTTTCCCAGAATTTTCACATCTTTTCTTGGATTGGAATCATGAATCTTCACAACTTTCCATGCTTTTTCTGTTTCTTTCCTTCCTTCCAATTTAGACTTCGGTGATCTTGAATTCTTCACTCATTTTTGCTATTCTTCCATGCTTTCCCAACTCAGCCTTGGCCAACACTTAGCCATTTTAACTCATTCCTCATGGTTTCCCAACTCGGTCTTGGACAACACTTAGTCGCTTTGCCCATTCTTTGTTCAGTTTCCATTGTGGGTGCAAACTAGAGGGTGACATGGAATTTTCGAGGACTTAGTCATTTGTCATATTCATGGCCATTTTGATCAGTAATTAGCCAAATTTGGTTGATTCTTGCACTTTTGAACGTTCTATGTACAAGCTAGCATTCTCTGTTTTGGGGAAAATGACAACCCTATTTGGCTCACAGAAGAAAGCAATTATCAATGGATTAGAATGTCAGAAGATAGCAAAGGATACAACTCTTTTGGAGAGCAGCTCCTCACTCTTTGTGGTGTGTTTGACTTAGTAATTTGCAATGGTATGACTAGATGGGCCAAGTCCGGCAATTTCACTTGTAATACATACAATGGCGCGAGCGTTGTGGATTATGTAGTTTGTTCACATGGTTTGTGTGAGAATATAGCAGTCATGTCAATTAGTGAACAACTCTTGGATCTAAATTCTGATCATAATCCTATATACTTAAGCATTTCCTGGTCTGACAAGCAACAATGTGGGACTAATAAATAGCACATTCAACAATCTACTTCAAAGGGCAGAATTCAGTTGACTCAGAAAAACTGCAGCACTTTCAAGAGTGCGCTTGAGAAGCTCGTTAAGAGGGAAATTATCCCTGTTCATGGGCACCACAGCCACACATTAACAAATTGGATTCTTAGCGCACTTGATGGGTGCAAAAGGACAAAATATAAGAAATCTGAAAAAAACTGCTTTCCAGCTAATGCTTGGTTTGATGAAGAATTCAAAAGGGTAAGGAGAACTTTGAAAGATTCGAAAAAGGAGAAAATAAACATCAAAGCTTACAAACAGATTTTAAATTAAAAAAAAGTTGATTACATGATTGCTAGACGTGAAGAGCTTATCTTTCTTGGGAAAAATAATCCTAAGGCATTTTGGAAAGAGTTGCAGCCAAAGAAAAAACAAACAAAGAATAATATCACAGCTTCTCAGTGGTTCAATTATGGTAGGCAACTTTATGAGCAGGAACTCAAGGTTGATAGTCCTCCTTTGGTCAACACTTCCACTTTACTTTTCATTGTCCAAGAAGTTGAGATGGGAATCAAGAAATTAGGTGTTGGTAAGGCAAAAGATCTTGTGGACCTTCAAGCAGAGTATCTAAAGTGGGGGACGGTAACTCTTGCTCCTCACATCACTAGAATTTTTAACAACATCATTCAGCAGGGGTTCCCTCCTGATTGGACAACTAGCCTTGCCATTCCTCTTTTCAAGAACGGTGACGTCAATGACCCGTCCAACTATAGAACTATAATGATTAATCCTTTGTTTGCTAAGCTATTTGGGAGTATGGTAGAAAACAGAATCAGCAAATAGGCAGAAAAAAATGATAAATGTGCTAAAGGGCAAGCGGGTTTCAGACCTAAACATTCTACAGTGGATCACGGTATAACCTTAAGACACATTATTGAAAAAATTTGGGACAAGGAGGAAGCATTTTGTTGTTTTGTTGATTTTAGAAAAGCGTTTGATACGGTCCCTAGGGACAAGCTTTGGCTCAGACTAGAGGAACTTGAGGTCCCCATCTATCTTAGAGCTGCTGTTCATAGACTCTATGAGGAGGTTAAAGTTAAAATCAGAACTGCGGATGACATCTCTGAGAGTTTCAGAAGTGATATAGGGGTCAAGCAAGGGTGCCCTTTGTCCCCCACACTCTTTGGTTTATATATTGATAAACTTGGGGAGTGGTTAAACCTTTAAGGGGGTGACGGTGTGCATTTGGGCGAGTTTATTATTAGATTTCTTTTGTATGTGGATGACCTTGTGTTGATCTCTAATTCTGTCGGTGGTTTACAAAAACACTTACTTGCCCTTGAGCATTTTTGCAACATGGTGGGGATGCAGGTCAACATTAGCAAAACGAAAGTGATGGTTTTCTCTATTAAAAGAAAACAGAACCAGCATAAGTTTTACTTTCAGGGCAGCATCCTTGAAGAGGTGTCAGATTACAAATGCCTAGGTATTGACTTCAATAAAAATTTGAGTTGGGAAGGGTGCAGAAAGAAGGGTATTTTAGGAGGTTGGAAAGGGTTTTTTGCCTTCCAAAATAGATGCAGAGAGGCTGAGCTATGAGTTTGGAAGACTTCTCAAATTCTATTTGGTTTTTTAGTGTTACCGGTTGTTCTCTATGGGTGTGAATTGTGGGCTAGCAGCACTTCAGATTTACAATGGAAGGAAATTGAAAAAATCCAAAAACGTCTGGTTACAAACAAGTTCAAAATAAAAAACTCAGTTCCATATGATATCATGTCGGGTGAGGTTGGAGTGGATCCTATTGAAGCAATTGCTATGGTGCATCTTATAAGACACTTAAAAAGAATTGAACAAAAGGATGAGGACAAATTGCCCAAAGTTGTCTTTAGGGACACATTGTGCAAAAGAAAGAAGACGTGGATGCGTCAAAATAGCAAGGGGCTCAATAAATGGGATATTCACTTGAATTCTTGCCCCACAAATAGTAAAGATATAAAGACTTTTGTTATGAATAAGTTCCACAAGCGTTCTTGGGATAGAGATTTAACTAGAAAGAAAGAGTATTATACTGTGGAGTTTAATCCCACTCGTAACTTCCACCAAAAAGCGTACATTGGGGCTAACATCTCCTGGAGAGCCAAGATTCTCATTGCCCAATTAAGGACCAATTCACACCAACTTCGTTGTGAAACTGGGCGTTGGAAAAGGCCTAAAGAAATCTGGGAGGAAAGAATTTGTATTTATTGCACTTCTGGTAAGGTAGAAACAGAAAGACACTTCATTCTAGATTGCGACGCCTTCAAGGACATTAGGGATAGTTTTAATAATCTTTTGACCGGGCATTTGTGGTTTGATCTTTGAAATGAGGGGACAGTTGAGCAATTGGGGGCACTCATCATCAAGCTTCACAAGAAAAGGGCGGAAATGAATATTTCAGTGTGTGAGACGGTCTGTCCCATAGGCTATCTTTAGCCTTGCGGACGTTAAAATTCTTTCTTTCTTCCATTTTGGGTGTTCACATTAAAAAATTCTCCATACTTAGTGAATCTTCACACCCCTCTTCTTTGGGGTGCTTTTTTTGACGAGTATTCTTCCATTTTAGTGATTTTTTGAGCTTTCTACTTTTATAGTACCTTTTCAAACTTTGTGCTTTTTAGACCAACTACGTAATTTGATCATAATTCTGGATATAGGGCTGGATACCCTTTTTCATCCTCTTCAACTAGAGCTCATCAGTTGTTAGGACAAACTTGCAAAAAATAGACTCACTATAAATAATAAGTTTGTTTAAACACAAAATTAGGCCAATTGGAGACGCAACAAAATTTACTAAAAATAGATAATGCTAAAAATGGTAAGTACTTTCGAACTCAAAATTGTTAGTGTAATCAGATTTGAGAAGATAGAAATTTAATTCTTTTTATCTTTTAATACTGAGCAAAATATTGTTGAATATCATCTTTATTTTTCATAAATAATATTGATGCAAATATATCACTTTTAATGCTCTGAATTTGCTGATAACTTTTATGCAGGGAATCAACAATGCTGATATAAATCAAAACTACTTCTGATCTATTTTGTAGCCAAAATATAAATATGCGAGAGTAAGGGCAGAATATACCAGAGTCAAAGTATATGTCAAAGATCTTAGAGCAATCCTCAACCGTTTGTGATCTGCAAACTTATCAAATAATCAGAATATACTCTTGATAAGTATATATATCGAAACTTTGCGTTTATATATATATATATATATATATATCAATTCTATGATACTTGCTGAATGCTATTAATAGAAATATGTTGATCTGTTTATTGTTCTTTGCTGCGATGATCTTGAACTATTAATGATTTGCTGATATAGATAAGTGTCACTTCTTCAATCGGCAACCTGTAAGTAATCCAATGGCAGATTATACAAATGAAACATATATCAATATTGTTTAGTGTGTATGGAGAGGTATGATCTTGTACTTGCACTGTATATATTTCTGTGTGTTCTTAGATCATGCATCTCAAGAGCATATATAGAATGATGAGGTGGCATGCCTTCCAACAAGCATGCCACCTCACAATGGGTCGCAACTTTTCATTAGCGATAACCAATGTGTCAAGGCCCGATAACTATTGTTATCGTTAATATAAGACAACATGATTATGATGGAAGTTAATAACTATATGATGGTTACAATATTAATCGACACCAATAGTCGATGGAAGTTGATACCAAATCATGAATATAAGTCGACACCAATAGTCGATGGAAGTTGATACCAAATAATGAATATAAGTCGACACCAATAGTTGATAGAAATTGATACCAAATAATGAATAGAAGTCGACACCAATAGTCGATTATTTGGTGTTCGATCATTATTAGTTTTAATAAAGATGATCAAGTTTAATCTACTTGTCATGTGTATATATATATTGAGTAATAATACCATTATTAATCAATATATATATCTACACATGATAATTGAATCGATCTCATAGTTTACTCAATTTCTTGGTTTCATATGTCATGCATGAGTATACATGTATGTATAGATGATAGTACTCACCATGATTTACAATATACTGCCATGCTCACGAATAAATGAATACATGTATGTATGGGTGTATGTACATGTATCTAATGTCACATATACATTCACATATACACATACATATATGTTACTGAATTTCGCAAGCATACTATAGATCATGATAACTACTGTCATCAATATATCCAAGCATTTGTGCATCATACGACTGAAGCTATATCCTTGACAAAAATAAGGCCATTCCGGGATGTAGTGAAACTTAAAAATAGACATTTTAAAAATAGCAAGTATGTCAAAACGTTTAAAATTTCACAAGCATTCTTTTTGAAAGATCAATTCTCATTCACACTTGACCTAATTTACTGTTTTTTAGAAGATTCAAAGGCAAAAAGCATTCGAATCTAGACTTAGCCAGTTTCTCCCAAGTAGTTTAAGGGTCGAGAGGCGACATTGACTATGAAAAGGCTTGGCTTATTCAACAAAAAAGTGGGAGTCCCCATTTGCAATGGGGCTATGTGTGTAAAGGTCACAATAATACCCCTCTAGGGATTTTCTATATATTTTTACCATTAGCCTGGGTGGCTTTATAAACTCTAGTTAGTTGTTCTACGACCTTGGTTGTATTAGTAGGATTTTAGTTTCTTCTGTTGTGATTAGTACTACTTTGTACTGTGGCTGTAACTTTCATAGTTATAGGCTGTTGGACTATGGCCTAGGTTTATCTACTTTATTAGCTTTGTTCTAGGCTACTTTTGATGTTTATTCGCTGTTAGTGTGCCTTGTCTATACACCTTACGGAAATGGTCTTGTAAGGGTCAACACCCATGGGGACGGGGAGATGTTGGGACGGGGGACAGGTTTTCGGGCAGTGGGGATGGAGCAGCCTCAAATTGGGGATGATGGGGGACAAGAGGTGGGTTGTTTTCCGCTACAGGTAAAGTATATTAATGCATACTAAAACAGAAAGAATGTACAGATACAAATACAGGTAAAGTATTATCAAAGAATTGCAACTTCTTTCATTAATGCCAAAACAGATTTACATTCACCATACACCGTCATAACAATACCAATGATGCTGATAATGTACTCCCCCATAAGTTACATCTGAAGGTGTACATATAGTTCCCGAGGGGGTGCGTTGTGAAACGTCGCGACCACAACTGCCTACCCCTCGGGTGAACTAACTACCAATGACATGATTAACATTAACAACATTTTAGACAACACATGATTTTGCCGACAACATTATCCCCCCAAAAAGAAAGTCGTCTCTTGACAACTGACAACAAAATGGAGACAATTTGTACAACTAATTAGAGGAAAATTATGACTAAGAAGAAGGGGGCTGAGGGAGCGTCCCTGAAGAAACTGATTGCATTGCTGAGGAGGAGGCTGGCTGTGACATTGGAGAAGCCAACTGAGTTTGCAGCTCATAGACCTGCTGTGTCCTTGCCTTCAGGTCCCGCTCCGCAACCATCTAGTGCTCCAATGTAGACTTAACCATCATCGCTACCTCGGGGAGTTCCTTATCCTTTGTGTCACACTCCTCCCGGGCTTGAGTAAGGCTAGACGCCAGGATACTCCTCTTTGCTCCTACCTCCGCCAACAGATGCTCAAACGAGGATCTTTCCTCAGCCAATCATGACCTCTGTCCTGGTGGCCTCCAACTGAGCCATCAACTCTACTCGCTTTGCTTCCCAAGCTATCTGCTAACTAGACAACTCTTCCTCAACTGCCTGTAACCTGGTGGTCATCTCCGCCCGGACAGCCTCATGCCCTACCAAAATGTGCTTCGTATGCCTTAGGGTGTAGTATCCCCCTCTGAAGGCCTGCTCTATTTGTTGGGCGAGATTCTCCACTCTGCTCTCCACCACTGGCTCCTTGATAGTCCAGGCATCCAACATCGCCAGAGTCTCTGTGGTTGGTCATCCTCGTGACTCAAAACAAGTTGCAAAAGTTGTAGGGCAATCGACTCTCACGAATGCCAACAATCTCTCCAACATCTCAACGACACCCTCGAGGGCCCGAGACTGTGCAAAAGTCACTACTCGTCGGCCTCGTGCAACCATGTCTACCAAATATGCCTCAATGTCCTCGCAATATGTCTTTCTTAGAGGCTCTAGAGATGTTTGCAGAAGCTGTAGGGCACCCAACTCTCACAAACGCCAACAATCTCTCCAACTCCTCAACAACACCCTCCAGGTCCCGAGGCTGTGCAGAAGTCACTACCCGCCGGTCTCGTGCAACCATGTCCACCAAATACGCCTCTATGTCCTGACCAGTTTTCTCTCTTAGAGGCTTTGGAGGTGCTATGAACTCCTCAGGCACATGCAACTCCCTTGGAACAGAGTTCGTGACTAGTGCATAATCCTCGGCCAAGTGTCACTCCCCCACCAGTGAGGCCTTTGCTGCTAATTCTATGACAATTAAATCCCCATCCTTCTTAGGGTTGATGGTTAGGAGAGAAATGAGGAAATCGATAACTTCCTAGTAGGGAACATTATAGTGGCTAAGTGAATTGCCATTTCTAAGTGCAAGCAAAACCCTAGTTGGGAATTTTAGGGTAATTTAAGTCCTAGTTGGGGACATTACATATGTCAACTATCGTCATTTACTATGTTAACAAAGGTATACTTTATAGTTGTTGTGATTGAAAGTGTGGCTTGCTATGCCGGCGTTTACTTAGGTGATTCTTGCTTTATTGAGCTTGTTAGCTAGGACTATGTACAACCTCGATAGAAAACTTGACTAATTAAATGATTTTAATATCCATTGAAGTGTCCTTGGTCTAAACACATTAGAGAGATTGATATTTATGTAACTCATCCTTTAGATCCTTATTGACTTGAGTTATTCATTGCCTTAAAGAATAATTAGTTATTCCTTTGTAGGAACCTATCTCGCCTAACTATGTCGAGGAGTTAGATCTTTGTTGGACCAAGTCTTAGTAGCGAGGACCTTCTAGTTCTGTTCACAAGAATTTGATGGTGGGAGCTATCATCCTGAGTTTCTATTCAAACCCATCAAAATCTTTAACTCAAAATACTTAGAGAGATTTTACATCTTAATAGATTATCGCAGAATTTTGATGGATAACTATTGAATCTCAAAAGGATTCAAGTGTGCTTGAGAACCATCATAGAGTAAATGAAACAACATACACCTAGATTCGTTACATTCATACAAGTGTTTATAAGGCACGATGCATAAATAAGATACAAATGATACATGAGTGCACATGTGCAAAAACATATTTGGCATGAATACAGGCACATGCATGAAGAGATAAGACATGAGTCATTTAAACGAATACACATAAAGCGCAAGGCACGAAGAAGCATCATAGAGTTTACACACAAGGCCTGATTCATAAATACGATTACACTTGAGCATGAAGTATGTACCCAAATATACGTGGTGTAAAGTACGTGAATACACAAGGCACGAATCATGCATCGGAATATATGTAAGGCATGAAGCATATACATGAGAACACATAGTGTCTAAGCATGAATTCACTTAAGTTATGCAGCATACATTTGAATACATGTAATGTAGAAGCATGAAGCGTACACATAAATTCACTTAAGTTATGAAGCACACACATGAATACACGTAGCACATAAAGAATACACAAAAATTCACTTAAGTCATAAAGCATATACGTGAATACATTTAGCGCATGAAGATTACACATAATTTCACGTAACTCATGAAGCATATACATGAATATGCGTATCACATAAAGCATGAAGCATAGATATATCTATGGAATGAGCAACATGCAAGGCATAAAGCATCCACATAAGGCATGAAGTATAAATACACGTTGGGCATGAAGCCATA
This sequence comes from Chamaecyparis obtusa, assembly GCA_027943335.1. Lineage (NCBI taxonomy): Eukaryota > Viridiplantae > Streptophyta > Pinopsida > Cupressales > Cupressaceae > Chamaecyparis > Chamaecyparis obtusa. Next base: position 210,844 of record BSBK01000044.1, read on the forward strand.
TAAGTCACATAAGGCATGAGGTACATGTCATGCATGGAGCAATGAATACACTTCAGACACATCATGCATGAGGCAATACACAAAGCATACATGAAGAGTGTTCTCAGGTAGTAAACATGCATTTTATTAGTTGTAAAGCAAATGCCAGGTATACATATGAAGAGTATGCTTATAAAATACACTCAGATTAAGCGTGTTTATATTAGACACGAAGTAGTTCAAGGTGCATACATACAAAAATGCAATGTTGGCCTACTTCATTTATTATAATATTCTTGACCTACTTAAGAGAAGGGCTGAATAGATAACCCTAATTTGATGGCAATTAAGGTAGATTTGTCTTGCAAGATGGCAACATCATGCTTTGATACTGATTGTGGTGTCCCCTTCTTGATTTGCCCTAAAACCACAATTGGCACAAATTAGGGTTAGGGTTTACCAAATAAACAGTTTCGTTAATTATGTGTTCCATAACTTGATTACTGCATTCACCACATGAACACCAATGCCAACATACAAATACATACATACATATTTAGTATTAAGATTAGATCACAATGTAAACATTATTCATGAATAAATAAAGGGTTAAACTAAAGAATATATCTTCATCATTGTTTATAAATAAATCAAGGGTTAAAATAAAGAGAATATATCTTCATCATTATGCAGCAATTAAATTGTATGTGAATTCCAATTATAGAAGATATGGAGTAAGGAGGCATGGTAGGGTGCCCTAAAGCAGTGGTTCTCCGACCATACAATCTTCCATTCTTCTATGATTGGAGTTATCTACTACTCACCAATAGTGACTCTACAACAGGGTGCCCTTAGTTGTTCTCCCTTAATTGCAGACTCTTTTCCCACTCCCTTGTGATAGACCATTGCAAGATTATTTTCATGTTTTAGTGTTTACTAATATCATAGATGCATTATAAGTTCATGCAAATAAGTTATTCATTCTTTCTACATTACCAATAATGGGATAATACAAGCACCCTAACTCAGATTTGAATCCTATCCTTGGTACTCGAGATTTGTTCTGCTGAAGGTCTTAATATTCTTGTTTGGATCCAATGCTTGCTTCATCTTCGATGCCCAAGTTAGCACCGATATAACATAATATATTTATATGTATATGTAAATTGCTGGTTACTGTTTTCTTTACCGTGCTTGCAGTTTGTCTTAGATGCTGATTGTTCTTCCTTTGAGTCTGCCGTATATGCTCAGAATTCTGTCAGGATAACTGATATTATATTTGCTCTTGTCTGATGCCTTGCCTTGCTTTTTCTATTGTGATCCTCAAGGGGTGTGTCTTTGTAAATGTAATGTCCCTTCTTATTCTCCTTTTTATAATTCCCTACAAAACCGACGTTAGTACAAAATATTATATTTATATGACTCATATTCTACTTTTAAGTTAGTAGGGGGGGATTTGATCGTTAAGATTGCCTCTAGGTCAGGCTTCACAGAATTCCTGATTCTCGGCTTGAGGGATATAAGATCCACTCTAAGCAACTGGGCTATCGACCCGTCATCTCATAGAGCACTGCCCATAAGAATCTCTTGGAAGCAATAAATGCATTCCAAGCCTGCGCATATGCATATGAATAGCATCAGCATATATACTGCCTACGTGAGATTATAACAATCTCGAGACTAGGGAAACTATAACAATTTCCTCTAGCTCCCTCCAGATATGGGCATCCATCTCTAATGAATATAAGATTCATTTTATATGCAATCCATATCATCATCTATGGTGAGATTATAACAATCTCGAGACTAGGGAAACTATAACAATTTCCTCTAGTCCCCTCCAGATATGGGATCCATCTCTTAATGAATATAAGATTCATTCTCTCTATGGTCTCCATATCATCAATTTGGGTGGACATATAAATGTACCAAAAATTAATGTAAATTACATGATCATATATTCAGATTAATAAAAAATCCAAAAACACAAAAATGCCTATAACATAATTTCATAGATCTTAATTGCACATGTATACATTTCTGATATTAATATTTCATGTCATGTATATATTTCTGATATTAATATTTCATTATTAAAAAAATAATTTTATTCAATTTAAATAATTCATTATTGTAAATGATATATATATATATATATATATAAAATAAATAAGCAAAATCAATTATATAAACTCTTTATATATAGATATAGCATATTTTGATGTACATCTATGCACTTTAACAATTAATATAAATTTCTTTTATACAAATACTAATTTATATTTATACATAATAATCCTAATTTCATATTCATATATATCCTTATTAAATTAGAAAAGTGAATGGATTTTCAATTCTTTATATTTGATTCCTTATTCATCAATGGTTATATATTTCCTTATTTTCTCCTATATTATTTCCTTATTTTTCTCCTATATTATAGTGAATATATTGATTTATTATTTTTTTAATGCAATTCACTTTATAAGATTATTCTTTTAATGATTAATCTTCTAAATATTATATTACCTAAAATCATGGAAAGAAGTATTGAATGCATACCTTAATACTATTCACCTAAGGGTATTCACCAATTTACCTTAGGATATTCATGTACTTCTCAAGAATGAGGATTGACTTTGTATTATCACCTTTTGGGGCCTTTGCTTATTTTATTTTATTTCGTATATTTCCCCCGTGATTTCATGTCTTTCACTCCAATAAATATAAATAATCAAATGGTTGGTCACGACCTTTTCTAACATCCTTTCATCTGTATTATCATTTATTAATACACTTAATAGGATGCTCATTAGGATGTTTATTAATAGGATGTTTATTAGTACATAATTATTATTAATTTATTAATATTAATAATTGTTTTAGTTATATATTTATACATTGATACAAATTGATTATTTATACTATATCGATTATTTTGATTCTTAATATCAATATTATTATTAATAGTACATTAATGTTATTATTATTTAATATTAATAGTTATTGATTAACATTATTATTAATTAACACTAATCAGTACTAATGGTTATATTTAAAAATTACTAATTAATTAGTATAAAATATCATAAATTGATATTATTGATTAACATTATGCACTTATATGCTTATATATATTTAGAGATAGGAGATGAATCATATGTGTGTCTATCTTAAATTATATTAATCATGGCTCATGACAGTAAAGGTTGCCCCTTCTTGAGGGTCACGACTCTTCATTGGTGCTCCCTAAATAATCATTGGTTATCTCAATTAGTTTGTAACACACCCCTTGAGGCATTGCTGATCAAGTTCTTTTCTTTAAGTCAATCAATGCACTGTTTATCCTAATTGCTCAGGGATGAAGACACTGCATGAAGGATTTCGTTATAGATGCATATTACTTGGAAATAATCCTTGAAACTTTCAAATGGGAGACCAGATGACATCTTGAGAGACACCAAAGACATGAAGCGGATGCGTATATTATTCATTCTGAAGAATATAGCTTCCCATGAATATTACTAGTGTAGTATAACATTCCATGCTCTTCCCAAAGGGAGAAGCATAAGGAGTAAATACTATTTTCCAATTAAATTGTTCCTAGCTGTGGAGTCTAACTATTAGCCCAATGTTTTAAAAGTTTGATTCATATGTTTTAAAAGTTTGAATCATAATATTTATAGGTTATGTTGTTGCTATCGCAAATTGGGTGCATTTGGTATTGCATACGTTACGGGAGAGCCATATTGCAATCTTAAAATAGTTTAATTTTGTCTTACAGAGGTGGGACAGGACACACTCTAATGCGAGTCTATGAAAATGTGTTTACATGTTGAACAGGTCGAATAACTGAGAGGGGGGTGAATTAGTTATTCACAAACACTTTTTTAAACTTTTACTTGACCAGTAAATACTTAAACCAATCAGAAACTTATAACAAATGTAAACATGAAAGCACAAAACCATCAACACAATGAATAACAAAATTTACGCAGAAACCCAAATTGGGAAAAACCATGGAGAAGCTAATTCTCATGAAATGAACATTGGTTAAGGTGATTTTTACAAGGGCTCACTGCCGGTTTGCTCACTGCAAGTTGACTCACTGCCAGTCGGGCTAACTACCCTGCAATATGATTATGGCTAATTGTCAATATAGAAGATGTTTACTGACAAAATGTGAACTGATATAATTGCATCTGATTATGCATGAAACAGTTCCAATTGATAACACACAAATCACTGACAACAGAGATCCGATACAAACCCTCTGCCAGCATACACCAAACTTCTACAACGCAGTATATAAGGCCTTCTTTTTGTACCACTCAACTTCTTACACACCGCTGCCTGATATACCGAAACAAACTCGCACTGTATCACCTTCAGTATTTTGTCTCCAAACTGCACATATGCTCGCACATCTATTCACTTTCTCTCCCTCTTCTCATTTCATGGATACAAAAAGGTTTTCTTTATTTATATAAGTATCCGACCATATACATGTTGGCCACACCAAAAGAGTGTGTTGGCCATAATTCAAAAAGATATTACAATTGTATGTAATGCACTACCACCGAACGTAAATCTAGGTCATACTTAAGATATCTTTACAACACATTTCCACAAGACCTAAATATAGGTCACACTTAAGATGTATACAATGCATATTACATTCACCGAAACATAGGCAAATTCTAGAACCATCAGAATGCCACAACCAAGACCATGTCTTGATCAATAAAATATATGAACCCACTGATAGATGAAACTAGATAGAACCTGTTCAGAATACAGTATAACTTTTATATCAAAACCATCTAATGAACTTCAAGAAAGTCCAGATATCAGAAACATTTGGATCAACACTCTATAAGCGTAGCAGTCAGAAGGCACCCTCAGAAAACTCAATGCAACTCCAAATATTGAAAGTATACAAGTATACCAAAAGATGTAATGCATAAGTAAAATCAAGCACACCCATCACCAAGCACCAAAATTGTATGTACTGAACTTGTTCTGTATTTAACTGAAACCACTGATACTTAACAGGTAACATGTACCCAACCGGTATCGCAAACAACCAATCGATACCACCGGATTGTAGATATGAAGGTTTTGACATCAATGACAACAATAGATACATCATCTCAATATGTCTAATAGGGTTCACATGCTACAATTCAAGGTAATGCTGCTTTGGGCATTGGGGCTCGGCCTTGCGGAGTAGGAGGGCTTGATGAGAAATTCGTGAAAGCTATGAGGTTATGATGTTAATTGAGCTATCATATCGTCTTAACACAAATAGTCAATGCTTGTTTATAATCTCTACTTTTGAGGGGTTTTTTCCCATGGTATAAACTGTATCCCTCTTGTGGTGCCTGTTATGTTTTATTTTGTCATGTTAATTTCCTGCTGCATATGTTTGCTGCAATCTTTGCTGAAATGGGTGAAGGGCAGTTTATACCTTAGAAGCTTTTTTTGCTTTTTGTATATATTAAATTGTGTGTTTCTCTTTTGGTGTATATGTGCTGTTTTATTTTAGAATGCTAATTTTCTGCTGCATAAGTGAGCTATCTTGTTAGATGGTTTATTTCTCATGGTATAATATGCATGTTTATTGAATTTTTTCTGTTTTACTTTATCATGGTAATTTCTGCTGCATATTTGAATGGTTATTTTATTTGCACACATTATGCCATGTTTTCTAACTTGGCATGAGAATGTCTTTTTCAAGTGACTTGCATTTAGGAAAAGACTATGATGTCTTAAAATTTGCAGATCAGCGCCCTTTGTTGTGCCTTGGAAGTTGAACAGAAATAATAGTATTTAGAATGATAGGGAAGCAATCCTTTACAAAGGCAATCTCCTTCTAGTGGATGCATGCAAACAGTCAATGCTGAAAAGCCAACCACAAATCTTGACAGCTGGCGTAGTTTATCATTTCTGGGTTTCCCTGAATAGATCATACAAGTGTCTATAAATTCTAGCAAATAATGATGTTTTGTGATTATGCACATGTTAACAAAGGCTTCTATGACCAATTAGAAGAAACCATGAGGTTTGTAGGAACGACAACTAATAAGAAGGTAGACTGTTGCAAATTTAGCTTAGGGACATTGTTAGAAAATTGAAGTTATCAGAGGTTCTATGAATTTCTGTCTACATTTAACAGTGTGAATGAAGAAAGTATGGCAAAGAGAAACCTCTAGGTTGTGATGCATGGGAGTCAACTGAATCAATTCCAATATAGAAAATGAACAGGGGAAATCCTCCAACTCTACTTTCCATCACACCAGCTTGCAAGAATAATTAAAATAAATTCATATAATTTTTGGCAAGTTTCAAAAATTTAAACTATCCTGTACGGTATATTATCATGAACTTTGTAGGTTCTCTCCAGAAATTTTCTTGCATTACTGTATTTTTATTTGCTTTCTCCACAGTTTTTTAATTCCCTTTTCATCCTTGTCAAATGCATTTAAAAGATATGCTATGGCATTTCTATTTTAATACTCTGGGTGAATTCCTAAACATTACAGTTACAGAAATATAGAACGAGGCCTGCGCGCCAAATATGTGGCATCTTATTTGAATATCTTACACACAACAAAATTGAAAATGATGAAGTCATGTAATTACACAAAAGATACAAGGGTCAAGGAAGACCATGACCAAGCAGAAATTTATGTTCGCTTGTGTTACTGCCTTAGAAGCAACGTTTCATACATGGCTATATGTAATAGAAGAATCACAAATTCTTCTAATCTTTTCATTTATGTTGTTTTAATATAGCATCTAATTTCTTTATCTGCATTCTTTGTATGCTGTTGGAACAGTTTCTCTGTGCCTGCCAATTTAAGCAGTTTAGGCAAAGATGAACCATGGGCGGTAACATTTTTCTTGCATATGTGTGAAAAAGTGGATCTTTGTAAAGATGTGTGGAGGTCCATCAAGTTAGAAGTTACACAATGTGCTCCAAATTCAATTGCCTTGTAGCCATCGAGCTGTTTCTGACATTTCCTGGTACAACTACAGTTACAAGTTTTGAGTACCTATTATCAGGAGTTCTAGGAATTATTCCTTAAGTCTGTGCCATAATGTTTTTGTCAGATGAGTTCAAGCCGATCTGGTGATATTGTATTTATATAAAAAATGATTCGTTGGTATCTTAGCAGCAGTGGTATAAATTTTATTTGTTACATTATAATTTGATGTATTCCTTCTGTTAGTGATTAGGTATTTGACTTATTTTTCTTTCAGAATGATGCTTTGTTTGCAAAAGGAGAAATTACTCTCACGATACGATGACAGTTGTATGTAAAAAACTATAACCTTGTAACTTATGTAGTTTAAATTTGTTCTCTGTGTTTGGATCATCCCTTATTGTTTTCAATTTGTTAGCCTAAGATTTGGGAAAGTGAGGTTCATCAAGCATATTGCCTCAATTTCTTTTGGTCGGTTGATTGGAAAACTGTCTGGCTTAGAAGCTGCATCCAAGTAATTTATGAAAATTCGCCAGTTTGTCTGCAACTTGCATCTGTCCATGTTTACAGCTGCAGTCTCCATTAAAATAGTATGCACGGTCAGTGAGGTTTGAATGTAGGTTGGCATCATGCTCAATCAGGCTGTCTTAGCACTGGACCATGGCAAACTTAAGAATGCAAACAGATCGCATGGCTTTGCTCTTTTCTTAACTTAGAGGAAGTAAAAAATGAATAGCCAGGGGGGACTGCTTGCGGGCTGTGGATTTACCCCCCCCCTGCCCCCAAGGGGATTAGTCTCGCCTCTGCTCGCCCTGTCCTAGACCCCAACTTGGCAATATGTAAGCCCAAGGTAAGGCAGGTTGGGCTTCTGGGCTGGGCCGCGGGGATACCCTTAACTTAAAGAAAAATAAATAAATCAATAGCCAGCATGGCTAGGTATCAGGGACATAAGGAAAAAACCATTCCCTTATTATGATAAAAAAAGGCATTCTAGGAAGCTAAAAGGAGGCTGGCGAGGAACCTGAATTTTGTTGTCTCTACAGCTTAAATACTTTGGTTTTGTGTTTTTATCACTTCTATATTAGGGGTTTCAACAGATATTCTGAGTAACAAATCTCCACAGTTTGCAAAAGAACCAATTAAATATATTGGGTTATATCTGGGTATTTACTGTATGTAAGTTATCAAGAGCAATAACAGGTTTATGGGTGGTTTGAGCTGAGTGGTAGTTAAGGCTAGAGGATGGAAAGCTACAAGTTTGGTGCATGATATGGGAACCAAGAAAATAGAAGCAATCAGAGATCAAATTCAACAGAAATGAGACATTAATCTCTACAAAATATTATTACAAACTTGATTCACCCTAGTTAAGTTTACTTAGGGTACTCCTAGGATATTTATCACTTTATAATTATCATTACAAACATGACACCCTAGTTAAGTTTACTTAGGGTACTCCTAGGATATTTATCACTTTATATCTAAGTCGAGTCATAATCATATGCAATCCTATATCTTATCTAGGTCTATATAACCAAGGAGTTCCCTCTGTAATGTTGATCCCATCTCATTGTAACTTTTGCATCCTTTGTTAGAATATATTTATTCTTTCATATTTAATCTCGCTTGTTCTTTCATTGAAGTTTCTAGATCTTAGGTGCTTACATCTTCAGCTAAATCTTTCATGGCATATAGCATTCTATATAAGACTATTGGCCAAAATTAATGATTTGGAATATCATCCAAATCTTTAACTTGAAGAAGGAAATCAAATTTCAAACCTTATTGTGGAGTAGGAAATAGAAATAGAATAGTAATTGGTATTGTATTTGACCTTCCCAACAACTAAGAACTAATATTTGACTTTTACCATCTAACCTTTTACACAGGTTAAAAACTAATAACCTAAAACATAAAAAATAAATCCTATGGTGTTACTTCTACCCTATGTATACTTATCGTTCCTCCCAACAGTAGCGACATTGTGACAGTCCCAACCGGTGCTGAGAGGGGAGGGGTGAATCAACACTTTGAAAAATCTTTTTTTTTATTTTTACGTGAAGTAAACTTGCAACACAAAAACAAGTAGTTCTAAGCAAATAAAATAGCAAGTGAACAAACACAAAGTGACACCAGATTTATCACGTGGAAACCCGGTTAGGGTGAAAACCACAGTGTGAGGAGACCTCACAATATTTGTACTATTCTGGAGTACATCCGTTTAAGAGCCTACCCGGTCAAGGGATAAAACACACTTGCTAGGTGTGACCCGATCAAGGGATTTGTTACAGTAAGGTCTGTTAAGACCTACCTAGTTAAAGGACTCCAAACACCTTGAAAGATGTCACCCGGTTAAGGGATTTTGATACAAGGGACCTGTTAGAGTCCACCCAAATACTGAGATTTGTCTATTGTAGTTTGCTGGAAAACAATAGAATCAAGATCTTTACCGAAGACTTTCCTCAGCCAGATGTGATCTCTATTTGTGCTTTACTGAGAATTATCACCGGTTAACACGAGTATTCTCAACTGTTGTTGTGCTGCCTTGCACAACCTATTATCTCTTTGTCGATTTTCTCTAACCCTTGCTACTTCTCTAACCCTTGCTACTATAGCATATAGGTTCACTCTTTTTCTCGGTAGAATGAAGGCAATTCTTCTTCTCAAGAGACATAAGAATATATTCAGTTTTGTTGCCCTGACTGCGCCTCAAATGCATGACCTAATCCTGAGATCCAACGAATCCATCACTCAATGAAGTGTTTGTTCTCTGAGCAAGCATCCGATGCAAGCTCTGGCTTCATCCACTACATGAAGAAAACAACAGTTGCGTGTCAGACAACCTTTCTTCACAAGAGATAACATTTCGATTTAAAGCCACTGAATTCGGCTTTAAATCCTTCAGTTGCACCTCAAGAAACCATTGATTCCGGCTTTAAATCCTTTACCTGTGCCTCAAACCAATCACTAAGACAACTCAAGATCACTGGGATTTACTGCAATAACTCCCGGTCAAGAAGAGTTGGTTGGAATAGACAATTGACTATGACTTCCTCGGTTCATACTGGAGTCTTATAATATATCGGTTGAGTTCTTCATGCTATAAAAAGGTAAGAGTCTTAGAATGTCTCTTTCTTGGCTTACCGAGTACACCCCCTTGGTGTGGCAGATTACCAGTTGCACTGTTCCGGTTGTGTTATTGACGTTAGTTGGATATGCTTTTATTTGTGCTTGTCTATACCAGTTGAGGTCGGTCCTTGGTTGATACTAGGATACACTCTTCTCTGCTGAGTGCTTTATCCGGTTGTTGATGCTTAATGTAGTGACCGGTTTCACAGCCTCTCATGATGAAGAGTCCCCTTTATAATAGAGACAACAAATCTCTATCCTCTTTTACCAATCAATGACAACTCTTGGACTGGTAGAGAGTTTACCGGTTGGTGATGCTAACAATCTCCCCCTTTGGCATTGATGGAAAAAATATGATAGGTAATCATATTCTCCCCCTTTTTGGCATAATGCCTAAAGGCTAATTAGGAAGATTTGCATACTCTACTCCCCCTGCGAGCAAGAATCCTTTTCATCAGTTCATAAAAGATAAGATGTAATCTTTTGTTTGAATCATAATGAACTGATGACTTCCTGTTGATGATTATTGACGATCTGAGAGGGGTACAACTCCTAGTCTACCTTCGAGATACTCAAAAGTACTCTTTGGTAATGGCTTTGTGAATATATCAACAATCTGTTCTTTGGTGGACACATACTCCAATCTTACTTCTTTGTTCTATACAAGTTCCCTCAAGTAGTGATACTTGATGGCAATGTGCTTGGTCTTGGAGTGCATAACAAGATTTTTGGATATGTTTATGGCACTGGTACTATCACAGTGAATTGCGATCGGTTTAGGTACCTGTTCTTGAATACCTTCCAGCAATTGTTTGATCCAGATCACCTGTGTGCAGTTTATTGCAGCAGCAACATATTCAGCTTCAACAGTGGATTGTGAAATGCAATTCTTCTTCTTGCTTGTCCATGATACTATTCTTCCACCTAGAAAGAATGCACCACCACTTGTGCTTTTTCTATCATCCACGTTGCTAGCCCAGTCTGCATCTGTGTAGACTTTAATTTGGAATCCACCCTTGTATGGAAACCATAAGCCATATTCCTCGGTTCCCTTTAGATATCTGAAGATTCTCTTTACTACAATTAGATGTGTTTCTTTGGGATTAGCAGAGAATCTTGCCACTATGCCAATTGCATGAGCAATGTCCGGTCTGCTGTGAACAACATACTGCAATTTTCCTATCATGGACCCATACATTGTTTCATTTACTTCTTTGACATCATCCTCTTTTGATAACTTAAGATTAGTTATCATTGGAGTTCCAACCGGTTTGGATTCTTCTAGTCGAAAAGTCTTGAGAATTTTTTTTATGTACTTGGACTGAGAGATGAAGATACCTTCTTTTAGCTGATGTACCTCTAGTCCAATAAAGAATTTGATGGGCCCTATCATAGACATCTCAAATTCTTTCTTCATTTCTTCAGCAAATGCTTTGCTCATTTTGTCATCTCCTCCAAAGATGATGTCATCAACAAAGATTTTAGCAATTAGATTTCCATCTTTTCCGATTTTAAGATACATATTGCTGTTGTCACCGGTTCTGATGAATCCAATTGTTAGAAGATATGAATGCAACCTTTCATACCAAGCCCTTGGGGCTTGCTTGAGCCCATAAAGAGCCTTTTTTAGTTTGCAGACCATATCAGTCTTTTGAGCAGATGTAAACCTTTCTGGTTGCTCAATGTAGACTTCTTCTAGTATTCCATTGAGGAATGCAGACTTCACATCCATTTGGTACACTTTAAAGCCTTTGTGAGTTGCATAAGCAAGAAGAATTCTCACCCCTTCCAGTCTGGCTATTGGTGCAAAAGTTTCTCCATAGTCTAGTCCAGCTTCCTGAGCATAGCCTTTGCAAACCAGCCTTGCTTTATTTCTGATGACTTTACCATTCTTATTCAGTTTGTTTCTGTAAACCCATTTAGTCCCAGTTACGTGTTTGTCATGAGGTCTTGGCACAAGTTCCCATGTGTCATTCTTTTCTATTTGCTCAATTTCTTCGTCCATGGCTTTGACCCAATTTTCATCTTCAAGGGCTTCTCTGGTGGTTTTGGGCTCAACACACGAGAGAAGACAGACGCTCTCTTTAGCCTTTTTCTTGGTCAGGATGTTCCCATGTCTGTCACCAATTATATTGTTAGTAGAGTGATATGTGACATACCTTGGAAGAGCCAGCCTCTATTCCTAGTCCAGTTCATCTTGTTGAGCAATATCTTCGTCATGGTTCTGATCATCTACTTGTTCACCATCCTGGGGTGTCCTGTTAGCTTCGGGCACAATCTCTCGCTCTTGATTTCTGTCAGTGGGAGTTGCCTCCTCTTCTTCAGTTGTTGCTTCATGAAACTCAAAGACATCTCCTCCATTAGTAAGTTTAAAATTTTCATGATTGACATGTCCGGTCCTCTTGTTTGGTTCTGATGATTCATCAATTTTTACATTGATGCTTTCAATTATCTTGCTTGTTCTTTTGTTCAAACACCGATAAGCTTTGCTTTTGGTAGAATAACCCAGAAATGTTCCTTCATCGCTCTTGGGATCAAACTTCCCAGAAAACATTTCTCTTTTGATATAACATTTACTACCAAAGATTCTGAAGTAGCCTACACTGGGAGTATGCGTAAACCATAGTTCGTAAGGCGTCTTACTGGTTCCCTTTTTGACTTGAACTCGATTGATTGTATACACAGCGGTGCTGACAGTTTCTCTCCAGAAGTGATGAGGAAGATTCTTTTGGATTAGCAGGGTTCTGGCACAGTCGATCAACATTCTGTTTCTTCTTTCTGCTACTCCATTCTGTTGAGGAGTCCTAGGTGCAGAGAACTGTCTCTGTATGTCATGTTCCTCACAGTAATGAGTAAACTCCTGAGAGGTGTACTCACCTCGTCTGTCCGACCTCAGACATTTCAAGCTTCTACCAGTTTCCTTTTCCACTCTAGCCTTGTAAACTTTGAACATGTGAAAGCCTTCCGATTTCTCACGGAGAAAGAGTGTCCACATCATTCTCGAGAAATCATCTACAAACAACATGAAATACCGGTCTCCATGATAGCTCTTTGTCCTCATTGGTCCACATAGGTTTGTGTGTACAAGATCTAGGATATTTTAATCAGAGAAGGACTTGCTATTGAAACTTGCTCCTGTCAGTTTTCCTAACTGACAATCGTTACAAATGCCTCCCATGGGTTTGGCAATTTTTCGGAGTCCTCTGACCGATTTCTTCCTGCTCACTTTGACAATGCTGTCAAAGTTTATATGGCAGAGTCTCTTGTGCCATAGCCAACTATTGTCTTCTTTGGAGATAAGACCAATTTTGCTTGATTCTCTTTTGGCAAAAGCAATTAAACAGGCTCCTTCTGTTGAGTCTAGGTAGAACAGATTGCCTTTGCTCTGTCTACCGGTTGCAACGTGAGATCTAGATTGATTTTTGACTACGCAGGAGCCTTGATCGAATTCCAACTGAAAATCTTTGTTGTTTAGCTGTGCAACACTCATCAAGTTATACTTGAGTCCTTCGACCCAGTACACGTTTTCACATACATTATTGTAGAGAACAATAGATCCCTTACCCTTGATGGCACAATGGGCATTGTTTCCAAATGTGATTGACCCGCTGTCGTTGAGCTCCAAGTTGATTAACTTGCTCTTGTCACCGGTCATATGGTGAGTACATCCGCTGTCAATGATCCAATCGTCATACTGATGAGATTTGGATGAGTGCAACTTCATCAAGAGCTGGACTCTCCTCCTTTATTGTAACAAATGCAATTTTTGGATCTTCTGAGTCTTCAGACTTATAGTCTGTGACTCCTTCCTCCGCAAGATAGCATTCCTGCTTTGCTTTGTTCTTGAACCGGTCTCTTTTGTCTTTGTTTTCATTATCTGGACATCGGGCAACAATGTGTCCTATTTTGTTACAAGAGAAGCATTTTAAAGGGAGTTTCCCTCTATACTTCCCTTTCCCTCTAGGGAATCTCTTAGCAATCAGAGCTTCAAACTCATCTTGCTTTGTCTCCTCTGAGAGCAGATTTTCAATGAGGTTGCCGATCTTACCGGTAGAGGAGTTACTGGTTTCTCTTCCCTTTTTGGTGGAAGAGGCATTGACCGATGATTTAAATGCTGCTTCCTGAACAGATAGGCTATTATCAAAGTTGCTTAATTCAAAAGCAGCCAACTTACCGATTAGGGAGTCTAAGGTGACTTGATTGTTGCTTACGGATCTAAGCTCTTGAATGACAAAGATCTTGATGGCATACTGAGGTTTGAGAGTTCTCAGTATTTTGCTCACCATCTCTTCTTCAGTCAGCTTGCCTCCAACACTTCTGATGGAGTTGATCACTTCCTTGATTCGGTTGCTATATTGCTCGATATCTTCTCCATCATTCATTCTCATGTTGTCATACTTTCCCCTGAGGCTTTCGACCTTGGCTCTTTGAACATTGGGATCTCCTCCATAGACTGTTTGTAACTTTTTCCACGTTTTGCAGGCGGAGTTAAGATGTTCAATTTCAGCAAACACGTGGTTGGGTAAGGTGCTAGCTATCATGTCCATGGCAGCCGTGTGCTCAGTCTTAATTTTCTCTTCATCAGGTGTCAAGGTGCCAGCGGGCTCACTGTAGTCATTGGTAACATGATTCCAATACTGGTCACCGTTGGTCTTCATATATAGCGTCACCCTGCTGCACCATAAGGTGAAGTTTTCTTTTGAAAACTTTGGTCCTTCCTTTCTCATCATCATAGCTTTCTCTCTGTGCGGTTAAGAAACAAAGAAAAATAGAACTTGGCTCCGATACCAATTGACAGTCCCAACCGATGCTAAGAGGGGAGGGGTGAATCAACACTTTGAAAAATCTTTCTTTTTTTTCACGTGAAGTAAACTTGCAGCAAAAAAACAAGCAGTTCTAAGCAAATAAAATAGCAAGTGAACAAACACAAAGTGACACCAGATTTATCACATGGAAACCCGATTAGGGTGAAAACCATGGTGTGAGAAGACCTCACAATATTTGTACTCTTCTAGACTACGCCCTGTTAAGAGCCTACTCGGTCAAGGGATAAAATGCACTTGCTAGGTGCGACCCGGTCAAGGGATTTGTTAGAGTAAGGTCTGTTAAGACTTGCCCGGTTAAGGGACTTCAAACACCTTGAAAGATGTCATCCGGTTAAGGGATTTTGATACAAGGGACCTATTAGAGTCCACCCAAATACTGAGATTTGTCTATTGTAGTTTGTTGGAAAACAATAGAATCGAGATCTTTACCGAAGGCTCTGCTCAGCCATATGTGATCTCTATTTGTGCTCTATTGAGAATTATCACTGGTTAACACAAGAGTATTCTCAACTGTTGTTTTGCTGCCTTGCACAACCTATTATCTCTTTGTCGATTTTCTCCAACCCTTGCTACTTCTCTAACCCTTGCTACTGTAGCATATAGGTTCACTCTTTTTTCTGGTAGAATGAAGACAATTCTTCTTCTCAACATACATAATATATTTAGTTTTGTTGCCCTGACTGCACCTCAAATGCATGATCTAATCCTGAGATCCAACGAATCCATCACTCAATGAAGTGTTTGTTCTCTGAGCAAGCATCCGATTGAATCTCTGGCTTCATCCACTACATGAAAAAATAACAGTTGCGTGTCAGGCAACCTTTCTTCACAAGAGATAACACTTCGATTTGTTGCTACTGAATCCGGCTTTAAATCCTTCAGTTGCGCCTCAAGAAACCATTGATTCCGATTTTAAATCCTTTACCTGCGCCTCAAACCGATCACCAAGACAATTCAAGATCACTCGGATTTACTGCAATAAATCCCGGTCAAGAAGAGTTGGTTGGAACAGACAGTTGACTATGACTTCCTCGGTTCATACCAAAGTCTTATAATATATCGGTTGAATTCTTCATGCTATAAATAGGTAAGAGTCTTAGAACATCTCTTTCTTGGCTTACTGGGTACACGCCCTTGGTGCGGCAGATTACCGGTTGCACTGTTCTGGTTGTGTTATAGACATTAGTTGGATATGCTTTTATTTGTGCTTGTCTATATTGGTTCAGGTCGGTCCTTGGTTGATTCTAGGATACACTCTTCTCTACTGAGTGCTTTATCCGGTTGTTGATGCTTAGTGTAGTGACTGGTTTCACAGCCTCTCTTGATGAAGAGTCCCCTCTATAATAGAGACAACAAATCTCTATCCTCTTTTACCAATCAATGACAACACTTGGACTGATAGAGAGCTTACCGGTTGGTGATGCCAACACATTGGACTTGAATTCTTTCAAGAGAGAAGAAAATCTTGAGACGATTTATGGTGTGCAATGGCCCCTTTTTAAAATTAGATTTAATAAAAACAATGATAAAATCAAAATATGAAAGAATAAAAAATAAAATTGAAATTAAAAACTATAAAAGAATAAAATTAAATACAACATAATAAAAAATTAGTTCAATTTAATGAATGATCAAAAGGCATCAGTGAAAAGTTATGATTGCCTCAAACATGAGATATAAGGGAGAGAAGAGAGCTTCATTTGAGAGGGGATATATGGAGGAAGTAAGAGAAGTCATGAAACGAATTAAAGAAGCATTAATGTAAGAATAATAGAATGGGAATAAGATGAGGAAGTGACTCTTTTTGAGAGGCAACAATGATAAATGGTTGTGACCCTTTCAAAGTGTGGTAATTGTGAAAGGTTGTGACCATTATGAAGAGATGTGACTCACCCTCACATTGGAGGATATAAAGGGGAGAATGTATTATTTGAGGAGGAGATAAAAATGGAAGATCAATTTGGGGAAATAATATGTTTTCAATTAATAAAAAAAACAGGTTTTGAAGGGACCCGAAACCCTTTACATCGAGATTATAAAAAAGTTTGCAATAAAGTCCACTACACAAAACATTGCCAAAAGACTAGAAGACTCCAAAAACTAGATAAAATGTTGCTCAAGAAAAAACAAAGAGATACCACAACCCTAAACCAAAACCAAACACTTAATAGATAACAAAAGGATTACCCTATGGATCCTTTCCCATGGGATCAGGTCATGTCAAAAGGAGACTTATTAGGATGTTTACCTTTGACTGTAATCCAACCTTCTTCCACCTTGCCAACCTCTTCCCGCTAGGTTAACGATTCTAATACTAATAAACTTGATGAGAGGCCAACACTTTGCAAAGAGCTAGCGCTTTGCAAAGAGCTAGTAGAGCCAACACTATGCAAAGATCTAGCAGAAACAACATGATCAACAGGACAAAGGCCAAGTTCAGTCCTAGAAGGAGGAACCCACAAAGAGACCGCACTAGAAAACACATCAACAGGGACCCGATCATTAATAGCAACAGGGACAGATCTAGCTGAAGCAGTAGATCCAGGAGAAGGAACAATAATTGAAGTCTCAACAACAAATTGAGACTTGCAATCAAAAGCAACAGCTGAAGGGACAACAACATCCTTAATATCAACATAAGATAGATTAGAAGCATGATCCAAGGGGACGGAACTAGCAGAACCTGAATCTAGCTTCAAAGAAAGATCCCGCCCACCTGATTGAGAAGAACTTTGAACAATCGTATAATGTTGAGAAGAGACACTTTTCCACCAAGAGGAGGGCTTCTTCGACTTAACTTTCTCTAAATCACATTTAGCCACCATATGCCCGTCTTGAATCATCTTCTACATCTAAAAGGAATCCCTTCATAGTCCAAAGGTTGAATCCAGGAACCCTTAGGAGTCGAGAGCTTGATCTTCATAGGCAACCCCTTAGAAGCATCAATATTGACCAAAATACAAGCATATGTAGAATGAAGGATATCAGAAGAGTTCTCATCAACCATAATAAAATCCCCCAGGGCCACACCCACTTCCTCTAGGAGCAAATTTGTTCTGCTGAAGGTCTCAATATTCTTGTTTGGATCCAATGCTTGCTTCATCTTCGATGCTCAAATTAGAGCCGATATAACATAATATATTTATATGTATATGTGAATTTAATGACATACCATAATATATCTAGAGTAAATTTGTATGTGTATGCGCTCTGTGTTTGGTCATATCTAATGTGTTTTCAGTATGTCTACTCCATGAGTGTCTATGATCATTGTAGATATATTTCTAATCATCACGAGATTTCTATTTTTGTTGATTTAGAATATGAAAATAACTAGAGTTGACCCCAAAGATATGAATTTATTGCATTTGAGGTCATAGATGTGTGTAATGCTTCAAATCCTCATATTAATATATATTAAGGTCACTTTTGCTTTAACACAAAGATATCCATGATATTGTGGAGAAGTTGGGTCAACCAAATTAAATAAGGAATACATTCTCCAACATTTGGTTTGGGACCTTCATGATTTAGTTCATAGAAACCTACATTGCTTG
Organism: Chamaecyparis obtusa; assembly: GCA_027943335.1. Taxonomy (NCBI): domain Eukaryota; kingdom Viridiplantae; phylum Streptophyta; class Pinopsida; order Cupressales; family Cupressaceae; genus Chamaecyparis; species Chamaecyparis obtusa. The sequence continues at coordinate 229,324 of BSBK01000044.1, forward strand.
AGGACAAACAATCTTGGGAAGGGTGGATTATAATGACCCCAATTTGAAATAAGATTTAATAATAAACAATAATGATAAAATAAAAAATGAAAGAATAAACATAAAATTTAAATTAAAAATATGAAAGAATAAAATTAAAATATAAGATAATTAAAAGTTATGAAGGAAGCACTCGTGTAAGAATAATGAAAGGGGAAGAAGTTAAGGAAGTGACTTTTTCAAAGGGGCAACAATGATGAAGGGTTGTGACCGTTTTAGAGGGTGGTACTTGTTGAAGGTTGTGACCATTATGAAGAGTTGTGACTATCTTTGACATTGGAGGGTATAAAGGGGAGAAGGGTTCATTAGAGGAGATAAAAAGGGAAGATCAATTTGGAGAATAATATATCATTCTCATAGGCAACAATGAAAAGTGGTGACTCAATTCTTGTGAAAGAGGTTGACCCTTCCACTAATAAGGTATAAAGGATAATTCATTCCAAGCATTAAAGGGGGTTTTACATGGGGAGAGATCCAAATGACTTGATGTAGAAGTTCAGCTTACGTAGTAACAATTTATGAAGTGATTGAACCATGTCTAGTGTGATGAATTTGTGTAAACAACTCTATCAAAATCCAAAGGAAGCAAAAAATCAAGAACTATATCAATAGGAAGCTCAATCTCTAATGTTTTTTCATTGTAGCATTTGAGAAGATCAACATTTACAACATCATGGATGGCCAACTATGCTAGAGATCAAGTCTAAAAGTATTGTCAGATGCTTTTTGAAGAACAACATAAGGCCCATAATGAAGTGGCTTGAATTTACTACGTGCTTTCTCTAAGTGACATTTGTCCAAGTACAACGAAATTTTAGCCCCAATTAGAAAATGATGAAGGATATGAAGATTGTCCATAAGTTGTTTAGGCTTTTCTCAAGTCTTAAGAATTTGAATTTCTTTGAGTCAAAGACTTTGCTAATATTGGTTGAACAAGTTGGCCTTATCTTTCTCTTTCTGAATATGTGTAATTGTAGGTGAAAATGAAGATAAGAGCAACTATTGTGGAGCCAAAGGCTGAAAACCAAGATATACCTCAGTTTTGGTGACCTATAGATGATTGAATTGCCCAATTGTAAGCATGGTTAATGTGGTCACACTCAAGTTCCACTTGGTCGGAGAACTTGGTGGTAGGTCATCAAAATTTGTACAAGAGCAATGAAGAGGTTAAGGGAAACTCCCAAAACCTTACTTAAAGCTTGCAATAAATGGACCGTAAAATATGAGTTGTGATTAAAAACAATGCTAGAGCTAGGTCGTGCATAACTTTTCTTGTAGCATGGGATGAACTTAGCCATTTTGTTGAATTGATCAACAACATCTAAAACACAGTGGCAAAAAATTAATTAAAACTCACCAAGTCCATGTAAATGGTTCCCAATGACAAGGTAATTCGCAGAGGAATACTTAAGCCCATATTTTTGTTTGTTGGTTTGATGTAGTAAGAAAATATACACCTCTTGAGCAAGTGTAGAACATTTCACTATATGTGAGGCCAATCAAAGAAACATTGCAAATGAGAAGTATTTTTGGCTTGCCAAAATGACCACCAAAAGAGTAGATTGCATTTCTTGGGGAAGAGAAGTTCAGTGATCTCAAGATACACGAAGCTTATCTAATATGTAAGCAAAATCTTCCTTGATGTAAAAATCTAGAAATTGTGTCAATTTGGATGTAGGATTCTAAGAACTTTTGTAGTTTGTAGCAACATTATGATCTTGAGCATGTTGAGCCCATGTTTAAATTCTCAAATGAGTAGTCACAATAGTTGAAGTGTGTGTTGTAGGAGGATGATAACTTGTAATATTGTTGATGTTTTTGAGTAAGGAAAACAAGTTTTGAAGGGTGCCTGAAACCCTTTACAAATGATAAGATATTCAATAAGTACTGATCAAAAGATACAACAAACCAAGGTGGAACAGGTCACAACCCAAGAAAAAGAGGGATGACCATGGTGACAGTGAGGACCACCACCAACTCAAAAAACCAGCTAGGCCACCAAGATCCCAAACAATGGGATCATCAACTTGATAAGCCACCCACAACAAGGGAGATTACGATTTACATTTAGAAGTAGAGCCACCCTTGTTGGACCTGAGATTCATATACAAAGGAGGAACATAGGACTTAGATTTCTTTCCTTTTACAGTTGTCCATCCATCTTCCACCTTACCTGCATCAAACTACCAATCCCCTAACGACATAGAGGAACCCCCAATGTGCACTGGAGGAGCATCAACAACCGACAAAGCTTTCTTACTAGGAGAATCCGAAAGGAGTGGGCCCAAAACCACATCTGAGTGAACAACGGAAACAAGGACAGGAGCCAGGACAACCAGTCGGACAACATCAGCAACCCCTAGAGTGGTAGCAGAAGCCATCAGGGAAGAGCCACCCACTAGCTCCTGAACCACCTTCGGAGATTTATGCACAGTGTAGTGCTCAGAAGAAGCCCCCGACCACCAGGATGGTGATCGCTTCGATTTTATCTTAACAGAAGAGCGTCGAGCCGCAATATGACCTGTCAAGTGACATTTCCTGCAGCGAAAAGGTATGCCCTCATAATCCAGAATTAGTGTCCAAGAGCCCCACGGAGATGCCAAACAAATCTTCTCAGGAAGAACTTTGGAGATATCCATCTCAACAAGGATCCGCGCAAAAGTCGAATGAAGAATATCTATGGTAGCCGGATCCACAAACTGTAAATCCCCAATAGCATCCCCCACAGATTTGAATATAGAATCCAGCCAGAGATGCAAAGGAAGATTCAAAAGCCAAACCCAAATAGGGATCTTATTAAATGACTCCATGAGTAGATCAAAATCCATATGCCAGGGTTTGCCCATAAGAGGGAATCAGTCATCCCAAGAGAAACTGTTATTACACAAGATAGTCCTCCTATCTTCAACATTTCTGAACTTGACAATAAAGAAACCCTTAGCAACCGGGAAAAGTTGAACCCCAGTTTCTAAGATTGGTTCCCAATGCTTGGAGATCCAAGCATGAAGATCAGTAAGGGAAGGCCAAAAACCTCAAAATCAAAAGATAGCAGCCTGGGACAAGAACTCCTCAGCCGTAGTAAAAATCTCATCAACTATATCTGCACTTAAATCAACCCTTACAGGTTTAGTCACACATAGTGGAGAAACCTCCTGGTGACGCAGAGGCCCAGCCGAAATACCAGCAGAAGGGGCAGCACCATGGATACTAGCCTCGAAAACAGCCACATCCGCATATGATATTACGTGAGCCACAGGAGTACCAGTCGAAGTGGACGCACCATGTGAAACAGCGTCCGTAGTCGAAGAAACCTTGGACACATCTAGGGCAGGAGCCATAGTGGGCTCCAAAGCAGCAGCACACTCCGCAGACACCAGAGAGCTGCTTCCGATGGCAGGAACAACAAAGGCGGCGACAGCGGGAGCAGCCAAAACCCTAGGCACAACATGGACAGGAGGGTCTCGGACGGAAGTCATATTATCTCCCACGGATGGTTTAATATAAATGATGTAATATTGTTGATGTTATATTTCTTATAACTGAAAACTAAGTGAAATTGTTGTAATTATGACATGCACTTTATATGTTTAGCTTCTTGAATTTTGTTCTAAGATTGAAGAAATTGGACAAGCAAGTGATTACTATGGACACTTTTTTATTTTCTCAAAATATATTGTCTCCAATACTTGATAGTGTGGACCAATGCACATAATTGCTTATCATATGTGGAGTAGCTCCATTTAGTAGTAGAGTAGGTTTCTAAATGATAGGCTACATGTCGACCATTTGGCTTTAAGAAAACTCCAAGTACTAGGTAACTCTGTAATATCAATGGATTGTGTAGCTTTCTTAGATATTAATTTGTACTGTAGGTTTAATTTCTATAGTAGGTTTGATTGTATCTTTAGAAGGACTAATTACTAGGAGGAGCAACCTCTATACTATGGTACACACTCACCTTGAATATAGTTAAAAATATTTTTTTTCAACATATTACTTAGCTTTACACCTAGCATGTAAAATGGAACTTCACTTGAGCCATAATTTCTTCCACTTCCTGAACTAGAATTATCCTATATCATACTTAAGATTTTTATGTAGAGGACTTGCATATGCTTTTTTGAGTTGAAATTTTAAGAATTTTTTTTACACTCACTCACTGAGGCTCATGCCTTTATTGAGTAATTAGGGTAAGGTAGCATGCACATTAGGAAAAATGATATAATTTTCATATCTCACCAAAGATGTGATGGGGAAGTCACTTCTCAAACAATTTTTTTTAGATCACAACCAAACAATTCTTAAGGATTCTTACGTAGATTTCTATCATCATATGGGTAATCATTCCAATTTCAATAACATCTTGCACCTATGTGAAATTATATTTAATAATATATTAAGTAATATTAAATCCTCAATGTCATCACACTTGACTATAAATAACTTGATATATTTTTATGTGCCACCGAACAATCAGAAACATCCAAATGTACCACAATGTGGGATCCACTTGATGCTTCTATTGTTTGGGATCAAATAGACCATATTGATAAACAATATTAACTATAATGTAGAGCAAAGAAGGCAAAAATAATGATGAAAGGTACTTACAAACCCAAACACACAACAACATAGATGAACAAATAATGGAAGAACGAAACGCTTGGTTTTTAGTATCCCAAAAAATTGAAATTATAACATTGAGAAACTAACATGCTACAATTACATGAGCTTGCTCATTGTAATTATTTGCAAGCTAGAGCCACAATTTGCACTATTTGAACTATCTTCTGTAACCCTTGTTTACCTTCTTTATCTTGGGAAGTATTGCTATCCTAAAACATTTTGGAAAGTGTAACTCCTTTTTGCGGCCGAGCATTTTTCTCTCCTTTTCCCGTATGTTGGATTATGCTGAGAATATGTGCAAAATTGGGTTTTGGTATCGATTGGAGTATTTTGAATTTTTTGATTTTCCTTCCTAAAGTAGTGCAACTTCCATAGGCCATATATTTTGATCTCGGAACCTAATTGAGGATAGTTTTTTTTTATAATTTTTTATAATTTTTAAAGTGAAGATACGCCACACTTTCCTCAAATCATATCATTGATAAGATTTTCATTGGTGTCCCATTCAATCATTTAAAGGTCCAACATACAAGTTGAATAATTTTTATAAGATTTTTGAATCTTGGAAAATTAATATCTCCAAAAGGATACCTAATATTCAGATAATTCTTTCTCAAGTCATTATATTTTCCCCATTTTTCTCCTAAATGAAAACTTACTAAAAATAGTAAACCCTCCCCTTTTTAGCCCTTATTGACAATTATTCACGAAAGTTAGCAGAAATCAAAAGAAACAATTTCTTTGAGTGATCCAAGATTGCTCTTACACCCTAGATGTCTTTGTATCGAATGCACAATAAAAAATAGATTTAACATGGTTCACCCAATGTGGGATACATCTACAGAGCACCAACTGTCCACTTTATTCTATTATCCAACAAAGAAACAAATTACAATCTCATGAGTTTTTATATTTTTATATCCACTCATTTATCAAGCCTTTTTGGTGGTTTGCAAAGGTTGGTTTACATACCAAAATAACAACAAACTCCTTTATTAAATAATGGTAAATCTTTGCTTAAGGGTCACTACCCTTGAGCCCCCAATTGATAGTGCTGCCTCAAAGCACCTAGCTAGGGGTGCTATTGCCAACAAACCCCACTAGGCGGATAGGTCCTCAGGCCCCACAAGAGTGGCTCTGACTCATTACAATCCATTAATTAATTTGGTGGAAAAATGAGGCTACTAATCTCACCAAAATTCAGGCCTGATATCATGGTCACTTGCTACACACCAACAATCTCCCACTTGGAGACTAATCTTGGAGTAACACCACTACACCCATAGTTTGCACTTGATTGGCACACTTAGACTTGGCTTGTTTCTCATTTCCATTATGATGGTTGAAGGCTAACATAAACTAAGAAGGAAATTAGTTCCTCTCACTTACTTCCTTCATTAACATATCTATAGGATTTTGGTTAGTGTATATCTTTTCTAGCTTCAACTATCCATTTTCTAAAATTGATTTTATGAAACGATACTTGAGCTATACATGTTTAGTCCTAGAAAGAAGGGTTGAATTCTTTCCAAGATGAATGCCATGACTATCATATACAACTTGATATTCTCCTACTTTACCAATTCTTCTGTAAATCTTTTGTGACCAAATCATCTCTTTACTAGCCTTTACAGAAGACACCTATTTTGGTTATGTTGTAGAAAATGCAACAATCTTTTGCAAGTGTGATATCTTATTAACCGTGGTTCTATCTACAATAAACACATATCTTGTAGTACTTCTCTTGCTTTCTATATCACCTACCAAATCTAAATCAACATATCCCTATAACATATTGTTGGAACCTCCAAAACATAATGCTTGGGTAGTAATGCCTTTCAAATATTGAAGAGTCCACTTTACTATATTCAATTGCTCTTTTCCAAGATTGTTCATATACCTTGTCACAATTCCTTTTGCATGTGCAATATTTGGTATTTTACACACTATAACATACATCAAGCTACCACCTACTGAAGAGTATGAAATTTTAGGACATGTTGTTGATCCACTCTTATGTATTGGGACACATCTCCTTCGTCAATTTTAAAATGACTTAGAAAATGTGTACCAACTAGTTCTGCATCTTGCATTTGAAATATGTTCAGTAGCTTCTCTATTTACTCACTTTAGGACGATGTTATTGTATGAATTTTCCTATCCCTTTTTATTCTCATACCAAGGATTTATTTTGCTCAACCTAAATCCTTCATAACAAATAAATTTGTTAATTTATGCTTAAGATCATTTAGATGTTGCATATTAGATCCAACAACAATTATGTAATCAACATATAATAAAAAGATTATATTATTACCATTACACAATCTCATAAAGTAAATACAGTGATTAGAATCACATTTTCTATAATATTTTTTAATCTTATAACAATCAAATTAACAAATACCATTGTCAGGGTTCTTGCTTCAATCCATACAAGCTCTTCTTTAACTTACACACTAAGTCCTTATCTTTGACATCATATCCCCTTGGTTGCTACACATAAATCTCTTCCTCCAACTACCCATGGAGAAAAGCTATTTTTACATCTAATTGTTCAAGATGCGAGTCTTCTATAGCCATAAGACTAGAATAATTTTAATTGAATTCATATTTACAATCAAAGAAAATATTTCATCAAAATCTACAACTTTCTTCAATGGAAAACCCTTTTACATCAAGTCTTTCTTTGTACCTTATGTTTCTTCCATATTCTTCCTTTATCTTGTAAATACATTTGTTCTACAATGCTCTTTTACCTTTAGGCAACTGAACCAAATCCCAAGTCTAGCTTTGTATCAAGGAGTCCATTTCCTCTTCATGCCTTGCTCCCACTTGTTTCTATTTTCGTCCTACATTTCTTTTTCATAACTTTCAGGTTCACTAGAATCAGTCAATAATACTTAATATGATGAAGGAGAGTATCTTTTAGGGGTCCACTTATCTTGGTAGATATCCTTGTAGGAGTTTGAGGTACTTGTTGTTTTGGTTGTTGAATGTTTTGATTTTTTAAGAACCTTTAGAACTACATTTTTTGGTATTTCATTTAAAACCTTATATATTGTGTTTTGTTTTTGTTTTTCTTTCCTTGAAACTAATATTTGTACATGTACTCATTAAAAATGGCATCTCTACTCCTAATGATTTTTTGATTCTCATAATCCCATAAATGATAACTATAATTATTGACTCCATATTTGATAGAAGTACATTTCTTGGATTTTGCCTCAAGCTTTGTTTTATTTTCTATGTCAATATGGACAAATACTTCACAACTAAAAGTTTTAAAAAATGAGTAGTTTACGTTTTTATCCATCCATGCCTCCTTTGAAATACCATCTAAAGAATTTGAAGATCCTCTATTATTAAGTAAACAACAATATCCAGAACATTTGGCCACAATTGTAATGTCAATCCTACATGAAATCTCATACTCTTTTCACACTCCATGATTGTTCTATTCATCCTTTCAAACACACCATTTTCTTGTGTTGTTCGTAGAACTATCTTTTGTCCACAATCCCATGGTATGAATAGTAACTATGAAAACCTTTTTTGCAGTTTTCACCTCAGTTATCTTATGTTGGACACTTCAACTTATATTTTTCTCATTCTAAAGAAAAAGCTTTTAATTTTTAAAAATATCAAATACATTAGATTTTCTAAAACCTAATTTTTTCTATTTACATCATTAATAAAAGTAACATAATAATAAGATCCACCAAGTGATGATACTCTGTTAACTCCCATATAGCTGAATGCACACGCACTAACTTTCGGTTTTGTTTTCCTTCTCAACTAAAAGAAATCAGACTCTCTTTTGTTTTCCACAGACACAATTTTTACAAATGCTTAAATAAAGTTACTCTAAACCTTCCAATAAATTCCTTGAATGCTAAATCTTCATCCCCTTCTCATTGATGTGCCCAAGCCTATTGTGTCATAGTATTGTATGTGTTCCTGTGGAAGCTAAGGAAATAGAAAAATTAGAATTATCAGTACATAAATATAACGTACCTACATTTTCTCCTTTTTCTTTTATCAATGATCCTTTAGTGACCTTCCATGAATTGTCAGTAAATGTGATTATCCAATCTTCAATTCTCAGTTGTCTTGCTAAAATTAAATTTCTTCTCAAATTAGGAGCATGCCTCACCTCTTCCAACAACTATGGGTTTTGAGTTGATGATTTTATCTATATTTTACCCTTCCAATAATTTTGCATGGTTCATCATCACCCAAATAAACTTGTCCCAATTCACCTTGAACATAGTGTAGAAAACATTTCTTATGGATGCGACATGCAATGAAGCCCCTAATATAACACCCAAGGATCAATAATATCATCTAAAGAAAGATATAAAACATCTTGCAACACATCACTTGCAACATTTTCTTCCTTGTTATTTTAGTTTTGTCCATCTTGTTTTTCCTTTCGAGACCAACAAGATTTCTATGTCCTTTCTTCTTGCAATGTCGAAAGTTTAGTGTTATTCTAGATTTGTATATTGCCTTAGATGTCCTATGATTTCTAGGGCTCTTTTGTCTCTCCTTTCTTACTTATTCTCCATAGTCAAAGCATTACTTGATGTCTGACCTATGCTTTTTTGTCACATTTCTTCACTAAGTTTAACACCAACACCATTGTTAATATTTAAAGTGCTTGAACTAGAGACACAATTACTTAGAACTACGACCAAGCTATTCCTACTTTTTGGCAATGAGCACAAAATCAAAAGATCCTTACCCTCATCATCAATGGTTAACTTTACATAACTAACTATTGATTGTGTTAAACTTGTTTAAATGATTAGCAATAGACCCTCCTTGTGATATTTTCATATTAAATAAATATTTTATAAGGACTACCTTGTTTAAAGCTGAGGGTTTTTTTGTATGATTTGTCTAGCTCCAATATTTAGTTCATCATTATGTCTTTTGGTATATCAATGGTCACCGACACTACTAGGAACAACTATATTGTTCTTGGTGCCTTTCTGCAAAGAATCTCCCATTTTAGACTTGCTATATTGATTGACTTATTTTCTTTTCCACCCAATAGTTAGAAAAAATCCCTTGATATAGATAGTCTTCCATTTGAATAATTCATAGTTGATAGTTTTGGTTGTTGAAATTTTCAACTCTAAACTTGCCTTCTTTTGCAATTGCTCCCACTCAAATTTAAAATTTCTTGCCAAATGAATGAAATAAATGAATCTCATACTAGTTAATAGGGTTTAGGGAGACTAAATAAATAAACAAAAAATAATTATAATGTGAATTAAAGAAGAAAACAATAACAATTCACTTTTACACATATTTAATGTGGCTCACCAAATATGAGCTACATCCTTAAACAAATAACCATCCACTTTCTTCTATTATTCAACAAAGAAAGACATTGCAATCTCATGATTTTGCCACTTATTTATCAAGGCTTTTTTGGCATTTTACTAAGGTTAATTTATGTTTCAGAATACCAACCAAATCCTTTATTAAATAGTGAACAATTTTTTCTTTGGGCGCGTTGCCCTCAACAATGTCCATTGTGGGGTTAGCTCTCTTGGGTTCGAAGGGAGGGGTAATACACCTCATACACTTTCTTGTTAATTAATATGGGGAAACACACAACTATCAAAGTTACCAATTTTCAAGCTTGATAACACAATTAGTTGCCACATACCAACAATATCCCACTTAGGACTTGATCAGAGTAATGCATCCATACTATTACAAAATGCACAATATTTTTGTGAGAAACCCTTTCAAAAGAAACCTTGCCACCAAAAATTGCTCAAAATTATATTGCTTATATAATCAATAAATATTTAGTAGAACAAAGTCTTTGGAATTTTGATATAGTATTAATTTGTACAACATAGTTTCTTTTATGACTAGTCTAATTAAACTGCAAAAAAGTTAAATATATATCATAAAGAACTTACCCTCCTAACCTTTGCACATCCACTTGAAGTGATACACACAGATATAATAATATAATTCAACAATAGTATAATGTATGTATACCCGATATATCACCAAGTATTAAGTCTCCACGTGGATAATCATCTCACATATATAGCTCACACCACTCACTATGAATCAATAGTTGTATTCTTAATAGTAGTGTTATCTATATATGTTTCCAATACAATGACCACTACTAATTCCTTTCTTGTGATAGCTCACACAAACATGAAAATTAAATTGTTTTCTTTTAGTATTTAATTTTATTTTTCAAAAAATGATTCTAATATCATATTATGTTTATTAAATTCTAATCTTATTGCATTAAATGTTCTTACTCATTCTTTCTAATTCCAAACAATAGTATTTGTTATGCATTTGTGAGATCTTTTAGATAAACTATTTTTGTTGTCATAACACGACAACATGTATACAATCCATGTATATTACAACAAAACATAATCACATGCAAATTTAAATATTTTATTATTATCTCAAAACCCAAAAAGTCACCATAATTGATTGAAATATAATTTATAGACAAACTCTTGTCATAAGAAGTCTCTCTAGGCGAATATCACCTAATTTCCAATATTATACCATAATATTCACCGCATTAGAGGGTATGGTATCGGACCCAAGAAGTTAACCTCATGCTCTGGAGTGTGACAAGCCTATGTCATCCTTACACCTTGTGATCTTGATAATGCTTATAGGTTTTGTCATAGAACATGTAGTTTTTACCAACATATCAATTTTCTCCTTTTGAACTATCTTAATTTCATCCATCTCCCTAAAAAAATTATACTAAACATCAATATTCTTGGTTCTAGAATCTTAACAAGATTCTTAGCTAGAGAAATTATACATTATAAATCACATTTCACCATTCTTTGACTCTTAAAACCATTACTATCTTGTAACCTTTTCAACTATATTGCTTCTTGAAAAGCATGTATTGCAACCATATATTCTACTTAAATAGTAGATAAGATAATCATTTCATATCACTTGCTCTTCCAATCCATTGGCCCTCCAAAAAATATGAAATTGTAACCACTTTTTGACCTTTAATCACCAAGATCACCAACTGAATATAAATCTACAAATCCATTTACACACAACACTCTACCAACATCATTTGTACCATGTAAGTTGAGCAACAATGTAGAGTTCCTGTAAAATACCTAAATATTCTCTTTATATTTATATAATGTTCTTTACTTGGTTTTACTATGAACTTAAAACTTCACTAATTGAGTGATGCATAGTCTTGTGCAAGGTAGTGCATACACGAAACACCCTAGTACACCAGCACAAGTAATGTTCCTCGTGTCCTCCAAACCATTCACACATCTAAGACGTTTCTCTAGGAAAAAAAATTATCCATTAGAACTCTTGTTCTTACTAATTTACTATTCTACATTGTAAACCTCAACAATACTATATCAAGATATTTCCTTTAGTTTTTTTCCTTCCTATGCTTATATCTCCACATTGAGTATGTATCTAGAAGTCCTTAATCCTTTTGTTTGAAATTTACCTAAAAAATAGGTTTTCATTTCTTGAATTAATTCTTTATTATCTTAAATGATAAGAATAACATCAAAACTTAAAATTCCAATTATAGCATGACAATTTACCTATTTAAATTATACACAATGATCAACAACACCTCTTCCAACCCAATTCTAGCATGTGTGCCTAAATTTTGATTTCATATCTATGGAAACTACCATAATTTATATAGTGATATTTTTAGCTTTTAAACTAGATTCCATTTATCTTTAGCATAAATTCTTTAGGTATCCATGTATATTTCCTTTTCTATGTACCAATAGAATGGTGTTATCTTAGCACCCTTTACTCAATCTCCAAATCAAGTACCACATTACTCAATCTCCAAATCAAGTACCACAATATAGATAATAATATCCTATTAGAAATCAGCTTAGTAATGAGATAAAAGGTCTTACCAAAATCAGTTCCATCAAGTTGGGAATATCCCTTTTTCACCAACCATGCCTCACAAAACTCAAGTGACCCATCTTATTTAAACCTATTGACCATCCATTTGTAACCAATTGACTTCCTATCTTCAAGAAGATCAACCAAATCCCACATATTATGTTACTTCTCTACTAGCATATTCTTCATCATGACATGTTTCCAATATTTTTTTTATTAGATATCTTTTCTCTTTGTACAAGGTTTCGGGTCCTTTCAAAACCTGTTTTTACTTAATCAAAACTTGGTTCACTATTAGTATAAATAAGAGAAAAAAAACATAATGAAAATTATGTTACCTATATTTGTCAATAGATCTCTCTTGTAGACCTTCTCATAACTAGTAATGAAGAGTTTTCTATTGCATATGTACCTTATTCTTCTTTAGAGTTTTCTATAGAAAAGATTTTCTCTTCTCCCACATTATCATGTCCATTATTATGTATAGTTTCAAATATCTTTTTGCTACTTTTTATTAGATGCGATCACCTCTTATTTTCCCAAACTATCATGTCCACTATATTATTTGTTTTCAAACTACATGTTTGTTTCAAAATACACCTTATCTATATTATCATCCTTTGTCAAAACTCCAAGCTTCCTAAATGTAACATCTCTTGATTAAAGAACTTTTATATTTTTTGGAATCCAAATCCTACATCCTTTAAAATTCTCAACATAACCAATTAAAATCCACCTTTTATCTTTGTAATCTAACTTCTACCATCTCTCCTTTAAAAAAATTTGCAAATAAATCTTAGTTGAAGATTCATAAGTGTTTCAAATGTTATTTTGTACTAAACCACATTTCATATGAGATTTTTTCTAGTGTAGAAGTATAACACCTAATATTCAAGTAGTATGCAACTTGAGCTCTTATCCTAGATCAACACTAACCAACCAACTTTTAGCTTGACTTAATAATGTTCTATTCAATCTCATGGCCAATAAATTTTGTTGTGTATACGGTGTTATCTTTTTCTTTGCAATCTCAATATACTTACAACATGTTTCAAACTACTCAGAGAAACAACATCCACTTAGAGAAAATTAACCAATAATATCTATTCTAATTACCCTTATTTTGTTGCTGGTTTAATTATCAACAAAATCCTTAAACTTCAATTTGAGAAGGACCTAACATTTTTTCTTATGAAAATATAACTGTGTACCCAGAATGATAATTAGAAAATGATGTGTAAAATAAAGATTTACGAGTGGATTAAAATCCACAAGACCAAACACATCAGTGCATACCACCTTTCCAAAGTTAAACTAAAGTCTCATATATTTTTCCAACACACAATACCCATAAAAAAATATACTTATAAAATAATCAAGACAACCATCTACCATATCTTTAGTTACGAAGGTTTTAAGACCTTTTTCATTAAAGTAATAATATATAAGATTGAAAAACAATTTTAATTTAGATAAAGTTAAATGCAAACAACACAACCATATCATATTGATGCATCTAATCTATAAGAGTTCATCACCACACTCCCTTAATATGCACCCTTTTCCATCAAATGTTGCATGTATTTTTGGGTTAGTAATTTTTGACAGAGATGTTAGGTTTCTATGAAAATTTAGAATGTGTAAAATATTTGAAAGGAAAATTTCACCTTTCCTTGATCAACTATATTCAAGTAGACATTAGCACTATGAAAAAAATATGAAATGACATGGTTCACACAAGATCAATAGATAAAATGCAATAAATTATGAAAAGAACATTAATATCTTTGATGCATGGAGGACCATGGCTAAATGTAAGGGTTGATGTACTGCATGACTAAAAAATCAAAACTAAAAAATAAATGAGGGAACAAAGGTGAAACCAATTAAGAGTCAAATTTCTAACTAGAATAGTAATAGCATATCGAGTTAAACATAAAAATAAATAAAAACATTCAAAAAATATATATTTAAAATTTATTTAAATTAAAAATAAATCAATTTGAAGGATATGCATGTAAGCTGTAGCTCCTTAAAAATACAAAATAATTAAATATGTACAAATATGTGATGTTTATAAATTAAATACGTGTTTTAGTATGATAGATAAATTAAATTGAATTAATTGAAATTACATTTGAACATGTGCTAAATTGAAACATGATGGATTTGGATCATGTATCGTAAAATGGATGAAAAGTGGACTTTGATTGATGTTGCATGAAAATACAATATTAATGTATGAAATTTAGAATTGGATTATAGAATATTGATTTGCGACAAGTAAAATTCAAGAAGCTAATGGTCTATAATGTAAACATGATAATATCGTATCTAGCGTGGACACAATTCTAGCTTGATTGGTGTGATTCTTTTGTAAACAATTTTGAACCTTTCGTAGCTATAGACCATGTTTGTTTAGTTATATTCAAGATAAGGAAAATTTTGATGATGTAAAGAAATACGACCAGACTTGCTACACAAAGATATAATTTCAAGTCTTCCTTGTATCTTAGATGGACTCAAGCTTGAATTAACATTAATAAATATAATGATAACGGAGTTAGATATTGATGTAAATAGAGCACTCAATTCCTTGAACTTATAGGGTGTTAACACCAAATACATAATTGTGTTGTCTAGATAAAATACTCTATTTATGTGATGAAAATATGGCAAAAAACAATTTCTTTAAATTCAAGTCATAGACAATTTGGACTTTTAATGCATATGATAACCAAAAAATGATCATGTCTTTAAATATTGTTGATCTTGAAATGTGAATAGTTTAAAATTTAGTACAAATTACCCAAGATCTTCTTTAGAAAAAAAAAGGTGCAATCTAATCTAAGAAGATAATATTTTAAAAAATATATCAAGAAAATTTTCATTACAATCATGAAATATGATACAATATAAAATTAATCTTAATTTAGAAAAAAACTTTAAATTATACTACAATTTTACATTAAAACATTACTATACACCATAATTCTTATCTAGAAAGTCTTTTGACATCATTGAAAGTATCATTAACCTCTTACCCACTCTTTCAATAATAATAAGTTGTAAAATTCTTTAACATGACTCCCACCACATTATCATGATTATCATTAGTCACTTCAAAGCTCTATTATATCCTTGGAAGATCTTACCTAACCTTGATCTTTAGAAGTTGATTTCATATTAATAGAAGCATTTAAAACTTTGTATTATTTACTACTACAATAAAGTCAAAATCCCTCTTTATGTGGTCTAAAATGGCGTGCGGATGTCTAGAAAATAACCCTATATTTGGAAATCAGCAAACAAAATAACTTCTAATGATGCACAAATTGAAATTTAGACAATAAGGATTAAAATATAATAAAGCCACTATCCAAAGTTTAGTTGTTGGCAATATTTTAGACTTGTGAATACTTGACGTCACATTAGAAAAAGTTCCATTTGGAATCTTTAGCACTTTGCTGAGTGCCCAAATAATATGTCCATAAAGAAAATGGGAAATATACACTCTTTTGGATATGCTTAGGCTCTATCTTAGCTAATTTCAATTAAGTAATAATTATATAAAAAAAAATATTCCTTGAATATAGTTAAAATTATGTAGGATTTTATTTTTAAAAAAAAAACATTTTTAAAAACTTAAAAAAGTCTATTATTTATTACATTAAATTGATCAATTTATTAATATTTAATAAATGAAAGAAGAGTAAAAAAATTATTATAAGTTGTTTTGTTTGAGAATGAATTATGTTTTAATTAATGAAGCAATCTAAGAAGGTGACAGACCCTTACAATAACAAGGCTTGAAAGTAAAGAACCAAGCCATTAACAACACAACAGATGTTGACTAGAAAAACAAAAACAAAGCACAAAGGCCAGGAGTCCTCCAAAAGAAAGGCCAAATTCACACCACAAAACAAGACGTGCGAGAGAATGAATTATGTTATATATTTTTATTTTTTATCTAATAAGTTAACCAAAATCATTAAGATTTACAAGAATTAAATTAAATTATAATATAATTTAATGTAAATATAAAATGGTCTTTATGACTAGCTAATTTCAAATATTATTTAATATATATTTAATACAATGAATAAATTTATATCAATATATAATAAATATTTATTAATTAATATAATCATTTAAAAAAATTATATAATTATTTATTTTTTGATGGAGGATTATTCATCCTCTTTAACTAAGAGTCAAGGAGAGAGAGGTATCCATTATGTCAAATTTCTAACTTCATTTCTTATGATGTTGGAGCCTTGCACTCAACAAGACTTGATTCTTGGTAGATTCATTAAGAACCTTTTAACTTCACAAGTTAAGAAAATCAAGAGATATATTTCATAATTATATGTCAAATTTTAAGTTAAATTTAAATTTATATGATCATATCATGATACTCGCTAATATTCTAGGTTTTTGTATTTGAATAATTTTTTTTATATATTATATAACTTTAATATTATTTATCATGTTACAAAAATACCATTTTATATTCTATCGGATTCAAAATTTAAAAATGAAAACTACAACTTTGGTACATCATATTAATCATGCAATAAAATAACTATTTTATAAATTCAAATTTAAAATGAAACCATTGGCATGTTGTGATGATTTTGGTGTTGTTCTTGCCACGAGGGGTGCTATTTTTGGATTTTTTAAATTTTAGAATGGGGATTAGGTTCCCCATTTGTGACCTCATGTCCATAGCTTCTTACCCTCTTTAAAAAAAAACAAAAAAAACAAAAACAAGGATACATCATGCTATAATAAAAAATGGTATACACTTTTACTCAAGAACTATTTTTATTTACTTCATAATTTTTAGATTTGATACAACTATTTTGAGAACTATCTGATAATTTTTACACTTTTAGATTTGATAGTTTTTAAAAATATTTGATGCATCATACCTTTTCCTCTATTTCCTTCAATAGATTCAGCTTGTGTCAGACTCCACCTTTTGTCAAAGAATATGTATTTGCATACCCATAATGTATTGCACAACAATGAAATTGCCATGGCCTTCCTAACAATAGATGACAAACATCCATAGGCCTAATATCACACAATAACTCATCATGATAGTTTCAAATTTTGAAATTTACCAGATATTGCTCATTGACCAAAGCCTTGAGGTCCTTCTACAACCAATCAATTCGATAGAGATTCATATGCTTCCTTCTCTCTAACTTCAATCTATTAACCATTTCCTCCGAGAAAAGGTTATCAGTACCACCATATCTATAATGGCATTGCATACCTTACAATTACACTTAAATGTTGTGCGAAACAAATTCTTCCTTTGCTCAAGTTCCTTCTAATCATTTAGCAAGGCTCTTCTTGCAACAAAGACCTCTCCTCTTTCAGCATCTTCAGAATGTGAAGACTCATCATCTACATGTGCAACTCATGGATGACCCTCTAGTCTCCTATTTGTCCTCCCTTGATGTTGAGGACACTCATAAGCTTGATGTCCTTCTGTGCATTGGAAACATGTTCCATGAAAACCTCCTCTTCCCAATCCTCGCCCTATTCCTCTTTTTCTTTGATCTCCAATATTTTTTTGATTAAGAAAAAAAAGGTTTTAGGGACCCGAAACTCAATACATGATAGGTTTTGGAGGGACCCGATACCCAAATCGAAAGATATTCAAGATCCCCCACTACATGAATCAGGACATACCCAAGATAGGAAAAAACCAAGAAAGGGGGATACAACCAACATACTCCCACCATCAAGAACAAATGCTTCAATGATAGAAATAAACTTAAATATGAAAAGCTAGCATGTAACCAAAAAATGGAAAAAGGACTAGAAGGAAGTCCAGCTCGGCCCAGCCAAAAACCTTTAAGAATTACCTTTTGTCTAACCCTTGTAGGAACAAAGGGTCATATCAAAAGAGGGCTGAGGAGATTTAGATTTCTTCACTTTGACTGTAATCCAAGCCGCTTCCACCTTTGCAACAACATTTTGCTAATAAATCGAGTCCAATATCGAAGTCCCCTCACCCTGAGAGGAAAATAGGACTCGAGAAAGGGTTGGAAATTTTTTGAGGATCAGGGCCAACAAAAACCAATGAGGCACTGCCACTAGCCACAACCCTATTACAAGATGATGAATACATAAATGCACCATTATTCCTAGAAGCACCATTTGAATAAAGAGAGGAGGAACCAACAGTAATAGCTCCAACACTCTCAACAACACAAGCACCACCCAAGGCCCTATTAGAGGCAAAAGAGCCATCAACATCATTCTTCTTAGGAGAAACAAAAGTTTCTTGAGGCATATCGGCAATAGCAGAAGAAGGACCCGATGATTCCTACACAACTACCTGGGAAAACCTTTTCTTCCTAACAATGTAATGCTTAGAAGAGACACCCGACAACCGAGACACATTGAGCTGAGACATGCCCAGTTTTGAAGCATCTTCAACATCTGAAGGGGATACCTTCATAGTCAAGTGGTTGGATCCAGGAACCCTTCAAAGATTCAATTTTAATCTTAGTAAAGGAGATTCTTGAAGGGTTGATGAAGGATCATTTGGAGTAGATATTGAAGCACATGAAAGCTTGGGATCTATCGTCTTTAAAGAATGGAAAACATTTTCAGCAAGATGGAGATTAACTTGGACTTATTTTAGAGGTAACCGTTGAGGGTATACATAGCCAACATGAAAAGGATTAGGTTCTTTGTTTAATGAAGCCATTTTGGATAAGTTTTCTTCTTTAAGAGGTGAATGAATGTTGGAAGAAGTAGAGTCTGCATGAGAACCATTGCTAGACATAGGTTCATGATTTAGATCTTGTATGAGAGTAGTATCTTCATTAGATGATACATTAATATTTTTAATTTCTATTATTCCCTTGTCAATGAGAACTTGGATCTTGTGTTTCAACTCCTTACAATCTGAGGTTTTATGCTCATTATGTCTATGGTATGCACAATAGGTAAGCAAGAATGAAAGTCCACATGAAGTGACTTGAGGCAACACAATGAGATTGTTTCAAAGGAGGTCTTCCAAAGCTGATTCAATGGATTGTCCCAAAGGAGTAAATGATCTATCCAACAGACATTTAGATGCACTTGTGTTCACCAAAGAGTTATGAGATTCAAGATCACGATGTTCTAATTTTCTATTGTCACGTGATGATGATTGTTGAGATAAGACTGTTTCCTCTTGGTTTTTAAGATCATAGATCAAATTCTCTTGAGTTTTTGAGATATACTCTTGATCAAAGATTTTATGGTCATGAATATGTTCTTGATCAAAGATGGGATTGATGTGAATTTGTGAAGTAGTTGTTTTGTTTGAAGAAGATGAATATATAGACGAGTTGTGATCATAGAGAAAAGGAAAGATTGATCTTAATGAGGATTTTTTGGATGATGTATCCTTTTCTTCCTTTAAGTCTTGAATTTTGAATTTCAAAGATTGAATTTGTTTTGATAGGGCTGCAATAAGAATATCTTCTTCCTTGTTGTTAAGATCGTAAGGTTTAGCCCATTTGTTTTTAGTCATTGTAAGGTTGTTTTGATGCGCTTGTTTAGAAGATTAGAGAGAAGGTATGATGTGGGAATTTTTCTTGTGAATAGGATCACATAATTGATGAGAACTCCTTGTCTAGACAAACATGGAAAATCAATGTGATTGAGATCTATAGATGACTAGGTTGTTAGGTCAATGTCCAGATATCAAAGTCATAACTTGTCTCAAAATATTGATGAAAGATGATATTTTTTTAAGATTGAATGATGATGAACTTGGTACAAGGTGATGGAAATAAGGATTGATTGCATAGATGAGGGACACTTGTGAATAAGTTGATTAGGTTTGATTTGATGAAAAGAGGTTTCAAACTAGTCAGACATTTGAAAGATTGGGATAAAAGATCAGAGGACCACAGTGACAAATAACAAGGCACATCATCATATTAGGACGGTTCAAAAGTTAAACATGGAACTAGTTTGCAGACCAAAAATGAGGTTTTCAGATAGCATTTTTTGAGTTTTGTTAGTTGTAATGCATAGGATTGTACAATGAAAGTATAGTACATAAATGATGAAAAGAAGCAATCGTACGATAGAAATCCAGAAGGAATATGATGAAATGATGAAAAGGTATTTTTTCATATGATAAAATGTTTCAGAATACCCAGTTTCTCAGTTTTTATCAAAAATTTGGATTGCGTTTAGTTGCTTGCTATAAATTGTTGGTACATCTGATGTTTGTTTTAGCAGATTTTACAAATTTAAGTGAAAAAACAAGCACATAAAAAAAGGGGTGTAGAACCAGACACACTCTATCCCCAAGTACTAGTAGAGATAAAAAAATCTTCGCTCACAGACTTAGGAACACACTCAAAGACTCCTCAGAATATGAAAGACCAATAACACACAATGGATATTGACAACCATATTATTCGAGTGGTAATGCTAGTGAGGGCTCAATATGGTGAGTTTCTTTGGGAAATTACTATTTTCCTCAAACTTAGATTTCCAACCTTTCAGGGGTGATCCGAGAGGTTTTTACACTAAAGCTCATAGTTGAGGCATTTGTTCATAACTATTCCCTATAGTCTCACAAGAAAGATTGAGGCTTATAGCCCTATAAGTACTCCAAACACCGTAGTCCCACAAGAAGGATTAAGGATGCTTGTCCATATGAATATCTAAAGTATATTCCGTTGTAGTCCTGTAAACAAGATTGAGACATAAAAATGCCCCACGGGTACCAAGATAACACAGTCTCGTAAATAGGATTGAGGGTGTCCAACCCTGTGTATATTGAAGTAATTGGAATAGGTCTAGCTAAATCCTTCGAGACTTTAATCTCAAAGATGCATTTATTTGTACTGGGTGGAAGAGATGGCGTCTTCTTGTTCCCGCTTGGGTCGTTCCCGGGAGATTTTTGCCTCAACCGATAAGCCCTATAAATGTTAAAGCAATAACAATAGATTGGATTCAAGGGTTTGAGGTTCTAATTCTTCCAATGGAAGAAGAGCATACTTCTCTACCTTTTCACCTTTCCCAAACACATTAAGAAAGGATCATTTACCAAGAACTTAAACTCAAACTTAATCTACCATTTGAGTTTATGATTTTCCCAATGGGAAAATAGCATAATCCTTTGATCAAATTAAGATTCCAATTTAAATTCTAATTAAGTGCCTAGAAATCTTATGAAAACACAATTTTGAGTTGATATCCAAGGAAACCTTCATTACAAGCATTAATATTTTGCATTGTTTCAATTCATAGCCTTTGACATATGTAATCTCTATGAAGCGTCATGCAAACAATAGTTAGGAAGATGTACAACTTCTTGTTGGATGCAACACTTCTTCCTAGAAATGACTCTCTTCTCAAAAATAGAATGTTAAAATAAGAAAATAACTCAAAATTGATAGAAAAAATCCAGGGCTAGGCCCCACGATGGGTGCCAAAAATGTGTGTGTTTTGTGGTCTTGACCTGCAAACAACACTTCAATAAATCATTATATTAGAGGATTAGTCACATGACAATCAAATGAAAATAACCAAATAAACCCACTAAGATCGACTTATTTCTTCCTATATAAAGCGAGTATGATCTATGTAAATATTCTCTTAGTTAGCATTGTGAGATTAGTGACTAGACAACTGCATAACAAAAGATTCATGAGAGATTAAGATGCAATAATTGCATTCAATAATCTAAATCATCGCTATGATAGACTCATTAATCTACGAAGAAAATGAATCTAACAATGAAACTACCATTGACTATATGATTAATCTATAAATTAAAAGCTATTATCTAAGCATGCAAGTTGATTTTTAAGAATTGAAAAACTATCTAAAGATGCACATATAATCTAGCATAGAAACATTATAATGCATTTAATAAATAAATCTAGATCGTTTGAATGAGATAATAGGCTAGTTTATGTAGAAATCCTAGAATGAATGTGCGGTTGAGATTCATCTTGTTGAGTGGTTGAGATTCTCTCTGATTTTTAGAAATTTGTCATGGTTGGATGAGACTGAGAGAGAAAATAGAAATTTCCATTCTTTTAAGTCTTTCTTTTAATTAGAAATTCAATTTCAAAATTCAAATTAGAAATTTCTATTGTTTTAAGTCATTCTTTTAATTAGAAAGTTAATTTATAAATTTATAAATTTCTATTCTTTCAAGTCTTTATTTTAATTAGAAAGTTGTGCACATGAAATTGAATGAGTTATTTTATTAATTAAAAATATTTGAAAACCTTTTAATTAATTGATTTGATTTGAATTGATTTAAGATAACCTTTTATACTCAATCAATTAATTTAATTACTTTCATAATTATGTCTAGCATATTATTTGAGTTATTTAATTGAAATAAGGGGAACTTAGTTAGCTAGAGCATTTTTAGGTGATTACAAGACTACTAGTACCCTTCACTTGAATACTGTCATTGCCCAATTATCCATACACAATAGACCAATAGATTGACGCCTTGGATTAAAGACTTTGGAATTGATCCAAGTCCTCATCTATTTCGCCCTTAGAGATGCATGAATCCGTATCTGATTCCTACATCAATACCATATAAAACCTCACTATCTCCTTATTAAAAATCACAGACAACATTTCCCTAGTCCACCCCGAGCTAATTGAGTGAGACCAACAAGATCAACTAAATATAGACATCTTTGAGAATGACAAAGCTATTGCTTAGTTCTTGGGACTTCAAGTAGGCATACCCATGGGATATCACAAGGATGAGTTCACCATTGACCTATATAGAGTGACATATTTTGGTGAGTTATGTCAGTCCTTCAGTCACAAAATTAAAATAATAAAAATATAAGGTTTTTAGGTGAAAACTGAAAGGCACTTTCTAACAAGAAAATACTAAAAAGAAAGGACATATGCAAGGGTAAAAACCTCCCTAAGGTGCTCGAGGATGGAGGACTTGACATACTCTCTTTAATGAAAATAATGCCATTGTTAGTAGAAAGTACACAAACAATCAATCTAAGAATTGAAGAAACCAAGATACTCATCCATCTAGTATAGTCATTAACAACTGAAGAGAGAACAATTTATTCAGTTCTTTATAGATTGAAAAATTAATTTTTCTTGGAAATACTCATACATGCCTGTGTTGGATCCAAAGTTAGTCTTACATCATTTTCCATTCAAGCCAAGAGAAAAACCTGTGAAGTAAAAGCTCTGAAAAATGCACCTAAAGATAATTCTATTAGTCAAAGCTTAACTCAAAAAGATACTAGATGTGGAATTCGTAAAAGCCATTGATAATGCTAAGTTGATCTCCAATCTAGTGCCAGTATCTAAGCCTAATGGAGATATCAAGATTTTCATAGATTTCAGAAACTTGAACAAGGGATGACCTAAATATGACTTCCCTTTGCCCAACTTATAAATGAGTGTGGACTTGACTTCTAGGTATCAAATGCTATCACTAATAGATAGATTATCAGGTTACAATTAGATCAAAATAACACCATGAGATCAACATAAGACATATTTCGCATGTGCATGGGTCACTTACTATTGGAATGCCATTCCTTTTAGGCTAAATAATGTCAATACAACGTATCAAAATGAAATGACCATAATGTTCCATGACATGATGCACACAACTATGGAATAATATGTGGATGACCTTTATGGAAAAATCACTAGAATTAAATCTACATTTGGTTATCTTGGGGCTTGTGTTCAATAGATCAAAGGAATACAAAGTCCAAATCAACCCTAAAAAGTGTGTCTTTGGGGTCACTTTAGGTAAACTACTAGGATTCATTATGTCACATTGTGGAATTGAAATAGATCCAGATAAATTCAATGCAATCATTGAGATGCCACCACCCACAAAAATTGTTAGTTAAGGAGTCTATAAGGAATATTGTACTCCATTAGAAGGTTTATTTCACAATTGGAAGATAAGTGTCATCCATTTCAATATTTTATTCATAAGGGTGTACCATTTCAATTGAATGAAGACTGCCAAGATACATTCCAAACACTAAAGGACTACCTCCTTTCAGCATTGGTACTCATGTTTCTCATTCTAGGTCAACTCCTCTTGTTATGCATATCATCAATAGAACATTTATTGGGGTCATTATTAGCTCAACATGACTCAAAAGAAAAAGAGTGAGAAATCTACTATATCAGTTGAACACTTTTGGCATTTGAGCTTAACTACATTGTAATACAAAGACATGCCTTGTTGTAGTTTTTTCTTCACAGAAACTCAAACACTACATGCTAAGCCAAAAGACATTTCTAGTCGCCAAAATTCATCCACTAAAATATCTATTGACTAAAGCAACACTGACTAGGTGACTAGTTAAATGGGTCATGGTTTTGAGTGAGTTTGACATCAAGTATTTGGACATGAAAGACATCAAAGGCCAAGTCATTTCTGACCAACTAATAGATACACCAATACCATTAAAGCCTCCTATGTTAGTAGAGTTTCTAGATAAAGGAATATTCACTATAGAGGAGTAGAAACAATAGAAGATATATTTTGATGGTTCAAATACACAAAAGGTTTAGGTGTCAGAGTAGTACTTATCACACCAAAAGGAGATTCAATCCCCAAGTCATACAAATTAAAATTTTCTTGCACTTAAAAACATTTTAAAATATGAGGCTCTAATAGCATGGCTAAAAATAATAATTTAGTATAAAATCAAACACTTGTAGGCATATGGCCATTCCCAACATATCATCAACCAAGTCAATGCTAGTTATGATACCAAAGATGAAACATTAATCCAACATAAAGCCACGATATAGGATTTTAAGTAGTCCTTTGATCATATCTCCTTTGAGTAAGTCCCTCAATCCTAGAACAAAGCACCTAATGCAATGGCCATAGTGGGATATTTTCTAGACATGCCTCCTGAAGCTACACACTATGAATTCATAGTAGAACAATTGATGGTTCATTCCTTTGAACTTCCAATGTATGAATTCATGTGTGAAATTT
Organism: Chamaecyparis obtusa; assembly: GCA_027943335.1. NCBI lineage: Eukaryota > Viridiplantae > Streptophyta > Pinopsida > Cupressales > Cupressaceae > Chamaecyparis > Chamaecyparis obtusa. The sequence continues at coordinate 254,942 of BSBK01000044.1, forward strand.
CTAGTCCCAATTCCCCTTGGTGCACTCCTTCGATGTCTTGATTCAGAAGAATCACACTCAACATTAGAAGAGGTACATGAAGGTATCTATGATGCCCATTCTAGTGGTCTAACCCTTGAAAAATAAATTCTTATAATTGGGTATTATTAGCCAAATATGGAGAATAATACTTGAAATTTTGTTTAGAAGTGCCACAAGTGTCAGATATATAGAGACATCGTTCATGCACTAGCTCAAGAGTTGCATCCCCTTACATCACCATGACCCTTCTAGAAATGGGACTTGATCTTATTGGAAATATACACCCACCATCTAGTAATAGTCATAAGTACATCATTACCACTGCTGAATATTTCATTAAGTGTATCAAATTTATATCGATGACCTATATAAGTAGTAAACAAATTTCCAAATTTATACTAAACTATATCGTAAGCTGGTATGGAGTGCCTCAAACCATTATCATTGATAATGACACTTCTTTAAAGAATAAGAAAGTCAAAGACCTTTGTGACCAATTCCATATCCAACACCGCTTCTCTTCCCCACACTACGCTCATAGTAATTGTCAAGCTAAGGTATCAAATAAAACTATCCTCAAAATCCTTAAAAAGATAATCGATTATGTTGGTTGGGACTAGCACATCCAATTAAATCCTTCCCTATGGGCTTATCAAACCATTTTCCACACACCTACCGGAGCCACTCCTTCTTCACTAGTGTATGGAACTGAAGCCTTCTTACTAATAGAGCTCAAGTTTCCATCATTGTGAGTGTCCCTACAGAATGTCATTTCATATGAGAATTACCATGTGTCTCAACTACACGAGATAGAACTACTTGATGAAGGAAGAAAAAATGCCTTGAATCACTTATAGGAATATAAACAATGTCTCCATAGGAACTACAAAAAGGAAGTATGAGTTAGGTTCTTTGAGGTTGGAGACTTAGTGCTCATGGAAAATTAGAAGAATCAGATTGATAGAGAGAATCCAGACAAGTTTGAACCTAATTGGCTAGGTCCATATGTTATCACAACAACTTATGGGCTAGGAGCTTACTAGTTGCCTATGTAAGAGGGGAAACCTCTATCTAACCCTATCAATAGCTTGCATTTGTGCAATTTTTACACATAATTCTCGGAATAGATTATTTTCAAAAGCTTTAGAAAAATACCAAAAAAAGAAAAAAAAAACTTGTCACCTTGATGAAAAATGGGAAAAAAGCATCTTGTGTGACACCAAAAAATATAAATTATTAGAAATAATTCATCCTATGGTGAAAACCACTTTAGTGGCACCTTGGGAAAGTACCACAGTGAAAATTGAGCAATCCAACATCATGTGTAGAGATCATGGCTCCACTATCTATCATTATTCCTAACTGACGTCCCTTGTCATTTCATCCCCATTCCATAACAAATTTTCTTGGTTGTCCTCATGTGGTTTGGAATTTATCAGTCATCCTTGTCAGTCGTACCTTTTGTCCTAAATTGAGTTAATCCATCAAATCCATTCCACAGTAAATCCTCTTTTTGTCCTGACTAGGGGCCAAGTACAATGTCATGATCCTAAAAAATCCTAAAAAATCTAAAAAATCATAAAATGTCCTAAAATAATTTAAAAAAAAATTTGAAAATCTTGCAATAAAGTCCCTTTCATCAAATTATCCGGTGTAAATAAAACACTCATTTTGTGTTACATAGGCAATGAATGATGTCAAACACAACATCTGAGGTTTGTAAAATCAAGCTATAATCGAAAAACTTATCAATAGGTCCTAAAAAAAATGGTCAAATTGTCTTATCTATCGGTCAAATCAAAATCATTCCTTTGTCAAATGGTCATTATGTCTTATACAAAGGATGTATACACTCAAAACTAGATAGGTTAGTCTTATATGAAGTACCTCATTCTTGAAACTAGACATCATCAACATCATCAATGTCTTTTTCAAACAACTGCATAACACATACACATACTTAGTATGGTTTTTGACTTGTTGATTCAAGTTAGTCTTATTATGTCTTAATTTTTGCAAGTCATGTTCCTATGCATCTCCAGTATATCCACAAGTGATTAGAGATGTCGGGCTGGTTCATGACTTATTTCTCTCATCTATTTCTTGTGGGATGTTTTCCATGAAGTCTAAGAAGGCATTTTGGGTGTCTATAATAGGCAGGACCACATATGAGCAATGTATCTAATTGAAAGAATATTACAAAGGGTAACAACTCTCGTCGATGCTACTGCACATACCTTGAATCTTAATGCCCAATCTTTAGATGGATTGGCATACATTCCTTGTCTATTCAGAGTACTTGTCAAAATGAAAAGGGGATAATATTACGTAGATCATTCATATCTTGGTGAAATAACACCCATATTTCTATAATAAAGTGGCTCAATGATGAAAAATAATTTCTCAATGTCTAAAGATTTCAAAGAATTTGGTATTAATAAATTCTAGGTTTCAATGATGAATCAGTTTCACACCTAATCTATATAATCACTTCTTACTCTAGTCATGTCACTAACATCTCTTCTATCAGTCAAATTAGTCAATCAATCAATTCATCAAATTTGACAAGTCATTCAATCAATTTTCATCTTTTGTCTTAAATAGGATGCATCTTTCTTGAAATCAGACACTATCACTTGTCTTATACATGGTATGTATTCCCTAAAACTAGATGTTTTCACTATTCCTATACATGATGGGTCCCTCCTCAAAATAAACATGATTCATATCAACATTCTCTGTATCTAATGTTGATCGAGTATTCATCATAACCTACTAACATTCTTTACTTCTTACTAACTATTCTTATCCTTCATCATTCATCCTCTTCTTTTCAGAGATCATTGATGTCTTTCTTGCACAAATAATGTCTTGAGGGGGCATCTATTACATTGTTGTCATCTTGTTCCCATTGTGGCATAATTTTTATTAATTATTCTTTAAAACAATGCTTAAAAATGCATTGTCTCAAAGAGGGGCAAAATTTAGACACCTAAAATTGACCTGTCACGTGCATGCGATACTTTTACTAACTTTCATCTTAATTGATTAAATAATTTTAATTATTTAATTTAATTAGTGCCATTCCTCTATATTCAAATTTCAAATTCAATATTTCTCCCAATTCTATAATTGAGTAATTTTAATCAATTATTTAATTATTAGTTTCTAATTAGAATTCCTTATAGATTCTTCAATTATTCTTCTATAAATTAGTTAAATAGTTTTTATTATTTGATAAATCCCTTATCTTCACATTAATAGAATAATTTTATTATTTAATTGATATTTTTGCATGGTTATTATTACATTTACGTTATAATTGTTAGGATTAAGTGATACTGAGAGGGGGGTTGAATCGGTATCACAACAGTTTATACTCTTTCTTAACCAATTAACAAATAACAAAGTTAATGCAATAATCTATAATAAGTACACACACAAGAGTACTCATAACATCATAATTTGTTTTTGAGGAAACCTTGGCCAAGGGAAAACCCTAGTGGGGATGGTACCCAAAAATATATGCATTATAAGTATTGTGACCATGTTAGGAGTCCTAGCCCTATTAGGAGCCAAGTATTACAATAGACACGTCCTTGTTAGAGGATTGATAAACCCTGTTAGGGGTATACAAAAGTTGTGCACACTACACTTACAAAATTAGACTTCTTGTCTAGTATTACAAAATATAATACAATAAATACATGAGAACTTCACTTTCGCATATCATACAATTTCTGTTCTCACTCTCTGCTCAGCCTACACTTTTCCAATCATATTTGTATCCTCTATCACATATTACAAATACAAAATATCATAAAAAACTTATACCCGATTAAGAGTATAATCCTTGGGGTCGTCCTTCTATCATGTCCTTAGACATTTACAAAATACAAATTACATTGTGCGACTTTTCCCATGTTACAATATCATTGGGCCTTCAAAAAATACAAAATATCATAACATAAGTCGGCCAAAACTTATACTTCTTTGCTTGCCCTGTTGCACTATTTCCTATCTTCGCATGCACTTAGATAACTGTATCTCTGTGATTTCACATCCAAAATGCTTGCGATATTGTCTGAGTATCCTCCATACATCTATCTACCCAAATATAACTTTGCATAGCTTAACTCTGTCTATACCATGTTCGCTGACTAAAATACTAAGACTATCTGCCAGGAACCGACTGTGGACTTATGCATTTTTCACATCATTGATTACCAAAATAGTATCAGAATGCCTTGCGATGATCCTTAGGCTAAGTGTTTCCAATAACAATAACATCCATGTGGTCATATGTTAGCAACTTTCCAACAATCTCCCCATTTGGCATTGATGGCAATACTTAGTGAAAAATGACTAAGTGTAGAACATCAACCCAAACTCAAAAATTCAAAATTGGCTAACTCCTTATAACTTCCTAGAAAATGTATATACTCCACCTTTCTTCTATCTACATTACTACCATTTTTCAGTGCCCACTACTCCCCCTTTGACATCAATGGAAAAGGTGTCAAAAATGTATGTTCAATAAAATTTTTATGGCATACTTATGTACTTACACTCTAAACTACATCTTTGAAGTTGATCTTCAAGGCTTGAAGATCAGTCTCCCAACTCTTCTTTATTATCTCAGCCACATGTAGTAACCCATTTAAGGTGTGACTTGATACCTCTACACTGTGGCACGTAAGTCCGTGGGTGTGAATCCAATATAAGACTTAATGCCAAGCTCCAAGTCTGCCTATGTAGTCTCCAAAATTGCTATCTTAGGAACAAGTAGGTTCCTAAGCTCACTGAATCTGTTAAGAACTCTCCCTTTCTCCAGTTCTAATACACCGATCTTGTCAAAAATATGACTAACTTCTTTATTTAGATTAGTTACTTTTCTTCACGCACTATCCTTGGATAACTTAGCCAATGCTTCCTCCTTCTTTATTATGTCAGTTATATTCTTTACATGTCTAAATGAATCTATACAAGTATTATACAATTAATAACCTTCTTTCAAACATACATTGACTACCTTCTCATTTAGATCTAGAGTCTTCATGGCTTCCTTCAACCCTTCAATTAACTCTACCAACCTCTTCTTTTCAAATTGCTTAACAACTTTTATCTTCGCAACTTCCTCAAGTGTTTTGAAGCTTGCATCAAAACTGTCCAAAATTTGTTCTAGCTGATCTATCAAGGTGCATCCACTGCTAGTAGGTGGTGATGATAGAACTCTTCTCAAAACTGTAATAGCCTTGTTCATTACCTTTGTTCTCTTGTTAGATTTTTGTACTCACCTCTCTTTTTTCCTTCTCAAATGCCAAAATGGATAATTGCATTAGATCATTTTCTTCCATGTCTTCTATGTTGGAAGCTAGTGATATAGACCCACTTGCCAATAATGGCGAGGCAAGAACAAGAGGTTTTTCCTTACCTACCATGGTGGCATCACCTTTGCGAGGTTCCTCTTCTGTTTCCTTGTCTTCCTCTTTCTTCTCAGTCTAAGACTTATCTATATTTTCCTCCCACTAAGGAGTTCCCTTGTCTGCTTCTACCTCAATGACATGTTTCCCATCCTTGGGATCTTCTACACTTATATTTCCAACAAGGTCCGCGACCTTCACCAATGTCTCAAATGGATCTTTTTCATCCAATGATGGGTTCAAAGAAATGCCAACATTATTAATAAATAAATCAAGTGCAAGGGTTTGCCATGGGTTGTCTTATATCTCTTCCCTTACTCTACTACTTTTGAAGATTCACCAATTCTAATGTCTTTGGGCTTAGTTGGAATAGATTGTGTCTTATTCATATCAGGTCTATCCTATAGCATAATCTTATCAATTGCCTTATGTGTTTCTTCAATAACCTCCTCATACTTCCGAGCCATTATCTTGACTATTCTTAGTTTTGTTCTTAAGTGAGGCTTGATCTTTTCAAGTAGCCTTTGGTTTTCTTCCATTGTTATCACTGGATTTTTGTTGCTTAAGGAATCTTGCCTTATCTTAGAATCTTCATCTATGCCTCTTCTTTTCCTAGCCTCTAATTCGTCAAATAGCTCCTTAGGAATACTTTCTTCAAGTTCAATTAAATTCTTCTTGAAATCCAACATGTACCTAATCATCATTTCTTCTATGATGACCTTATCTTTTTCATTATATCTTTCATAATTTCTGTCAATTGAAACTAACTTACCTTCACTAACTTTTCTTTTCTCTAGCATGGGAATGTCTGGCTTCCACTTGTTTTCTAGTTTATCTTTTTCCTTCTTCTATTCTACCTCCTTCTTCTTCTTCTCTTGTTATTCTTTCATCTTATCTTCATCTCCCTTCTCCTTCTTCTATGAAGTTTGTTTTGAAGGTGATTCACTTTCTTTCCTCTTCTGATGTGGTTTGATGGCCTTACCCTTAGGTCTCAACCTTACTGAACTGGGTGATTCCTTCTTTGCTATTGGTTCTTCTTCCCGCCTCTGCGATGTTCTCCTAGGGGGTGTAGGACATGAATCTTCAACTGTGACTACTTGTATAAGTGAAGTAGAAGGTCTTGCCTTCTTAGGTTCAATCTTGCTGCTATAAGTACCAATTGCAACCTTATCTCAGCTGTCTTCTTTCTCAATTCAACCATCTCTTCCTTGGTTATGCCCTATTTTCCACCTAGTTTATCAACAAAGGTCTCAACTTTATTCTCTCTCTTCCTCTTTGTGAGCTCTTCTTGTATAGATTGGGATTTCCCAAATTATTTTCCCCATCTCTCTGCATTGGGGTCCTTATGTGTTGCAAGCACATGTTCAACATGAATTGTCTAGAGGTTCTTATCAACCTCATATCCCATAGGTGTACTCCAAATGGTCCTAGGATCTACAACCTCAAATAAAGTATTATCTATCTCAATCATAAAGAAAATGGTATCCTTATACTTCTCTACAAGTGTTCTAGGGATCCTTTCCCTCTCATTCATTTGCCTTTGAAATCCCTTGAATATGCCTAAAAGGTTGCTATACCTTTGCATCTCATCTTGTTTTCTGTATGGTTTACTGATCTATTACATTATTGATACATTTCTCTTCCATAGGTATAATCCAAGAAACTTCTATGTTATATGAAAGAAAATGTAAAGGATTAATGATTCAAATTCGAATGAGGTAGATGTTTTGTTCTTCCTTACCGCTCTAATGTTTTCCATCAACTGTTGTCTCAATATTTTGCATACATCATATTGTTCACCTTAACAATTTGATATGCCATGTCAATAAAACCTATATAAAATGAGTTTAATTTGTTGGTATATTGCATTTTGTAACCAAGAATCATAGAAATGACTCTTACATCCTTATGTAATACATCCCTGAATGTCATGTCTCTCCTATTCATTTTGCATCCAGTTAGGGTTTCTACCTTCTTCGTGGTATTCTTCACAAAGATTAACTACTTACCTTCAGTAGGTAACCCTGTTACTTCATGAATCAAATCCTTAGTGATCATTATAGTATTACCTCCCAACCAAAATAATTGGTCATGAAATATTCTCAATACAATCTTAATCCATTCTTTTTCCTCAAACTCAAAGTGTTCTGCATAGTCTCGTAGGTTTATGTTTTCCAAATGGGAAAATTCAGGTTTAAGATTCTCATCATCATCAATCATATCCTTTATTGCATAAAATATCTCTAGTGAGCCTATGTTCTTATACTTACAATGGATGTAAGCCCTAATATCCTCTACATGAAAAAGTCTGTGCAGAGTGTGCAAGAATGCGCCTACAGGGTCATCCTCCATAGACTTATACATATGTTTCTTGAATTTATACTTGTTCCTATTCTTTATATCATATATCTTAGGTGCATCTATCGCTATGTTCTTAGAAGAGATTTTTTGCAAAATTTGAAAGAGATTCACAAATACCTTGTACACAATCGGTGGAATCTATGGTTTGCCTTCAATCTTCACAAACAAGATCTCAAGAACTTCAGAAATATAGCTCTACATCTCAGATCTCTACCGCTCTTTGATCAAAATGGTGCCAAAAACTTCTAAGTATAACAACTTATAGTTCGCAATGCACAAAATCTTATGCAATCATAAAGCTAATAACTTCCAGGTAATCTGCCAATCACCTGCATTCATAGATCTAGCAACATAGATCCATGTGATGATAATTGAAGCCACTCTTTATCCATACACAATTCCACATGAGCTCACACAACTCCATTCGATATTGTAGGGGAAATATGAGATACTAGTGTTATATTCCGATGCTCCCCCTGAGGCCTTGCATGGCCCTTCATGCTGATAAAGAGTCATTAACCTCATGCAAAGATCCAATAGGGTTTACTGAGTCTCCTTGATTTCTTGCTTCTCCTTTGTTTGTCTCATTATTAGTTTTCTTTAGGTCACTACTCTTGACCCACTTCTCTTTGTATTGTTCCTTCATTTCTTCAAAGGTTTTCTCTGTTGGGATAATGGAAAGATGTGTACTGAGAGGGGAGAGGTGAATCAACACCCTTAAAACTTTTCATACTGAATCTTTGTAAACATGAATATCACTAACCGACTGTATCAATTGCTTGTAACATACATCGATAACATAATTGAAATGTAAATGAATGTAAATTAATCAATAAACCATTCATGAAAATGCATACACAACTCAAGTATTTTGGTATTGCAGAAACCCTTTTTAGAAGGTAAAAACTGCAATGGAGATGACACCCACAAAGCTTCACTATTGCAATAACAAAGTTGTTGGTTAAGGCTACAAAGATTATGATCACTTCTTGTGATCTTACCCTATTAGGAGTAATAATGAGATCAACTAGATCTACTTGGTTAAAGGATTTTAGCAACACAATCAAGTGTGCACTTGGTTAAGAGATTTATAATAGAACTATTAAGTTCACTTTGTTAAGAGATTTAAAAAATCTGCTATAATGGATAAAGAGTAACAATAGTATTGATCTATAAATAGCAATTTAATCTTGCCTGATTCAGATTTCTAATGTACTTAGCTGTTATCACCTTAATATGATTGATATCCTCTATGAATACTACTTGGTAGCCTTTTGTTCTTGATAACCTAAATTTTCCTTCAATGCATGTCAATCATAACCCTCTCTGATCTTCATATGTCTTCCATTGCGATGACTACTACATGTGAGATACCTATCAAAATGACATCCTTACATATTTTATATCAAATAGATCTTGACCTAATTGGGGTTTAGACTCTATCTTAGAAAACCTAAGATCAACAGTAGAAATAAAAAAAACTAGATCAACATTACATAGGAATCATCAATAATTTAATGATTACATCCATATTAAATTTTGTCTCGATCTTGGTAAACCATTTTCTTAATTGGTGTAAACCTTTTGCCTTGTAGTTTGCACCATTCCAAATTGCTATGTCATTTCTTGTTTCAGTCGGTGTATACTGCATTCATCGCTTGGTAATTAATTGGTGCTCGGTTCATAAGAATTCTTGGTGACTACTGTGTTCAGTTCTTGGTAATCACCTGGCTCGGTAAGAGTGCTTGGTCAAAGCTATGTTCGGTTAAATTAGTGATGTGCCTTGTGTTCTGCTCAGTGTATAGGATCTATGTATTGACTGATTGTCCTGTCTTGTCTCCTTTACTGACTATATGAACTGAATGATACTAATGACAACCATTAATTCTCTTTAGGAGTAACATTCTCCCCCTTTGGCATTAGTATCAAAAACTTTGTGTATATGTACCAACTTCAAAATTTGAACTCAACCAAAAATATGAATCTATGTGAAGTCCCCCTTTGTACATGCTCTTGGTGTGAAGTACATGCAAGAATATATATACATATATTTTCCCCCCTTTTTGAAATTAGTGCCAAAAATGTACTCACAGCTTGTCAAAAATGTTTTGATGGGTTTTCTTCAAATTAGCCAAGAGGTTTTCCCATTCCTCTTTTAGATTCTCAAGAGAAATGTGCTCTAATATGACTTTTGTACGCATATCAAACATATTTTCTAATACATATATCTCAGGGGTAGAAACTAAGTCTTTTTCCTTATTCACATGCCGTTGTATCACCTTGAGGTGTGGAAGTAACTCTGCCTATAGCTCGGTTACTTGATCTCTGATTTTATCTTCTTCTTTCCTTAGCTCTAATGTTAACTGCTAGATTTCTTGAACTTTAGCATAATGATCATAAAATGCATTTGGCTTGGTTAAAATATTATTGGCACTAACCTTTATATCTTCATCTAGTTTGTGTATCCTTTCACTAAGCTCGGTAGTGAAGTGGTCTATAGTGCATAACTTGTGAAAAAATGTAATAACTTGTTGAATGATAATATCAAGCTCAGTTATTACCTCAGATAACTTTACTTTATTTACTGCCACTTCCTGGCTGATTCATTCTACTAACTTCATCTTTATTTTGGCCTCTACTCTTTCCTCAATTTTTTTCTCTACATCTATATCTAAAGCATTTATGTGGCCGGTTAAAGTAACAAGTTGATCGATGATGGGGGTTGCCTCATCAACATTGCTATTAGGGACTACTTGCATCAAAATTTCTCTAACATCTTCTAAGACCTATTTATGTTTACTTTCTTGTCTTAGTTTTTCTTGTGCAACCTTCCTTGTGCACAATTCTCCATACCTTCTTAATGATTCTGGGTCTAAAGTCCTCGGGTCACATGTAGGGATTTCTATGATTTCATCTAATGTGACTAGAACCTTACCAAGTTTTTTCTTTTTCTTCTTTTCTGGTGTGGGAGATTTCCCATATGGTACTAGAGATTTGGTCTCTGAATTTGACTTTTCTTTCTCAGTAGACACACTCTTTTCCTTCTCCTTCCCTTTGACTATTGTCTCAGTTTCTTGTCCTTGGGCTTCTTGCTTGGTGTTTGTTGTAGATGTATCTACATTTGTTTATGTCTCAGGCTCTTTTCTTTCTGCCTCTTTGTTTTTAGGCTCATTTGTGTCTTTTTTCTCTTCTACACCATGTCTCTTAGTTGTGTCCTTCCGTTTCTCGGGTGTTTTATCCTCGGGTTGCCCTTGTGTAGCAATGTCAATTGCTTGTACTAATATCAACAAATTACTCGGTATGTCTACTGTTGCTGCCTTAGTAGGTTGGTCTTCTTTGGTATTACCTACAACCATAGTGACATCTTCACTTGCCTTTACAACATCATCATGATCTCCATTTGTAATATCTTCAATCAAGACTTCATTTGTCTTGGTTGTTACTAATTTCTTGGGAGCATCTTGTGTGTCCTTTTTAGTATATCCAGCTAGATAGAATTCCTCGGCATATGTGTCATCTTGTTGCTTAGTGTCGGATATATGAATTGGATCCTTTGTGGCTATGTCAGCATCATCTGAGTGTACTCCTTTCCCTTTCTTTTAACTTTCTCCTCGGGGATTATAGTCAGTGCAGTTTATCTGCTTTTGTGCTTGATTCCAAATTTTTTGTCCATAATAGCTTGCTATTCTCATCAAATTCTTCAAGTTTTCTCACCAAAATGTTAAGCTCTCTACCTTTCATCAAAATATGGTTGACATACTATTTCATCAGCTCATCAATCTCGACAACTGTAAGAGTAGGAATTGCCAAAATTAAAGAATGTTCACTCATTTTCTTTTCTATATGCAAGGCATATGTCCACCTTGCCGATACCTTATCATGTAGTTCCTTAGGGATATATCTTACAAACTCAATAGGTAATCTCTTAAATTTAATCATCATCTGGATGATTGCCTCTTCAATTTTCTCCCAATCCTTGGCTGACATATATGCATACTGATACATCTTAAGGTGAGTTAGACTATCCGTCTCCTTTATGTTTTTAGCTAACACATAAAAAAAATGACTCTTATTTACTACAACTTTAAACTTACTTTAATCATATTCTTCTTTAGAGTTTACATCATCTTTTTCTCTTATGAGTCTAGTTCTCCTCTTCTTTGGTTGCTCGATGGTGACTTGTGCACCTCTTTTCTTCTTCTGATAAGTCTTTGTAGAAGTAGGCCTTGTGATGTTTTCTATTCCTCGAGGGGTGGAGAAGGGACTGTAGAGGATTTTGTTCTTTCTCATGTGGGTGTCCCTTCTTGTTTCCTCTTCCCTATGGCCTTTACCGGTGCAAATTGAATTTCCTTGTCTGACTCAGTTTCCTCCTCATGTTCATTATTCTTGATTAGAAGTTGTTCCTCGGTTGCTTCATCAACCGAATTATATGCTACTTCTTCATCTTCTTCATCTTCTCCAAATTGTTTTATCAAAGTTTCCATCATCTTCTTAGATTTCCTACTAACCTTTACTCTGACTAGATCCATTTTTATCCTTAATTTTGCTTCTTCATAGGTTCCAAACCTAGTAGCTTTAGGATCTTTGGACTTGGCTAGTAGTGCCTTAATTGACCTAGAGGCTTGGTCAATAGCCAAGCAGTTCTCAGCTCAACTACCTTGATTAAGGTGGTGTCGGTATCCACCAGAAAATATATATCTTCTTTGTGTTTCTCAACTAACTGACTTGGAATCCTGCTTCTTTTGTTCATTCTGTCCTTAAAATTTCCAAAGTAATCATCCATGACAATTACAAAATTTTGACCTAGATTTTTGATAAACTCATTTATTTGTATGATAACTAGTCAGTCAACATCCCAGTCTACATTATTGATAGATGGGAAGTAGTTTTGCAAGTATAAAAATATACAGACTAGTAATGAACCAAACTTACATTTATTAGTCTTTGCTACTCGAATGGTTCTCATGTTCTCTTCTTGTTGTTTCAACAGTAGCTTGGTGAGGTCTAATTGTAGACCTTTCTTGACAATCTTATATGCTATATCTACTGCTCCACATGGTATGTTGTTGGGCCCACTAGATTGAAAAATCTTGTAGCCAATGACATAGGCTCCAAACCTTGTGTTTGGATTGGTGATAGTGCTAATTCTCATTCCTATGCCATCCTATTTGTCTCTTGTAAGGTTCTTGGTTTCTTCCCTTGGCAGATTCCTTATAGCCTTCACCTTTTCATTTGTGAGGTATCCGGTAACCATGTGAATGATATCCTTAGATATTTTAACCAGTTTGTCCAACCACATTTTTCCTTCATGAATGTAGCTAAGTACAACCCTAATCCATTCAGATTTAAACTCACTCAGAAAATGTAGGGCATTAATCAATCCTTTACTTCTAGGTGTTTGTGTTCATCCATGAGCTTTCCATTCTCACTTAGCTCTTGGTAAGTTGATTGTATTTCAAAGTCCCCAATTTCACTTATTTTGGAGTGGATATAAGCATGTATATCCTATACTAGTAAAACCCTAGGTGATATGCTATAAAATGCATCTGCTTGATCAATTTGAGAAGCAATCTCAGGATGTAACTTATATTTAGGTTCCTCACATGTTGTTGATTTGATCAATGCGACCTTCTTGTCACTTTTAGTCTTGGATGAAGATGTCGTTGTTCTTTCAAATTTAGTGCTTCGCAAAATCTTTAGAAAAATAACTCGGTGGCTAAGAAACTTACTTGAAATGATGATAAAATGCTTGGGATCTACTCAAATCGTTGTTGAATGCTCAAGAAACTATTGCTCAAATTTACTCAAATCACTCTAGTTCTTCTCGTGATTACTGTGTGTCAAAATGACTTGCATCATCATGTATTTATACCTAAAATCTCTTTTCCCACTCAAAATTTTGCATTAAATACTTTACCTACCACATCTCGATAAACATAGTGATGTTTGGTTATCACTTTGAAGCTTCCACTTGGTTTGTTAGCTATTTTTCTTGCAGGAACCCAATACATTAGCCATGAATTCTCAAATGGAGCTCTATGATTCCTAAACTCCTGATTCAAGCAAGAAAAACACTAATTAACAAGGATCAAGAGAATGATCCTCCTACACTTTGAGCTCCACATCACTCAGGCGGGTATACCTCATCTGCACACACATAAATCCTTTTTTCAAACAATAGGCCTGCAGGTATATGACTGTGGAATAGCCTTCAGACTCCTATAGGTATCCTGTACCTCAATGAATCACCAAGTCTTATGCAATATCCTACTTGCATAGAATGAGTTTGAAAACTAGAAATGACTTCTATTATCTCCTATCAACATGAGAAGGGAAAAGGATTTCATTTGATTGAGTTGATGTTTTTTGGGTTGAAAGGACCCCTGAAATACCCCAAGCCTCTCATAGACCAGTGCCTTATCCAATGGGCAACAAAGTCAAATAAATCACTACAACATAGAGCTATGAATAAAGAAGACAATATATTCTAATATGTTGATGCCTTATACCAAACATACACCATTGATCAGATCCTACTTAGCAATCCACTTATGTACCTAGATATGTAATCACCTATTCAAAGGATTTTAACCCTCCCCTTAGAAGAGACCTAGGAACAAGCAATACATTAATCAACATCCACTGAAAGACAAGTATGAAATACCCTTGATATCCCAACTCATACACATCTGAAAATCGGTCATAACATCAGTTGTTTCTGCAAAAACAACTCTATTGTAGACATCTTGGAAATACAATAGAAAGATTACAACACCCTTGATGCTTTAATCAACAAGTTCAAGAACCAAATGGAGACAATTTGACAGTAGTATGAAGATATTGTGATCTTATTCATAAGATAGATTGTTACAACTTATATTATATTCTCAAAGCTAGAAAGGAAAGAGGGAACACCCTATATGCAGAGAAAAAAGGCAATATATTTATAGGAAGAATACCATTCATGGAACCAGGGAAATTGGAACCCCTTAGATTACCAAAATTTGGAATCTTTCTAAATGATCTTGAAAATCCTTATAAAGGATTGCAACAAGCTATAGATCATTTAGGGCAAAATTAGGTCTACAACAACCTCAACAACTAGACTCAACAAGAAATGAAAGAATGCAGGAGAAGCTTGGAAACCCGAGAAGAATTAGATAAAATTTGATGTACAATCATTTGGTTTCATCATCAAGGCTTACTGCAAATACAAACTCAAATGATTTCTTGTTACAGACAAGACAAACTTAAATGCCAGGGCCACCAAAATAGAGCTTGCGTGAGTCAGAGCATGGAAACAAATGGCACTTGACCAACCCTAGCCGTCCATGTCAAAACACAGTTCGACATTAACTCGGCATGGCACATCATGAAGAAAAAAAAATAGATGAGGTGGCCACCAATACTTCATCATTTCCCTTCCTGCAACCATCCCAGAAAGATAAAATCTGATCTACCTTTTTTTGTTTATGGCCATTGTAACAAACCTTGCAGAGAAACCCTGGCAAAAGGTTCAAATTTTGGCTTCAACGGCTAATAGGTTTAAGTTTAAAACTTGGCCGTTGATCCTATCCTTTCCCGACACATTAGGCGGCTCTCAAAATATGGCAACAGTAAACCAAGCCTTCATCGGTCTTTAAAACAGGACCGTCGATCTTCACTAAAGAAAGGATCAACAACTATCACAACATCGCGATCAATAAAACTTCGTGCATCTCTCCTTCACAATAATGTGACAATCATCGGATCAAGGAAGATCTACAGTGACTTGAAACTTGCAGCATCCCGACCACACTTGATAGCTAGATTTATCACTATTGTCAAATGGAAAATCCAACAGTCGATACTTTTAATACCTTTTGACTGGACCCACAAAGGTAACCCATGGCTTAATACAAAATCGACGGCTATTGCAAGATCGTGATCACAAATGTTCGATCACCTTTTGATTGTGGATACATGATAACTATCAAATCAACTTACATATGCCATCCTCTTAACACG
This sequence comes from Chamaecyparis obtusa, assembly GCA_027943335.1. Taxonomy (NCBI): domain Eukaryota; kingdom Viridiplantae; phylum Streptophyta; class Pinopsida; order Cupressales; family Cupressaceae; genus Chamaecyparis; species Chamaecyparis obtusa. Next base: position 270,754 of record BSBK01000044.1, read on the forward strand.
ATTAAAACCTCAGTCCCATTGACAACCTCCATGTCACCAACCTCGAAGACCAATGAAAAATAGACATATCTGCAACACCTGGCATCGGACCCACTTTGATCTCAACCCTAATGTGTTGGAAGATTGGGCAGCTATCACAACATCGCAATGGATATCCTTCGTGCATCTTCCCTTTGCGAAAATAGGACAACCGTCGATCTTGATCAAACTTTAACCAACACTAGTAAATTTTACCCTATTTTACGATGAGAATTAGTCAAATTTTCTACACCAATTGGTCGAACAGATGACTAAAACTATGGTTGATATTTTTTCGTTGATTATTCTACAGGGAAAATCATCATCAAAATTTTGAAAAAGTGATCAATACTAACTTTTGGTTTAAAAAAAATGTGACATTTAGAAGATGGCATTGTTGACGATTTGAATTGGCAGGTTTGGGAGAAAGGCCTTGAAGACTAGGAATCCCGGGCACATGATGGGGAGCTTGACTTAGATGCATTTTCTCAAAAGAAGGGTCCCATGGAAGAGCAGGAACCACCTCTTGAGATGTTGATGCCATTATTACCTTTCCAAAAGGAGTGGCTAGCTTGGAGTGTAAAGTAACAATAATATGAATTTAAAGGTGGCATGCTTGCAGATGAGATGGCAATGCAAAAAACAATTCAGGCAATATCCCTTTTTCTATGTAATCGTGGCATGTGACTGAAGGCACCTCTTACTGCAAACTCATCTAAGGTGTCAAACATTGAAGTGGGGTCCAGTAGAAAATCTAAGGTTTTGCCTCAGATTAAAACCACACTTGTTGTTTGTCCAATGGTAGCAGTTATCCAATGGAGAAATGAGATTGCAAGGTTCACAAGTGAAGGAAGCACTAAAGTTCTGGTTTATGACGGTGCTAATAGATGTAAAGATGTAAAGTTCTGGTTCAAAAATTGGTTTGCCTTCATAGCATTGTCAAGTCAACATCATGAGCATTATTTTGTGTCTAAAGTGTCATCAATGTTTTTAAATGTAGAATGAAATGGTTGTAAGTATGCATTTCTGCCACATGCAAATGATTTTGAGATACAAACCTGTGCAATCCAATCTCCCAAGGAATAGACAACACCACTTATCACCATCTTTGCCAAAATGGATTTGTCATAAAGCGATGTTAGAATAGTTACTAAAATGGTCATAAATTATGTTCTTATAGTAAACGAATACTTTGACATAAGAAAAAAAACACACAATATTAAAACATGACATTGTGCTTTAAAAACTAAAAAGGTACCTGTAACGAAGAACTTCATTTCAACTTGCTAATTGGTTGTCACTATTAGCTCTAAGCTTATCTTTAAAGTTTGAGCTTCACTTGCTTTCGAGAATAGTTTTATATTCTCTACTAAACAAGGCCAACTACATGAAGGTGGAAGCTCATTTGGCCCCTCCCCCCCCCTAACATCACTCTAAATTCCCCATTAACATTTAATAACATTCATTCATTCATCCATTTTTGAAATATAACATTCAATAATTATAATCACATGATAACATTCATTAACACATAAAATTCATTAACACACAACATTCATGAATAATTCATTAACAGAAAATTCATTAACACACAACATTCATGAATAATTCATTAACACATAAAATTCATTAACACACAACATTCATGAAGAATTCATTAACACATCATTCATCAACATTACTAGTACAAAATTACATCCATTAAGACAACGTTCTTTCATTAGCAAAAAATGTTAATTACAATCATTTCTTTTTGGGTTTCTTGCTATTTTTTTTAATCATGTAATTTCTAAGAGGAAGATCAATGTCCTCGTCATTCCCCTCCACTACTGATTCTAATTCCAACGCATGTCTCCTCCTCATCTATTCAGGAATAGAAGGCCGCTGCGCCAAAGGGGGGTCCGCTGCAATAACAACTACTTCATGAGTTAAATTCACACCATTTTATATTAGTGAATTACAAGTATTTATTTAAGTAAAAGAAGTATAAATCAAAAAATTAATTTAAAAGAACAAAACATAGATTTTCTTTACCTGAATGTGCCACATGATCTACATGGTGATCAGTCTGAACATCCTCCGACACTCGTTCAACATGACATGATTTTGTATCCTCTAAAATATACACAAAAAGGTTACACCAAGTTCAATTTAAGATGTTAAATTGTATTAATAATTACATAATTAGTTTTAAATAGCAAATAAACACCTCCATTGGTAGTACGATGCACATTAGGGGCTTCATCATGCGGCGTATGATCTATGTCACGATTAAGAGGCTGCATTGCAATGTCATGCACATTATTATCAAATAGATTGTTGCTCAAGTATTCAATTTGTAATATATTTTTTGGCATATTTAGTTGTGCACATGATGAAGGAGACTCTTCGGTTGGGCCAGTGGAAGCTTGCCGTAGGCGTTCATCCATGGCTTGATAGCCTTCCTTGAAGGCAATTTTTTTGTGTTTTGCTGTGTCCTCTAAATTAAATTCAGAGCCCTGCATTTTTTGATTAAACAAAATTATTTGCATTTTATAAATAATTTTTCTCTACAATTCATTTACTGCTACTTACAATTCGTGCTTTAATTTTGGAATATCCACCAGAGCCAAGTCTGTGCTACCCAATCTTTTGTAGCCTGGCCTTTGTTGCCTTTGATGTGTCTTGCAACCTATGAAAAGTTTGAAATATGTTAGATGATATAGATATAAAGATCACTAATTAGTGCATTATTACATTGTACTAGTAGTTAATACTATTGCATACCTTCTTCTCTCATTTGCTGGTGTAATTCCTCTTTGAGCATCCCCTTTCTCCTTTGCATCCAAAATGAACTCATTCCAATCCCTCACTGGAATAAAGGGAGGACGCTCGTACTTTGGGTTCTGGATGAGACTCTTTCTATATGAGTCCCTCACAGTCTTAAGATGTTTGCAAGCTCTTTCTAAAATTTTCTTCTCATCAAAAATATTATTACCAAACTCATGCTCTAAATCTTTAATGAGCTGATCTTTTAATTTTTTGTCTTGCAAGTTCCACCTTTTAAGAAAAAACACAAAATTGTTAGATATAGTAAAAGAAAAGACTTGAATGAAAGGAAAAATAATGTACCAATTAATGATATGAAAAAAAAATAGTGGGATAAAGTTAGTTCACTTATGATGTTCCACCTTGTACGTGTGGTGGGCCCGAATATATGCAGTGCGAGGTCATAAAGAATCCTATAAAATGAATCATTTCCTACAAAAAATGTCATGGGATAATCAATCCAAAACTTGTTATGAATAGGTAAATGCATATTACAATATAAAAAATAATTATTTAAAGTACCTGGAAGCTTAGGACATTTTAAAGGCATCGATTCATTATCATCAATCAACAATGACGTCTGCATAACTCCCGTGCTAGAAACACAGGTAGATCTAGGAAATGATGGTGAATTATCACCAATACATGTACTCTGATCTGTATTTGGCATACCAGATGGTGCCACTGGTGTATCTCCCACTCCAAAAAAATAATCCACTATGTGATGCACCCAAGATTAAAGTACAAATTATCAAATCATAATTAACACAAAACCAAATATAGCAAAATAAGGATTTACCAGTTGGCATAGACCGTGAAGGCGTCGATGTTTGCATGCCCCTTGTTGCCGACATTGCAGTCGGCAATCTCGGATGGACGTTTGACGACCTCCTAGGAGGAGTCTCCTGCACTTGATGACCTGAACAATACATTGTTAGCAAAGACATTCTAAAATAATAAAAGTAAGAGTGAACTTAAGAAGTTTTTGAATGTTCCAAAGAAAAAATTCCTTGTAACTTGTCAACTAAAGGATTATTTTACCTGAGGCAGCCAGACCTTTGCTAGTATTGGCCTCATCACATTGTCCTTGACCAGGTTCTAGATCAGTTGCCAAAAATTCCTGTAACAAGAACACATATTACATATTTTACTTCACAACATAAAAGAGTATAAAATATAAACCTTTATTGAACTTTTGTTATAACTAAAGATTCATTATTGCTTACTTCATAATGACGTGCTTGCACTTTCAATTCAGATAGCCTCTTTAGCATCTCCTCGGTTGGAATATTTGCTTCATCCAAAATTCTCATTATTTCTAAATTGATTTTTTTATTTTTTTCCTCAACATAATTGTTACATTAGGTGTTTTTGTGATATCATCATCAGAAGGGGTAGTTATTGCCTCTGTACTTACTGCAGGTGCTTTTCCCCTATCCTGAACATCAAATTGTGACAGGAATATCAGTAAAACTATCATAAAAACTCTAAAACCGTAAATAAAATAACGTAATAATATAACATTTTTCAACTATCTAATTTGTAGAATTTCAATAAGGTTTACCCTTGTTGAAGAATGGGTGGGAGGAGCATCCTCGTGGCCTCTATCATGTGCGGGATCCATATCGTCTTGTGACAAAGATTAAATATAAAAACTTCAATGAACTAAAAGCAATAGACTTAGCAAAAAAAAACTTATTAATAAAATGGTATATAGTACTTACCACCCTCATGATAATAACTTTGTTTATATCTATGTGATTTAAATGGTAATCTATTAGCAGTTCTTCCCCTACACTTATTGATTTTATCGCACATACAAAAATTTGATTCCCCTCACGCACCTCAAATATGCAATTGGGTTGCTTATTAGTTGAGGAAGGTTGCGTACTATTTATAAAACCCACAATATTACTTGTGGCTTTTGGTCTCCCATCAATGTACATTACAAATCTTTTACTTTGATCATTTTCTTTCCATTGTATATAATTAGCTGATAGTGCATACCTACGCATACTTTTTTTATATTGAACAATCCGCATCCAATCATTGTAATTGTAACACGGACTGACATACTTGAACAATTCAACAACTTTATTGTAACATACCTTTATCCCATCCATGGAAAATAGGCCCAAACCATGTAATGAGGATGGAGCAATGCGATATATCCTCTCATTAACACAAAAATTAGTGTTAATTGGAGGTAGCTCATTGGGTACCCATTCTTTCTCAATGTGTGTGTACCGAAAGAGCACCTTGATGTCACCTTTGGTCTCATCATCATAAGAACATGACCCCCCATTAGCAAGGAAAAATTACATGCATTTATTGAATTTTTTTTAAATCTTTTGACCTTTAGTTGATCTCCCTATTTTAGCTGTACTACATGTAGAACTTTCATCTAGCATTCCCTCATTTTCCTCATTCAATGTAGATAGATTTGACAAGTACCTATTTGGTGGGTCCTACAATCCATGAAATGAGATATTGTCACGTCCCCGCTTCAAATAGAATTTTGATAATATTTAAATAATATATATAGAATAATCAAGTCATGACCCATACGTATGGTTCTTCTTTGTCTATACGTGGGAGATATAAAATGTACTAAGTTGAAAGTGATTATATAATTATATTTCTATACAGTTCTTCTTTGTCTATATATACATTATATGATTATATAATATGTCTATTTATAACATACGTGCTCAGTGATAAACAAGAAGAATATAAGAAAATTATGTCTATTTATTGACTTATACTTGCTGATCCATGTCACTATGCACGATCCATGCCAAAGGAGTTAAATTTCCTGCATATGTTAATCATTTATCTTAAGTTAGCTAAAAATTACATGATACATATGCTACAAATAACTTAGAAGACAACATGAACAATATGCAACATTGTAAACATGAACAACTTTACCTTATATATGAAATGCAAGATCATCAACAGAAGGGGTGACAATTTCTGTAGTCAATTGCCTGTTTGCAAAAAGGGTGATAATCAAACATAATATATACATGTATCAACAAAAATTAATTGAGCATCATAAGCAAAACATTGGTAATTATAAATCACATATGTTGTACTAATCATTACAATTGAACACAATAAATATGTAATCATTACAATTGAAATCAATAAATTATGTCAATCATTTCATTGATCATTTCAATCATGTCATTGATCATCATCATCATCATCATCACCAATATCATCATCGCCATCATCACCATCATCACCATCATCACCATCATCATCATCATCATCATCATCATCATCATCATCACCATCATCACCATCATCTTGATCTTCATCATCTATTTCTTCATCATCTTCAATATCTTCTTCTTCCATAACATTATACTTTATCGACCTTCCTCTTGGATCATGTCTAACAACAAATGACCAACCATGTTTATGTGGAACCTCTGAGTAAAACAATTGCTCACATTGGCTTGGAAGAACATAGGGCTCATCTCCAACTGGCTCAAACGACCTTGTATTAATCATTGTAAACCTATTATCATGTTGAATAACAGTTCTATCTGGATCATTTTGATTCAGTCACAGCCTATACCATTTGACGATGAATAGAACTACTTTGAAGGAGTTAAAATAACACACAATTATATCATCCAAGATGCCATAGTATTGATTTTGAGATTGTTGAGGATGTATGTCATTTCTAGATGATATATTGGTGACCTCGAAAACTGTAGTTATCCCAAAATCACAAGTTTTTTTTGTGTCATCCAACTTTTTTATGCAAAATTTATGGTCATGATAGTACATAGCTTTGTGAAGCTTGACCTGAAATTTTTCAAGTGTGTGTAAATTATTTGGATCATGAGTTGATACGAAACATATGAGTCATGATCATTAATAAATTTGTGCATACCTCTCTACCTCTTAAACCATATGTTAGATCAATTACTATTGGCATAACATTGGAATCTCCATTACGATAAGCTTCTCTAACCAATGAAGCAACACCTTCCCATGTTAATGAGCAACCATTTTGTTGACATCGTTCAATCTATACTATCATCCAATCAAGATTGTTCGCAATATACAAATGTATTGCATCCCACTCTTGACCAACTGTATAAAAAAAATATACCAATTATAAATAACTTATATTGAAGATTTATAAGAATTAATTAACTACAATAACATCTTAGATTTACCTCTCACTTTCCTCAATCTACCTTTGCCCATCAAGTACTCCCCTTCAAATTTGTTAATGGAGTTGGGATCCCAAATACGATCTACATGGATCTTTGCTGCAAACTTAGGAAGATATTCACTAATGTACACCATGGTCTAGTATACCATATATCCCTCCACCATAGAACTCTCAGGATGTGCTCTTTGTCAAACTAAGCCTTTCAAAAATTTTAAGTTCCTCTCAACCATCCACATTGACCTAGTTGGTACAGGTCCACACAATTCAATCTCCTCAAGTTGATGTATGAGGTAGTGTTCTTGTGCATTGAAAAAAGTTGAAGGTAGACACTTTTGCATTTCACACATAAGAAGAAGAATTTTTCTCTTCCAATATTTTATATCTTCTTTATTGATTTCTTTAGATGACAACCACCTCATGTATTTTCTAAGATCATATATAACTTGTTTGACACTGTTGGCGAAGTGGTGTGGGAGAGATAGAGGTAGAATGTATTGCAATATTTGTAAAATGATCTTGTCAATATTTTATAAAATAATGCAATGAAAACTACATGCAGTATACAAATATATAGTGAATACAAAATAACATGAATTACCTTAATAAATGTATGCCAATCGTGTGTTTTCATCCCTGGCCCAAATTCACTTTTCTTTGATATGAGATCATTTATGTTCGCAGCCAATCCTGTGGGAAATCGTATTTTTTTTTATGACTTCTTTTATAGCATTGCTTTGTTGCTTCGACAATAACCAACTAAGGGCACTTGTATCAATATGGTCTCCATTATTATTTGATCGAATGACATTTTTCATTGCATGGTTGGATTCTTCAATGTCACTACAAATTTTGACAATTTTGTCTTTGTTACGCCTTCCATCCAAGATTTTCCATAATGTCTCTATTACATTCTTTCCAATATGCATAGGATCAAACAAATGCACGATTGAGAGTTGCTCGTAGTACGACAACCTACTAAATTGCGTAGGATAACTTTTTAGTCCTTTTGGAAGTTGGTCATTGATGCCTTAACGACCTTCACAAGCATCAATTACATCATCAGTAAACAAAAAATAATATCAAAATATAAATTTGAAACAAAAACCATTAGATGGAATGACATTACCTCGATGATTTATTTTATTGTATGCCGACTTCCATAGGTGAGGTGTCATTCTCCATGGCTTTGATGTAGTCTCTTCTTTCCTATTGAAAAGATGTTTTTTGGTAATTCGGTACTTATGATTTCTATGGAGAAAGTGTCTATTCTCATCGAACACTTACTTTCTTAAACTTTTTAAATGACGAGATTTCATCTTTGGATAAAAACTAGACATGCAAATTTTCCCTTTGTCTGAAGACCTACAAGATCGTGTATAATTAGATTAAATATGTTAACTTTGTGTTAGCACTATAACATACCAAAAAAGAGGTGTTAAGAAGAGAACATACCACAAAAATGTGTTAGCCCAGGGGCATCATGTATTGTCCATACAAGAATTGCATGGAATTGAAATTGTCTTTGTCCTCTTGGTCTAGAGATGTCATACATAGTGACCCCATTCCATAACACCATCAACTCATCGATAAAGGGCTCAATATATACATTGATATCTTTAACTTGGTACTTACCTAGTTGAATGAACAAAAATATTACATAATTATTATGACCATTTTGATGGATTATTTATAATAAATTAATTTAGATGACTATTAAATCAAAAAACACTTGGAACAATCAGTGCCAACATTATGTGCTCCCTCTTTATGGACAACCAAGGAGGAATGTTATTGTTGATAACAAAAACAGGCCACACCGAGTAAGTAGATCTCATCTCTCCAAACGGATTGACATTGTTCGCTGCCAATAAAAGCTTGAGATTACGAGGTTCTTTTTTAAAGTGTGGCTGTTTTTTCTCTATTTCCTTAAATTCCAAACCATCCGCAGGCATTTGCATAATGTCATCTTGACTTCTATTGCATGCATGGTAATCCATAAATTGTGCTAAGCTATTGCACCTGAATAATCATTGCAGACATGGAATAATGGGAATAAACTGAAGAACCTTGTGAGGCACCTTTTTTTTTATTCGATCTGATTGATATCTACTAATATGAAAAATAGGGCATTCTTTTGCAAATTCATGCTATTTATGATATATAATATGATCATTTGGACATGCATGTATTGTTTGATACTCCATTCCAATATCTTTCATAATGACAGATAATTCTCGGTACGAGTGAGGTAGAATGTTTGATGGTGGTAACAAACACTCACATATCAACCTACGACCAAAAATATAATTTGTTAATTTAAAGAATATTAATTGCTACACAATTCACCCAATGTTAATTATAAGGGAATTATGACTAAAATAATGAAAAAAGATGACATACCTTAACATACGTGTCATTGCTACGTTGGATAAACCATTCATAACCTTCAAGTTCACCAACAACAATACAACGACAAGAAGAGTTGTTTGGGAGCCTTCATATAGGGGCTCGTGTGCCTTCTCAAGTATAGATACATCAAGGTCTACATCAACATCATCATCATCATCTTGATCATCATGATCTTCTTCATCATCGTGATCTTCTTCCATGGGATCATTACCTTCTATTTCTATATTCACACCTCCATGTTCCCTCATTTGGAAGTCCACATTTTCCGGATTGTCATGGTCCATAACATGAAACCTAGGGAGGTTGACCTATATGAAAATGATGACCTTATATTAACCATGACCATGATGTCATCATCAAATCATGTCTTATGTATTTTATAAATTATTAAAATACATACTAATGGACGAAATTCATTTCCCCCTTCAATGTGACCATGTTGCCTACAATGTTCCTCAACTGTTTTGATTAGATATCTTTAAGTCTTTAAGCCCTTACAAATTTTGCAAGGACAATAATATTTTCCATCACCTTTTCTTTTTAAGTTAGACCACAGTCTAGCAATTGTCTCCCTATTTTTTTGTGCGTTGATATTGTTAGACATGGTATTTCTTGAATGGAATGACTCATTGGTGGAAGAAGGATGATTTGTTTGCAACCTGTAGATATAAATCGTTACTGAACAACCATTTTCTCAACTATAATTTTCTCAATGCAAAGGGACATTTATCATGCGAAATCAAAGTTTAGAAATGGATGGTTTTGATGCTTTGCCATTACAATAATTGAGCATTCATCATTTGGTATTGTGTATTCTATTTAACTATGTCAACAATGTTCAAAATGCTATCACCAAGTACAGACATAGGAAATAAAAAAGGGACAAAAGACAAGAAATAAGAAAAATCATTACAACTATAGAAAATCTGCATTTTCACAATACTACATGTGCATATAAGAGTCGATCAGAGAAGGTATATGCACAGGTGAAAAACATGCAAATTTATCAACCAAGCATTACTGGGAGCTCGACCTTGCAACAAATGGACTTGTGATGATATTTCACAATAGTACATGTGTTGCAGGGTAAGCTCCTAGTAGTGCTTATACAAATATGCATGTTCATTACACTGAAAAGAAACTCCATGAGATATAGTAAGAAAAGAATGGAGAGGGCAAACTAGTTTCTATCAATAGTGATGTAAAAGACAAGACACAAAATGCAATATATATTTTTATCTGGTGTGTTCCGAAGCCTGGAAACTCTTGTCAATAATTGATGTATATATTCAAGATATACAAATGAATATTTATAATTATATATAGAAACATTATACATATGGTACAATAACAAGTAAAATGATTATGAAATGAGTGAACAATAGTAATAAAATATACAAGTTACTCTTCATAAGGAAGAGATAATAAAATTTATAAATCAATTGCAATGCTGGTAAGCATTGTGTGACAGCAAACAATACTGTAACACATCTATGAGTCTATGAGTTAATACTGATTTATAGAAGGAGTCTATGAGTTAATACTGATTTATAAATCAATTGCAATGCTGGCAACACATCTATGAGTCTATGAGTTAATACTGATTTATGAATCAATTGCAATGCTGGTAAGCATTTATGTGACAACAAACAATACTGTAACACATCTAGTTAGCACTCTACCCTTTCCTTGCTATACGACCTACAAATTAGATTTGTACGATTGGAAAACAAACTTAGAAATCAATCAAAAAACCCTCAAAACTATAATCAAAAGGGATGGCCTCGTACTGGTAAAATGTATGGCCAACATGAGCATTTCCAATGTCATCTAAAACAACATCATCAAAATCTTTAAGTAAAATCTTAGACTCTAATCTGAAGCACAACTATGGATTCTAAATTTGTATGTTTAACTTCCAAATTTGTATGTTTTCTAGTAAATGGAAATAAGACTGAAATTCATGACACACTTGAAATTTGTATATATAATTTCCAAAAGGTTAACACCTACATAAATCTTGATATCATCACAATATAACATTATGTCCAAGATAATTTCTAATATAACAAGAGTTGAAAATTGAACAGGCCTTACAAGATAGGTTTTTCCTTGCCTTAGCCACAATTCGTACACAACATACAATCATCCAACCCTACCATGGCACCCCTTCTTTCTTCTCATATTATTTTCTTAACAAGTTTATGGTACTCAAGAGGTCAATAAATATCATGAAACCATAATATAAAAATGATGCAAAAATAAAACTTGGGTCTCAATATGGAAACTAGTTGGGTTCCACTTCAATATGGTTCAATAATATTGTGTATCATAATATTATATGACATCATCCTTACCTAAAGACATATAATATTATGATACACAATATTATTGATTGAAGTATGTTTACCTTCCAAATTTGTATGTTTTCTAGTAAATGGAAATAAGACTAAAATTCATGACACACCTGAAATTTGTATATATAATTTCCAAAAGGTTAACACCTACATAAATCTTGATATCATCACAATATAACATTATGTCCAACATAATTTCTAATATAACAAGAGTTGAAAACCGAACAGGCCTTACAAGATAGGTTTTTCCTTGCCTTAGCCACAATTCGTACACAAAATACAATAATCCAACCCTACCATGGTACCCCTTCTTTCTTCTCATATTATTTTCTTAACAAGTTTATGGTACTCAAGAGGTCAATAAATATCATCAAACCATAATATAAAAATGATGAAAAAATGAAACTTGGGTCTCAATATGGAAACTAGTTGGGTTCCACTTCAATATGGTTCAATAATATTGTGTATCCCCACTCTTATATAACTTAGTCATGGTCTTAATTATATAAGGATATATACTTACTCTTTTATGACTTACCAAACCCTTAAGTGCACTTAGAGACTTGTCTCACCAAACTTATTCCAAGACTCCTAAGTGGTGTTTTTGATTTGATGGTCTTTTATTAACTTAGATTCAAAGGTTTTTAAGATTCTCAGTCAAACCCATGTTCCCAATATTCCAAATCTTCTTAATTAGTCCCAGAGACCTAATTGCAATTCTAGTAGCCTTGTAGTAGGATACAAACCCAAATAACTTCACCTTTTCCCAAAGCACTTGACAAAGAAAAAAAATTTACGAATACCCTTTTCCAAGTACTAAAACATATTAGAAACTTACTATGGGCTTCTTTGGACCAGGTTTGACTGTTCCCACACAGTGACCCTTAAATAACATGAAAAAACTACCAATTTACAAAGCATCATCACTCTCCCTTTATCCTTATCACTCCAAACTCTTAGCAATGTTATATAATGGTTAAAAATGAACAAATTTTGAAGTGATAAGACTCAGTCCACCGGGAACCCCCAAAACCCCAATTTGGTACTTCTAAACCCTTAATGCAAGGGTTTCCCAAATCTCCTATCTCCAATCCGTTCTAGGTTCAACAAGTGATTGTTTTACCATGAAATGATCATTATATGATGATCCAAATCATAATATATGCTCCTCCTCTAGACCGATCTGATACTGCTGCACTGTACCTACAAACTTCATCAAAGAAACCCTCACTATTTCATTACAGTCAATGGTGATTAGCACTATTCCTGCATAAAAGATGTTAGAATATCATAATACATGTTAGATGAATGATTCCTATTATACACTACGTTTGCACCCTGTTTCAAGCTCTCTTGGTCTTGATAACCTAGTATAACATGGGAATCATCCCCAAGTGTGGAACCTATGCTAACTAAGATGAGACCTCCAGATTCTAGGCTGGTTCCTCTTGGATAATCACCTTAATTTTCTTCTTGATAGGAAAGTAAATCTTTGAGGGGAAAGGGATAGAAGGAATGCTGAAATGGAAAAGACTGAAAGCAAACTACCTACTAGGTGATACACTGAAAATATGGTATGAATTACAGTATAAAGAATGAACTTGGTACACAATCTTAAGCCTAGGAGATCACAACTCACTAAATAGGCTTGCATCAATATTTCATAGAGGGGTCTGCAATAAAGAGATGCTATGCAGGGAAAGGGGGAATTTCACAAGGTAGTAGCACTCCTAAGAATTTAGACACAATCTATAACCTGCAAACAAACATTCACCTCTCCAATTGGGTATAAGAATGAGATAGATTGCCAGGGGTGGAAGTATACCCACAAGAGCATTCAAATCAAATCATCCATAGGAATACACATGAATTGTAGAAAGAAAGAGGGATCAAGAACCCTAAGATATTATTGAAAACATACATATACTGAATTCATTAAGAGACAATTTAGACAAGAAGGGCATAGGGATAGGGAAAATGTCACAAAGTACCTTGCAATATCTGAACAATCAATGAAAGTTTCAAACTGCAGAATTTAGAGGGCAGAAAGAATGCCACAGATAAATTTTGAGAAAGAGAAAAATCCTTCTTTTACAAGTGTCAACTCTAAGCTCTAAAAGCTCCAAAAATTAATTATATACCTCTCCTCTATTGCACACAGGCAGGAGCAAAATCTCATTAGGGTTACATAAATTTGCATAAAATAATCCAACCCTAAACCTGTCATTTATGATCATAAATGTTCATGAAAATATCTCAACTGATTAGATATGTCTTTGCGTGCCCATCCCAGTACTGAAATTGCCTGCAGATGAAACCTTGATCCAACAACTTCTCTGCAAGTTGGGCCTGCCATAACTATCAAATCTGGTACTCTTAGAAAGTAAGAATCCATCGAAAATGGCTGCCCAGATCTTTGCATCACCTATCCAACTACAACCACCCCTAAAAACATAAATTCTGAGCTACCCCTGCGAGTAAATGCTCTCTACAGGAACAAATAGAAGAAAACTCACGAAAGATATTGCAAACCCCTTTACAAAAGTCAAAGGCCACATCATAATAGCTAGAACCAATAAAAAATGGCCATCTCAGCAAAAGGACCTGCAGAAGGCTGAAGAATCATGCCTTGACCATCGAACGGTGGGCGTATGATCTCATAAGCCCAAGAGATTCTATGAGATCATACACCGATCATAGATCTTCCTCTGTTGGGACCATACTTCACAAGATAACTGGACCCACATTACATGCCAATTGTCCCAGCGCGGACCAATAAGAAATGTGCACATCGGTCAGACCCATGACAACATCGGTCCAAACACCTAGAGGATCAAACGACTGTCACATGATCACATGGGATCAGAAGATCCCATGAGATCATGCGCTAGCTATTGATCTTGGATCAATTGGTGCCTTTGTAGAACTACTGACCATCAGACCCACCGATAGCCCTGTCATCACCTGGCTAGCCATTGAAAAGAACACGTCACCACCCAAGGATCTACTGCCGGAGACTTGGCAATAAAGTAGATCTAATGGCTATCGCATGATCGCATGGAATCAGAAGGTTCCATGCGATTATGCGATAACCATTGGATCTAACTGTGACTAAGAACTGGGCCCGAGGAAATATTAAAGGCCAAGACGTAGGAAACTTAGGAAATTATTAAGGCATGCGGGCTTAGAAAAAATAATACTATAGCACGTGGGCTATTGGGGTAAGTGGCCTGGGGAAATATTAAATTAAGATGGGCCATGGGTACTTAGGGCACTTTTTGAGGTTTAAACGATCACCTTTGAAATTTTAATGGCCTTCAAACCAGAGAACTAAACAATTGAAAAGGCTTGTAATCATGGAAATATTGAGGGGGCTAACACAAGATTAAAAATACCAGATAGAGCAGTCCACGCCAAATTGCATAGGATGGGAAATTTGGGTAACATTTTGGCAATTTTCACTGTATGTCAGCCTGATAGACATCAGATCAGTGGCCTTGACATAATCCATTGGGCATGGGGTCATTTCTGAAACAAGACTTTCTGACAGAGAGGCAGACCTAGAACCAGAGGAACCAAAAACATGTGCCCGAGCACTTCTTGAAAAACAGGGAAAACTAAGCTAGAAAACTGGAAGAAAGAAGGGAAGCATATTTACAAGTATTTACAAGGAAGGATTGACCTCAAAACAGGGCTTGAAATGGAATCCATTCACTGATATAGGTAGGGTGTCTCCTTCAAGAGTTGATAGCTGGAAAGCATTAGGCTCCCTATATTTTGTGATAACAAATGGTCCACCCCAGAAGGAATCAAATTTTGTATGTCTACCGGGCCGTGATCTGAATTCATCCCACTTGAGAACTACATCTCCAATTTTGAAGCTTTTGGCTCTGGTCCTTTTATCAAAACTTTTCTTTTTCTGTATCTGGTGAAACTCCATATCCTTCATGGATTTATTTCTGAGTTCTTCTAACTCCATTAGTTGGGTATACCTGATTTGTAAGGGATCTCCTTCTTCAAATAAGACATATTGAGTGGCTAAATCTAGAGCTGGCAATTATATTGAAATGGATAACTTAGCCTCTTTACCATATACTAACATATAAGGAGAATTCCCAATGATCTTCTTTGGAGTAATCCTATCTAACCATAAGGCAGACTTCAACTTAGTATGCCAATCTCTTTGGTTATCCTGCAGAGTTTTCTTGATTATCCTAATCAAGTTCTTATTAGTTGATTCTACCAAACCATTGCCTTGAGGGTAGTAATTTGAACTAGTATTCAGATAAATACCATTTCTGATTGCCCATTTTGAGACTTTAAGACCTGTGAATGCCAATGCATTATCTAATATTATGGAGTCTAGAATGCCAAATCTATGAATTATATCATCATAAAAACTCAAGATAAAACTCTCATTTGATTCTTTTAAGGCAACTGCCTCTATCCATCTAGTGAAATAATTAGTAGCAGTGATTATCCACTTGTGTCCTGCACTAGATGGAGGATTGATCATACCAATAAAGTCTATGCCCCACCTCATAAAGGGCTATTCTATTTTGATTGGCTGAAGGGGTAGAGCTGCAAGCTTTTCTTTTCCTACAAACATGGCACATTTGATGAATTTTCTCACATAATCATGACTATCCTTAAAGATAGATGGCCAATAGTATCCAGCCCTCATGATTTTAAAAGTAGTAGTCCTAGGAGAAAAGTGACCTCCAAAAGGTCCATCATGAAATTCAAATAGGACATCAACTATCTTTTTTGAATCAATACATCTTAAAAGGACACCATTGTGATCCTTTCTGAAAAGAACTTCATCTATCAATACAAAAGGAATAGATTGTAACCTATAATATCTTCTTTTTGCTGAATCGAGGTCTGCAGGACATTGTCCTATCTTCAAATAATGAATCATATTAGGCAACCAACCTGCTACCTTGGCATGTTCTTCTGTAGAATGCACAACCAAAGATGCATCTGCTTCCTCTGGTTTCTTTGAACTTTATCCTCTGCCAAATGCTCATAAAGACCTCTTCCTCTAACCAGCTTGGTAGTCTAAATATCAATGTCATATTCCATCACCTTGGTAATCCAACCAGCTCTTTTCTCATTTAGGTCCTTTGAAAGCAAAAATTCTTTGACACCTAGATGAGTAACCTTCAAGTGTACCTTGTTGTGGGTCAATAAATATCTAAATTTTTTAAGGCTCTTTACCACAGCAAGTACATGTCTCTCCACAAAAGAGTATCTTTGTTCATACTCTTCTAAACCTTTACTGAAGAAAGCAATAGGCTACTCCAACCCTTCTGAATTTTCTTGAGTCAACATTGCATATATAGTATCATGACCTCCATAAGCATAAAGGATAAAGTCCTTACTAAAATTTGGGTTTAATAGAGCAGGAGCTTCTGTCAAGGCCTCTTTGATAGCTTGGAAGTTAGCTCTTCCTTCTTTAGTCCAAATGAAAGTTGAACTCTTCTTTAACATGGCCGTTAAAGGCTTCAATAAATCTGCAATATTAGGCAAGAAACGCCTGACAAAATTAATCTTTCCTATGAAAGATTGGAAACCCTTCTTATGATGTGGCAATGGTAGCTCTAGGATGGCTACAATCCTCTCAGGGTCTACTGTAATTCCTTTCTTGGATACTATATACCCCAACAATTTTCCTTCATGTACTGCAAAAACACATTTCTTGGGATTAAGAGATATCCCAAACTCTCTACATCTTTCAAAGATTTTCCTCAGATGTTTGATATGATCTGCTGCATGTTTAGAATAGACAATTATGTCATCTAAGTAGACCAATACAAATTTGTAAATGAGGCTTTTAAAGGCCATATCCATTGCCTTTTGAAATGTAGCACCTACATTTGACAAACCAAAGGGCATCTTTTGATAAGCCATGGTTCCCCACTTGGTTGTAAATGCAGTCTTATATTGATCCTCCTCATTAACTAGGATCTGATTGTATCCTGAATAGCCATCCAGTAATGAAAATCTCTCAGATCCAGAGACATATTGTAAAATTTGTTCCATAGAGGGTAATGGATGGTGGTTTTTTAGAGAGGCCCTGTTAAGATCCCTGAAGTTAACACATAACCTCAACTCCCCATTCTTCTTCCTTACAGGAACAGGGTTGGAAACCCAACTAGTATGTTTGATGGGGTAGATGATACCACTTTCTATCAATTTGAGCACTTCCCTATGCATAAGTGGATCAAGCTTGGGATTAACAGGCCTTTGCTTTTGCCTTACTGGTTTGGCATTAGGCTCTAATTCAATAGTGTGCCGAGCAAGGTCTGGATTAAAACCTTTGAGGTCTTCATATTGCCATGAAAAAATATCATTGAATTATCTAAATAATTGGGTGTAAGCCTGCTCTTCTGAATCAATGTTTACCTTTCCAAATTGTAAACTTTTACCTGGTCCTAACTCTAATTCAACACAGTGTTCTTGTTGAACTACCAGGCCAACTTTATCTTCTTAACTTGATCATCCTTGTTGAAGACAGTCTCTAAGGTGACAAGACCTCTAGGCGTCTTATTAGACTTAAGTTGTATCACTTGGTCACCATAGTTTTGTGATAACCTATCTTGATTATGTTTTGAGAAGACATCTTCTTCAAACGAGAACTACAGAATTTGCTCCTCATTGTCAAACACTTGCCAATTAGTATCATTGTTAGGGATAGAGAGTCTGATAATCACTTTGATATGCTACTGGTCTATTTCTTTTGAAATGTTATTGGGGATGTCATATTGAGACCCAATAGCAGCCAATCTGTCTGCATTTTGATTTAGCTTCCTAGGGATAGAAACAATATTGAAAGCACAAAAGTCTTCAATTGCATCCCAAACTCTATGTTTGTATGCTTTCAAAGTGTCATTTTTAGTTGCACTTATCCCTCTCACTTGGCTGACTACTAACTCACTGTCACCGTAAACCTTTAAGGCCTTGAGCCCTCTTTTCCTAGCCCACTCCAGTCCATTCACAAGGCTTTCATATTCTGCAGTGTTGCTAGTGCAGGAGAAACTGAATCTGAAAGCTGTATAGTATCTTTCTCCTTTTGGGGAAACTAGCATAGCACCACCACCAAAACCATGTCTACTTCTAGCTCCATCAAAAAATAATCCCCAAACTAGATTGCTCTGATCCTCTGAATCAACACTATCCTTGAAAAGGTTTGGTTCTATGGATCCACTTTCTTGTATCAAATAACTTCCCAAACTAGCATCCCAAATGACATTCTCTTGGGCTTCAAAAACCTTTTCTGACTCTAGTTCATCTAAGAAAATATCGGGGATACTTTTTGTCTTAGTGTTTACTTCTCTGATAGTTGGGAAATCATTGTTATCAAATATAGGACAACTTGCATTGATGGTGTTGGACATATATGGTTCTATATGATGTGCTACCAATGATTCAGATTTAATGGTAACCTTGGTACCATATCTTGTATGAAAAATCATGTGAGACCAATCAGAAGAAAGGTATCCTCCTATTTTGGCTGTAAACTCCCTTGATAGACATATGTCAAACAAGGAAAGGAGATCTATGATATAAATATCAAGGAGGATGGAGAAATTAGGACTAGCATGAAGGATTAGACTGGTATCCTTAGCCACACCTATAGTATTAACTGAGGATCCATCAAGCTGTGTAATCTTCTTTTGGAGGGGTTCATATTTAAGTCCTAGTTGATCAACCACCTTTTTGGGCATTACAGTGCTAGTAGCTCCACTATCTACCATAAGATTATGTACTAAGGCTTTTCCAATAATTAAAGATACATAAAAGGGAGGTGGTTTTGAGTTCCTACCTTGCATGGGATTGGCTTTGGAATTGCAGCTTGGAGCCTCCTTTTCTTGATCAGTGTTAACCAACACTGGCTTTGCAGCTTCTTTTGTAGGCTGAGGAGTAGTCATTTCAGTCATAGCCTTCTTCAAAATCTCAGGTTGTCCTGGAATAGCCAAAGAGTCCCACATAGACATAGTAATGTTCACCTTCTTCATGTTGTCCACAATGTTGAACGGTGTCATTGTGTGTACTCTTTGTTGTGTTTTTACTATGATGGGCTCCACCTCTTTGAGAGTCTGGCCCTCTTTTCTTGTAATGACAGGAGCCCTCTTGAATGTGATGGGTGTAGCTTGCTGCATTGGCTCTGCAGATGTAGTGGCTTTAGTACCAGAGTCTGCTCGCTCCATGTCTTGAGCTCTTCTCTTTGACCTTGTGTTGGCAGCAATGGAAGGTTCACCAATGACTCCATTGAAATCTTGCTATTCCCAATTGAAAAGAGTAGTCTCATTATCTTGTGGTTCTTGTTGAGAAACTGATCCACTGGAAGAAGCCTCTGTTTGAGCTTGTGAGACATTTTGAACCATCAGTGCTTGGTTCATCCATCCATTTGAACATGTAGACTAATTACAAGGGAAACACCATTCATTGTCCATAGCCATATTATTCTAACTAGGAACCATGTCCCTAACTGGATTCATAGAATTGAGAGGTGTAGGGTTGTATGGTTGGAATGGTCTTTGATTAAAATTTTTCCTTTGCCCTTGATAACCTCCTTGGTATTGCGGCCTATTTTGTTGACAAGGCTATCCTTGATTCTGATATTGCTAATTAGGACCTTGGCCTTGTGGCTGAAAGGGTGCTCCGATTCCTTGCCCTTGCCTCTTTAGGTTTGTGACCTCTTTAGTCAAAGTCTGCAACAAATTTGTCATTTCTTTCTGACTAGTTTGTTGATTTTTCTTTATCTCTTGCAGCTCTTGAGAGAAACTTGTTTTTAGCTCTTGAATGCTAATACTAGCTTGAGGTGCTAATATGGTAGGAATAGGAGTAAATGGGGATACTTGTGTAGGTGCAACAGGATGAGGGCTAGGAAGGATGGGCATGGGTGGCCTTCTAGCTATCATGCCTGCTTGAATCAAACAATTTTCAGCTCTGACAGCTATGTCAAAAGCTTGGGGTAAAGAGGTACCACCCATAGATTGGATCATGATAGAAATTTGGCTATTCAAACTTTGTAGGAAATATAAGAAAGCATGATCAGCTGATGGCCTCACCAAGGCTAGAATTCTATTCCATGTTTTGAGAAATCTATTGTTATAATCTGTCATTTGTTCTTGAGGGTCTCTTTTAATGGTTGTCAACTATTCAACCAAAGACAAATTGTTTGATTTATCCTCAAAATGCTTACTCAATGCATCTCCTAATTCATCCCATGAAGTAATGGAACCAACAGTTAAGGTTCTAAGCCATTCAAGAGCCTTACCTTTGAGAGAGGTTGCTAATAGTTTGGTGGCCACATCTTCTTGAGTTATGTTGTGTATACTGCAAATGGTGGTCACATCTCTTATATGCTCAAAAGCTGTAGTTTGTCCTTCACCTCTGAAATTAGGTATACTCTTTAGTGCCACCAAGAGCACATCATGATGTTGAGCAAAGGCTAATGGACTCCCTTGGTTGAAAGGTGAAAAAGCAAATTGTCTAGCCATTGTGGGGACTGAAACTTGATGAGTAACAACTGTGTGAGTTGTGTTTGATGCTAGATTTGAATCTTCTTCTAGATCTCTAGTTAGAGATCTTCCTCTTCTTTTGAGATGAAAGGGAAAAGGTGTCCTTTCCAAAGTATCAGATGGTGTAGACTGTACTCTCCTTGCAGGAGATGCTCTCTGAGTTGATCTACCTTTGTAGCCTCTTTTTAAGGGAAACTTGGCAAATTTAGTAGGCTTTGAGCCTCTAGTCTCAATCTTTTTCATAAACTTTGAACAAGTTTAGCCTGAATCTGTGAAATCAGTGGAGTCGCTAGATATACTTGATAGAAAAACTTCTAAAAGTCTGTATTATGTAGTCAGTATATCAAAGATAGCATAATCTTTTCAAAATGAACTTCTTTTGTAGTTAGCAATGTTATGCCCAAGGTGAGGTATCTTTGAATCTAAATCCTTGGACTTATAATAGCACCTTGAACATAAATCTAAAACTTGTCCCACCGGGCGTGCCAAAAATGTTATACACTAAGTTTGCACCCTGTTCCAAGCTCTCTTGGTCTTGATAACCTAGTATAACATGGGAATCATCTCTAGGTGTGGGACCTATGCTAACTGAGATGAGACCTCCAAATTCTAGGCTGGTTCCTCTTGGATAATCACCTTAATTTGCTTCTCGATAGGAAAGTAAATCTTTGAGGGGAAAGGGATAGAAGGAATGCTGAAATGGAAAAGACTGAAAGCAAACTACCTACTAGGTGGTACACCAAAAATATGGTATGAATTATAGTATAAAGAATGAACTCGACACACAATCTTAAGTCTAGGAGATCACAACTCACTAAATAGGCTTGCATCAATATTTCATAGAGGGGTCTGCAATAAAGAGATGCTATGCAGGGAAAGGGGGAATTTCACAAGGCAGTAGCACTCCTAAGAATTTAGACACAATCTATAACCTGCAAACAGACATTCACCTCTGCAATTGGGTATAAGAATGAGACAAATCGCCAGGGGTGGAAGTATACCCACAAGAGCATTCAAATCAAATCATCCACAGGAATACACATGAATTGCAGAAAGAAAGAGGGATCAAGAACCCTAAGATATTACTGAAAACATACATATACTGAATTCATTAAGAGACAATTTAGACAAGAAGGGCATAGGGATAGGGAAAATGTTACAAAGTACCTTGCAATATCTAAACAATCAATGAAAGTTTCAAACTGCAGAATTCAGAGGGCAGAAAGAATGCCACAGATAAATTCTAAGAAAGAGAAAAATCCTTCTTTTACAATTGTCAACTTTGAGCTCTAAAAGCTCCAAAAATTAATTATATACCTCTCCTCTATTGCACACAGGCAGGAGCAAAATCTCATTAGGTTTACATAAATCTGCATAAAATAATCCAACCCTAAACCTATCATTTTTGATCATAAATGTTCATGAAAATATCTCAACCGATCAGATATGTCTTTGTGTGCCCATCCCAGTATCGAAATTGCCCGCAGACAAAACCTTGATCCAACAACTTCTCTACAAGTCGGGCCTACCATAACTATCAAATCTGGTACTCTTAGAAAGTAAGAATCCATCGAAAATGGCTGCCTAGATCTTTGCATCACCTTTCCAACTATAACCACCCCTGAAAACATAAATTCTGAGCTACCCCTGCAAGTAAATGCTCTCTACAAGAAAAAATAGAAGAAAACCCATGAAAGATATTGCAAACCCCTTTGCAAAAGTCAAAGGCCACATCATAACAGCCAGAACCAATAAAAAATGGCCATCTCAGCAAAAGGACCCGCAAAAGGTAGAAGAATCATGCCTAGACCATTGGACGGTGGGTGTATGATCTCATAAGCCCAAGAGATTCTATGAGATCATACGCTGACTATAGATCTTCCTCTGTTGGGACCATACTTCACAAGATAACCGAACCCACATTACATGCCAATTGTCCCAGTGCAGACCAATAAGAAATGTGCATGTCGACCGGACCCATGACAACATCGGTCCAAACACCCAGAGGATCGAACGGATATCACATGATCACATGGAATTGAAAGATCCCATGAGATCATGCGCCAACCATTGATCTTGGATCAACTGGCACCTCTGTAGAAATACTGACCATCGAACCCACTGACAACCCTGTCATCACCCGGCCGGCCACTGAAAAGAACATGTTACCACTCGAGGATCTACCACCAGAGACTTGGCAATAAAGTAGATCTAATGGCTATCGCATGATCGCATGGAATTGGAAGGTTCCATGTGATTATGTGATAACCATTGGATCTAACTACAACCGAGAACTGGGCCTGGGGAAATATTAAAGGCTAGGACGTAAGAAACTTAGGAAATTATTAAGGCGCGCGGGCTTAGAAAAAATAATACTATAGCACATGGGCTATTGGGGTAAGTGGCCTTGGGAAATATTAAATTAAGATGGGCCACGGGTACTTAGGGAACTTTTTGAGGTTTAAACGGTCACCTTTGAAATTTTAATGGCCTTCAAACCAGAGAACTAAACAACTGAAAAGGCATGTAATCATGGAAATCTTGATGGGGATAACAAAGGATTAAAAATACCAGACAAAGTAGAGTAGGCCAAATTTCATAGGATGGGAAATTTGGGTAACACTTCCCATGAAATCTGGGCCCTTGGAATTCATGGGAAGGCCATATCTTGGTGAGAACCTAGACTGTTGCAAAAGAAACTCAAAACTTATAGCCTGTCAAGTAACCCCAAGAGTTTAAATAGTTAACACAGAATATACAAAATATATTCAGGCCAATAATTGATGACAGTGAACTTCTAATTCATCACAATGAATGGAAATAGGCTTCTAGTATATCTCTACACTTCCCACAATGAAAACTTGTTCAAATTTGCAGAGAATCAAAACATTTTATGTTATATTGTGAATGAAAACTTGTTCAAATTTGCAGAGAATCAAAATATGTTATATTGTGATGATATCAAGATTTATGTAGGTGTTGTCTTATTTCCATATTATATGACCTCAAAATAGATCAATCAATGTTTACAAACTTGTATTAATCACAATGAGTATTTGAGCCCTACAATCTTAGGATAATTCTCAAAGATATGCTCATTGTTTTATAATATCCCAGTCCCCTCATATTTCTATTTTAAAATAATCTATTTTTTATTCAAGTTTATACTACGATTAAGTATATATCCTTATATAATTAAGACCATGACTAAGTAAAGTTACATAGCATATTCCCACTCTTATATAAACACTTAGCATATATAGAGACAATGAAATATCAACATACATATTGCACCTGTAGAAGCACTTGCAAAGGTTAAATATTGTGAATGGGAGCATAATTTTGGGAAAGGTCTGGGATGGAAAGTAGTTGAATTGATAGGTGAGACTGCAACTAATTTGAAGCTATTTGAGAAAGGTCGGATTGTTATAAGTACACCTGAGAAATGGGATGCTTTGTCCCATAGATGGAAACAACATAAGTAGGTGCAGCAAGTCAGCTTATTTATTGTGGATGAACTTCATTTAATTGGTGGAGAGGGTGGTCCCATCTTGGAAGTAATTATTTCTAGAATGAGGTATATTTCAAGTCAAATTGAAAATTGTATTCAAATTGTTGCTCTTTCTACTTCACTTGCAAATGCTAAGGATCTTGGTGAGTGGATTGGAGCTACTACACATGGGCTTTTTAATTTCCCCTGGTGTCCATCCTGTACCATTAGAGATTCATATTCAGGGTGTTGATATAGCCAAATTTGAAGCTCGAATGCAGGCAATGACCAAGCCAACTAATACATCAATAATTCAACATGCGAAGGGAGGAAAACTAGCTCTAGTGTTTGTGCCAACAAGAAAAAATGCACGGCTTACTACCCTTGATTTATTAACTTATTCAAATGTAGATGGTGGGGGAAGATCCCAGTTTCTTCAATTTACTAAAGAAGATTTGAAACCTTTCATTGCCAAAGTGAAAGAACCTACTTTGAGCTATGCATTGTCTAATGGAATTGGGTATTTACATGGTCTAACTTTGGTAGAATGGGAACTTGTAGCTCAGTTGTTCAGTGTAGGGGTGATTCAGGTGTGTGTTGCAAGCAGTTTGATGAGTTGGGGGTTGTCTTTGTCAGCACGCTTGGTGGTTGTCATGGGTACACAATATTATAATGGATGGGAAAATGCTCACACAGACTATCCTATTACTGATCTTCTCCAAATGATGGGGCGTGCCAGTAGACCTTTGCTTGATAATGCTGGAAAATGTGTAATTTTATGCCATGCACCTTGTAAAGAATATTATAAAAAATTCTTATATGAGCCATTTCCTATTGAGAGTCATCTTGATCACTTTCTCCATGATCATATCAATGCTGAAGTTGTCATGGGCACTATTGAAAGTAAGTAGGGTGCTGTAGACTATCTTACTTGGACATTCTTCTACCGAAGACTCACACAGAATCCAAATTACTATAATCTTTAGGGTTTTAGCCATAGGCATTTGTCAGATCACCTTTCTGAGCTTATAGAGAGCACATTGAGTGATTTGGAATCAAGCAAATGTGTTACCATAGAAGATGATATGTATCTTTCTCCTTTGAACTTAGGGATGATAGCATCTTATTACTACATTAGCTACACCACCATTGAACTCTTTAGCTCATCCTTGACTGCAAAGAAAAAGCTAAAAGGGCTTCTTGAAATTCTTGCTTCTACTTCAGAGTATTCACAGCTTCCCATACGGCCAGGTGAAGAAGAAACTATAAGAAAATTGATAAATCATCAAAATTTTGCTATCGACAAACCAAAATATACTGATCCACATGTAAAGGCAAATGCATTGTTGCAAACTCACTTCTCAAGGCATGTCAAAGCTGGAAACCTAGCACTAGATCAGAGAGAAGTGCTTCTTTCTACTAACCGACTTCTTCAGGCTATGATGGATGTTATTTCCAGTAATGACTAGTTGAATCTAGCTCTTGCAGCAATGTAATTGAGCCAAATGATTACACAAGGTCTCTAGGACCGTGATTTTGTCCTGTTATAACTTCCACATTTCACCAAGGAACTTGCTAAGAAGTGCCATGAAAATCTAGGGAAAAGCATTGAAACTATTTTTGATTTAGTTGAGATGGAGGATGATGAAAGGCATGAATTGTTATAGATGACAAAGTCACAGCTGTTAGACATTACTCATTTTTGTAATCACTTCGCAAACATTGATCTAGCATATGATATAGTTGAGAGTGATGATGTGAGGGTTGGATAAAATGTAACAGTGCAGGTCACTCTAGAAAGAGATCTTGAAGGTAGACAGGAGTTAGGTTTAGTTGATGCATTGAGGTATCCCAAAGCAAAGGAAGAAGGTTGGTGGCTAGTAATTGGGGATTTAAAGAGAAATCAATTGCTGGCCATCAAGAGGGTATCACTAATTAAGCACCAAGCAAGTGTTAATGCCCTTGCATGGGCTCCTCATAGCTCTACTCATATTTGTACTGCAGGAGATGACTCACAAGCTTTAATATGGGACTTATCTTCCATAAACTAGTCTGTTGAAGGAGGTCTTGATCCAATATTGGCCTACACCACAACTACAGAAATCAATCAATTACAGTGGTCTTCCACACAATCAGATTGGGTTGCAATTGCATTTGCAAACAAACTTTAGATATTAAGAGTTTGAAAATGTTTTAGATGCCTTTTGTATTAAAATTGCCCATTGATAGACTTATGGGTTTTCTATTTAAATATTGTATTATCTCATTCTAGAGTCTCAAGGCCTTTATTGGTTTGGATTTCCGACATTATAAAGCAATCTGATCAATCCTAAGGCTGTAACATTTGGGATATTTTTCTACCAAAAGTTTTCTTACCTCATCCTCATGTAGAACATATTTCAAAATCTATTTCAAATTCCTTTTGTTTTCGGTGTCATGCATAAGTGAGATGAGCGACAAGTACTTGTTTGTTTTGCATCCTGTGTTTTATTGATTTCACACTTACCAACCAATTTACAATTTTTCTATTAATAATATTTGGAGAATAAAATAAAAATATGCATTCATGACATTATTGTCAAAGAGAGTTTAGTGGACTTTCAACTGTGTTTTGATTCTTCTGATGGTATTTCGTACAACCGTGGGCACAAGTGCTTCAACCATGAAATATGAGCCTAAGACATGGCTTGAATAAGGTTGGGGTTCTATGCAACTGCTTAGGATTTATTTTTATAGGAAGAGGTTATGGATAAAAATAAAAGTGTTATAGGATTAATTGAAATCTTTTTCTGAAAAATAGCAGTACCAATTTTTGAGGATGTCAAATTTG
Source organism: Chamaecyparis obtusa (assembly GCA_027943335.1). Taxonomy (NCBI): domain Eukaryota; kingdom Viridiplantae; phylum Streptophyta; class Pinopsida; order Cupressales; family Cupressaceae; genus Chamaecyparis; species Chamaecyparis obtusa. Next base: position 298,394 of record BSBK01000044.1, read on the forward strand.
GATAGTAAAAAAGGTAGGCACTAGAAATTAGTAAATTACCCCACCCAACTCTAACCCAACTCCAACCCAACTCCAACCCAACCCAACTCTAGAATTTTTTCCTTGCCACTTAACTGCATAATCTTAAATATTATAGCAACTGGAGGAACTGGTTTGCCCGAAAGATTGTAATGATGACTTACACAATGGTTAAATTGAGTTCCTGCAAACTCTGTAAGATTTTTGAAACTCATCAATAATGAGAAGCTCTAAGCTATGAGACTTATGTAGCCAACAACAAAACTCTGCAATTAGTTATGATCACCTTTTCATGTAAACATGGAAGAAGCACATGAAAAGGATGAACAGAGTAAGATAATAAAATGAATGTCTAATATTTACAATAGTTAAATGTGTATTTGACTCATTATTGTACAAAGTCTCTCTATGTTTTTGTTTTCTTTGTGATTGTTTATTGTATTGGTGATTTGGATCGTTGTTAATAGAGATATGATCCTCTGAAACATCGTTATGAAGCATGCCCTATTCTTTTTCATAAGACATAGAGATCTGAAGGAAAAGAAGTTGAAACTAATTTCCTAAGTTAACTAGTCCATTTGCATTTTTTCTGCAAGATAGCACAAGGGGCTTTTAATGTAGTTTGCAGACCAGCATTAATGACAGCTCATAAATATTGAAACTGTAATATCATTGAAGTACATATTACAAATATCAATTGGGAAAAGTGAAATAGAATAGAGTAGGCAGTATAATCTCCATTTTTCATCATATTTTACTCTCCGAGTTCTGACCCTACAGTATTATTTTCACCATTGATGACCTTAAGTTTATGTTAAGAGCCATTTTACATTTGGTTGTAATTGTTTTGCTGCGCACAATTCATTTGCTGTGGAAATTGGGGAAGGGAGTAGCATGGTTTATAGCAATAAATATTAACCCTCCCAAGTAGATCCAATAAGATAAAAAATCAAAGCAACTAACACACTGAAGAACAAATTATATTTTTTTGTGTGGATTTACTTTTGAAAGTAAATAATTCAAAATACAATATATTAGGATGGAAATTAGCTTAGATTTCTTATAGGAAAAAATGCAGCCTCTAAAACACATTCAATCTAAGAGAAAGATTAGAATCGAATGCAAAGTTCTAGTGTGCCTGTGTGCTAAAGAGAAAGATTAGGAATGAATGCTAACCTCACTTCCTAACCTTGGGTGCTAGATATGCTGCTAGTGTAGGGTTTTCGCGCGCTGCAACTAGCTCTTCACGATCTTTCATTCTAGCTCCATTCTAGATATGCTGCTAGCGTAGGATTTTCGCGCGTTGCAACCATCCATATAATTTGCCTGTAAAAATGAGATGAGAATAGAAATGTTTTTTAAAAAGTTATATGTCCGTGTTTGTTGATATTTTGACCAAAATGGTATTGGTCGAAATATTGACAAACATGGGCATGGATTTTAATTTTAATTTTTTTTCCTTCTATAATGCGACCAACTTAAAACTTTTTAATTAATGGTCGATAATTTTTGTAGAAAAATGAGGTCAAATGTACTAGTGCAACCACGTGGCCTTAAGGAACTGGGCCCACCTTGACAGGTGTCCTTTAGTCACTGCCTCACAAGAAGAAAATTGTCAGAGAAGCCAGTCCAAGGTGCAATGACCATCATTGACCGAATCTCATCAACGACCTAGATTTAATAAATGAAAATGGTCCCACTGAACAGAGGTGCTGAGTTGTCTTCCACATCAATGGTTGTCACGATATCACGATGGGTAAATCCTTGCTTTGTAGATTTATGATAGCCGTCGATCAAAACAAGAGATTAAGGGCTTTAATAAAAGTTGAAACCTTAGTGAAATGTACCATTAGGACTTAGGGAAATTAATAAAAATCATCAGGGCTTAGACTTAGGAAAATAAAGTATCAGCCTTGGAGAAAAAGAAGTCTAAGAGGTATGGTGATGCCTGGTGATTTTTATAAAGCACATGCTTTAAAAGGACTTTAAGTGACCCAAAAAGGTAATGAGAAAATAGATTAAGGGCAGGGTTTCTTGGAATTAGACAATTTTTCAAAACCTTGAGCATGGATAAACCCTAGTTCCTCAGACCTTGAAAGAAAATGGATCTCACTAGTTTTTGCACATTAGGCTATGCGATCTTGACTAGAGCTTGGTGACATCATAAACTATGTCAGGCCAAGGGCGCAAGCTATGTAACATCATAGATCTTCTTCGCTGATAAAGAAAAGTTGTAGCTAGGGCAAGTAAATTTCACAAAATTTTGTAGGGAATAGATCATTTTCTTAGGATTTTGGCTATGATAGGAAATGGGCTAACGGTGGCTCTATCTAGGGATGCATGCATCTTGCAGGCATGACAAGGATTCAAAATTTATGGAGGAAGTAGACCACCCATTGGACAAAAGATTATAGGGAAACCTCCTCAAAAACTGGCAAACAAACTAGTGAAGCAAGAAGGGAAACACACAATAGAAAGGAAAATATTAACACATATCTTACAATTTTAGAAATTCACTTGGTGGCCCCTAGCCACCAAAAGAAAATCAAAGACCCTCCTGAGTCAAAGGTCTGATTTTCATCCACATATGTGACCAAACACCTGAAAGTTTCATGGCCATCTTGCTGCCAACATATGTGAATACTCATGAGATGAAAAATGAAACTATGCTTATCATGGCCCATGTTTTTCTAGTCACAACCATCATCTTCATACTCCAAGAAGTATGGAGTATCATTTACTTGTTCCTAATGACTGGGAATAAAAAATTTGTCTGGTAATGCATCAAAAAATAAAGCATAGTTGTCATCATGCATTACTACAAAATTACCTGGCTAAGAAGGACTTGGATCCTTAGATTTACCTTCATGCATTGCTTCATCCACTGAACAACTTGGTTCCTCCCTGATGTCTTCACTAACTAGACATGAACTAGGTGAAGGTCTCTTTCAGAAGTATTGTGATAGGGGGACAATTGATCTGCATCATTATTTTCATCAGAAGAATTTCTATCCGAATCATTGAAGACTAGGCCTTCAATACTCTCACCTTCACTATCATATTTAACAAAAGAAGGAAAAGGATATGAACAAGAAAGTTGTTCATAACTAGAATCTTTATGATATGAAAACACACTATCATGGCCTTCAACCTCTTCTTTTGCAAAGTCACTACATGAGGGGAAATCTGGTAAACATGGATCATCATCATCACTTTGAACAACCACCTCATTATTAGTGTCAAAGGATATATCAAAGGGGGGGGGGGGGGGAAATCAAAGTCCATAACAAGTGCATACCTTTGGATCAGCCAAGAGTGTTGAGATCTTTTCTCTACTCAATGGACTTTGGACCTTATTATCATCTTCATTGGCCTTACCCCCAGTGCTACAAACATCATCCCTGTCTGAGACAAAGACCAACATCTTTGGCCTTAAATCATCTCGTGTGAAGCAAACACTGTAGGAATCATCATCTGCATCATATTCAGTATCTTTCCCTTCACAAAAAACATCCTCAAACTGGGACAAGAAGGTTGCCTTCTCATGCTGACAAGAAGAAAAATCTACAAACAAACTGGAAATATTGTGAACCTCAAACTCATCTTCATTATCCTTAGATGCATTGACCTCAGAGTCAGCATCATAATCAATACTCTCTACATAATGAGAATCAACATCAAAACAACTGGCCTCTTCATGATCAACATAAAGAACAACCAATGCTTGCAATCTCTTGTCCTCCTCTAACTACCAGATCACAACATTGTTATATGCAAGTTTCTTCTTGAGGGTAGCAATCTTGATGAGCAGATTCTCATAATCAGAATCACTCATGATGGGATCAACAAAGACACTAATGTCTTGCATTTGATCTTCATTCTTTTCTTCATACCCATCCACACCAACTCTTTCATCAAAATAATCTATAAATGTTTCTCTCAATACATCCCAAGAAGGGATTGAACATGGAGGAAGGGATACAAACCAATCCCTTGCACTATGTGAAAGAGACTACACAAAAAACCTCATAGAAACATCTTCATGCTCAACCTCCATTTCACCAAATAGACCCATGAGATCATCTACAGGTTAGCTTGCCTAAACTGATCCATCAGCCATGAATCTTGGCAAGCCTTCCCCATCCTCAGTAGAAAACTCATTGGGGACACCTTCAATGCCATAAAAACAAAAGGGCATGTACTCCTCCATAAGGAACTGCCCACTATTACTCATCCCTCTATACTAGTACTAAACACTTGATAGGGAAACATTCTTTACAAATGATCTTCATAAAAATAAAGCACATGAAAATCAAAATACCTGGAAGTTCTATAGCTGAAACTTAGTTTGTTTATTGGGAAGCAGGGCAAATCTAGAGCCCTCTTTGTAGCTCCATCAGGTTCTTTTCTTTGTAGAGTCACCACCTCCTTGAAGAGTTAAATATTTTACTTGTTTTTTGTATCTACTTCCAATCACACAAGACTTCACCAAGATTTTACACATTGTTTATCAGGAACTACTGATCAAACAGAGAACTCAGAGTCACCACTCACAACTAGGTGAGATGATATAATTTTTTTTTGAAATTGACTCTATGATCACTTAACCAAACTCTGGGATGACTCAACCAAGCAAGGAAATAGCATCTAAAAATTGCTATCTTTTATTTCTTCCCCAGAAAAGTCGCTATTTTGTTAGCTATTTTTCTTGTAGGAACCCAACACACTAGGCTTGAATGCTCAAATGGAACTCTATGATTCCTAAACTCTGGATTCAAGAAAGAAAAACACTAATTAACATAGATCAAGAGAATGATCCTCCTACACTTTGAGCTTCACATCACTCAGGTAGGTATACCTCATCTGCACACATAACTCCATTTGTCAAACAATAGGCCTACAGGTATATGACTATGGAATAGCCTTCAGATTCCTATAGGTATCCTGTACCTCAATGAATCACCAAGTCTTATGCAATATCCTACTTGCATATAATGAGTCTAAAAACTAGAAAGGACTTCTATTATCTCCTATCAACATGAAAAGGGAAAAGGATTTCATTTGATTGAGTTGATGTTTTTTGGGTTGAAAGGACCCCTGAAATACCCCAAGTCTCTCATAGACCAATGCCTTATCCAATGGGCAACAAAGTCAAATAAATCACTGCAATAGAGAGTTATGAATAAAGAAGACAATACATTCTAATATGTTGATTCCTTACACCAAACATACACCATTGATTAGATCCTACTTATCAATCCACTTATGTACCCAGATATGCATTCACCTATTCAAAGTATTTTAACCCTCCCCTTAGAAGAGACCTAGGAACAAGCAATACATTAATCAACATCCACTGAAAGACAAGTATGAGATACCCTTGATATTCCAATTCATACACATTTGAAAACTAGTCATAAACTCTATTATTTCTGTAAAAACAACTCTATTGTAGACATCTTGGAAATACAATAGAAAGATTACAACACCCTTGATGCTTTAATCAACAAGTTCAAGAATCAAATGGAGACAATGTGATAGTAGTATGAAGATATTGTGATCTTATTCATAAGACAAATTGTTACAACTTATATTATATTCTCAAAGCTAGAAAGGAAAGAGGGAACACCCTATATGCAGAGAAAAAGGCAATATATTTATAGGAAGAATACCATTCATGGAACCAAGAAAATTGGAACCCCTTAGATTACCAAAATTTGGAACCTTTCTAAATGATCTTGAAAATCCTTATAAAGGATTGCAATAAGATATAGATCATTTAGGGAAAAATTAGGTCTACAACAACCTCAACAACCAGACTCAACAAGAAATGAAAGAATGGAGGAGAAGCCTGGAAACCCAGGAAGAATTAAATAAAATCTGATGTACAATCATTTGGTTTCATCATCAAGGCTTACTGCAAATACAAAATCAACTAATTTCTTATTGCAGAAAAGATAAACTTAAATGCCAGGGCCACCAAAATAGAGCTTGCATGGATCAGAGCATGGAAACAACTGGCACTCAACCAACCCTAACTTCCCATGTCAAAACATAGTCCAACATTAACTCGACATGGCACATCATGAAGCAAAAAAAATAGTGTAGACATGGAAAATTGGCAAAGACTTAATTCAATCAAAAGGTGCAATCAAATCATCAAAATAGCACGAAAAATTGATAAATGGAACAAAGGCAATTCGAATTAAAGGAAAATTCAATTAAATGATTAAATGATTAAATAAAGCTTGAAAAGGGGAAAAACACTAAGAAATTGATTAAATTCAATTAATGACATAGTTGTTGAAATGAAAAATCAAAATGAACCTCTTACCCTTCATGGCTAAATTTAACTACTTTAATTAATTAATAAATCATAATTTCCCTCAACAAAGGAAAAAAGAGACAAAATGGATACAAATCACTCACTTTTGTTGAAATGGTCCAGCCTTTTGAAACCATTTAAATGTTTGTCCCCCAATTTAGGGACAAAGCAAAGCCAATTGACCTTACCCAAGCATAACCATGGTTATCTCACTCTACCCCCTACCCTTGGGAAAATCCTATAAATAGAAGGCATTTTGAGGCATTATTCATCCACTCCATATCTTTGAATTGCAGCAAAGCTCTTGCAATTTGCATCCACATCACTCACTTAGCATTTTCATTGATAATTAGCTTCATTTGTTGATCATTTTGTAGATTTCTTATCAAATAGAGCTAGAATTTGATAATTAGATCTAGTTTGCATATCATTCTTAGTTCAATTCTCATAATTAGAGTGTCACTAGTGAGGATTTGCAGCTGAGAGCCTCACTTACTATTTCAATTTAGAGAACCATGAGATATTGATAGATTAATTGTGCATTTGTTAGATTATTTTGCTCTAATTCTTGTTGTTCTTAGTTAATCTTGTAATTTCATGAAGGTGTATATCACTCACACACAAATGGCGCCCACCGTGGGGCTCTAGGCCTCAAATTTATCATAATTTCCATGTTATTTGCAAAATTTAGGCTAGAATTGCATGATTTTGCTCACTGTTTGCAGGTTACAGGAAAAAAATCACGCCTGCCGGTAAAGAAATCACGCCTAAAGCAAAGAGATGTCGCTCGCGGAAATTAAAATGTCGCTTGGAGTTTGAATGATCACGCTTATCGGCCTGTAGAATCACGCTTCTGGAGAAAGAAATCACGCCTATGGAAATTAATTTCTAGCGTCATGGACAAGCAGCTGATGCCTTTGGTCATTAAGATGTCGCCTGGAAAGAATTAAAAGCCGCGGCAGAGGAATAAGTTTACGCCTGGTGTAAAGGGAGTTTCCTGCCTTTCGCATTTAATTTCTCGCTTTGAGTATTTTAAATGTCGCTTTCAATTAATTAAATGTCACTTCTCTGAGTTATTTTGTCACTTGAAATAAAGAGTTCACGTGTTCGTTTAATTTGATATCGCACTTAATTACTTTAATCTCGCTTGAGCCCCTTTTGGTGACGCTCGCGGTTAAAGTAATTACATCTTTATTAAATTAGATCTCGCCTTTAGCATGGACAATGTCGCCTGGTTTAGCATTGATATTGTATCAGAGTAATTACTGTTGTCGCGTGTAATAAAGATTTTACGCTTTGATAAAATTTGATATCGCACTTGTCTATTTTAATCTCGCTTGAGCCCCTTTTGGTGACGCTCGTGGTTAAAGTAGTCACGTCTTTTTTAAATTTTATCTCGCCTATAGTCTGGATGATGTCGCCTGACTGTATTTTCTCTATTTTGTTAAAAATGTTAAAATGATGACTGTATGCTAACTTCACGATCATTTTTTTTGTCTCAGGTACAGGCTCTGTCAAAGAAAAGTGCTCAAAAATTTTTTTTTTCTTTTTTGCATGCAAAAAAGAAACAAAAAAGGATGTCCTATTAGAGTATACCTTGCACCTTTTGGATTTAATTTGCAAATATTTGAGTTCAAAAAAAATCAAGAGCATAATCAATTTGATCATTTTAAGCTTTTTGATTTTGGTTTCTCCTCATTTTGTTTGTATTGTGCTGACTAACTTGTTGGTGGAGGGAACGTTTTGCTAAGGTAAGAGAAGGATTTGGAGAGAAAACAAAAAATCTACTACTTAAAAATGCGCCTAGCCTTTGCTAGCATCGTTTGAGGTATTTTTCTCATCAAGCTTGCACTTCCCTTAGCTTGTGGCATTTCAAAGTTCAAAACATAGTTTAATCATAAAAGGAAAAAAATAAACACTTCAATTCTAAGAATCCCTTTTTCATGGGATTGAAAAAGAACCAAATTGATTGTGAGTGTTTGGGATAAGGGAAAAGCAATAGGGATATGCTCTTCACTCTTTGAGTGAATCAAATTCTCAAACTTGCTCTACCAAATCCACTTTTCATGCTTTCAAATGAACATGTTTAAAACTTAGTGGGCTCGCCTCCCGAGATTGCCTTAGAAGGGCCGGTGAGAGGGACAGCCCAAAGTGGGATACACTTGCTTTTGCCGTGAGAATCCGACCCACTATAAAATGAAACGCGTGTATCCTTAATGGGGTGCACGATAAAAAGGATTTTAGCTCTTTCAAACTTCCTCTAGTAGTTTTAACAGATTGCGCAAAATCGTGCTTCGGTGTGTGTGGGAAGCCCCTTAACATACTTGGGGGATGAAAGGCTAAGATCTATTTTGAACGGAAAACTTACTACATAACGGTAAAATAGCAAAAACTACCTAATAGAGCCATTTAAAAGCCAAATTTGTGCTAGGTAGCTTGCTTGGAAGTCTTTCTTGTGATCAAACCCGTGGAAACATTCGAGAATATACACATTAGAATGATCTAGGGACATGGTGAACTATTGATGTGTGTGTTGAGATTGTCTTCAACTTTTCAAACAAGAAGTTCCAAAGTACTTGATCAAAATATAATTAAAATTTTTAAATTTTAAAAAATTGATCAATACCATTTACCCATTCCAAACCAACCCAACCGGATTGAAATTCACGAAGGAAGTTTATTTGGGAAACAAATCAATCCTGTTATGGAGCATAATTATCGAAGTCAAGATCAAGATCTCTATAGGAATCAAAGTGATGAGGTGTCTGAAGATGATGTTGTTGAAGCATCCCAAAGTCCCAGGTTTCTAGAAATAATGGAATTACTTTTGAAGTGGGATAAAGACACATATTTTCTAGCTTTAGCTCAAGCAGGAGCTAAACTTCCTTATAATTATGACACATCAACCTTGAGAAAGAATGAGGAAAACCAAAGAGATACATCATATAAAATGCCATTATTAATATCAAGCTATTCTTTTCAAAGTGATGAGGTGTCTAAAGATGATGTTGTGAGAGCATCCCAAGATCCCGTGTTTATAGAAATAATGGAACAAATTTTGGACTGGGATAAAGAAGCATATTTCCTAACTTTAGCTCAATCAGGAGCTAAGCTTCCACATAATTATGACACATCAACTTTAAGAAAGGATGAAGAAAAGAAAAAAGATACTTTATCTAAAGAGCCATCATTAAGATCAATTTGTCCTTTCCTCTATGATGATGGGTCATCCATATCTTCATCCTCCTCACAAAAAGAAGCATTTCAGAGAAACAAAGTTATCTCAGATCAAAGGAAATTGCATAATCAACCTATTTGTGATCAAGATAATAAAGAGTATGGAGTGAAAAATACCACTCTCAAGCAAGATCTAATTCAAAAACCTCCATATAGCAAGAGTAATCCATTCATCCTTTGTCCATCTCCTAACAAGGTTTCTCCCTGGATGACTTGTACACCTTTCATCCTTCATCCATCTCCCGAACCTCTATCTAGCAAAGACCCTCCCATAGCTAGCATTCCTTTCATCTTTTCTTCATCTCCCAAAGCTCCACAATTATCCAAAATTCCTCCATCAAAGAATGAGCCTAATGATGATACTTTTCCCATTGACTATGTCTACCCTCAAGGGCTACCTCTAAAAGAAACCCAAGCTAACTCACATCTTGCTGCAGATTGTTTCCATGCTTCAAAGATCTTAGAACCCAAAGCTTCATGTGCCTCAATGCCTATTATGCCTATTCAAGAGGATCCTACACCATTCTTCCAAACATCCCCCACACATATCCAAACATCTACCTTGTCCTTAGAAGTGGCTTCATGTCAAGAGGATAATCTAAAAAGAAAAGAAACAAATAGTGATAAAGATCAAGATCAAGATCAAGATTATATACAAACCCCTCCCATATTTGATTAAGGTCCCATATCCCTTGAACCTTGTGATGATCCCCTTGCATCCTTTCATGTATTCCAAGATGATGTCCTTCCATTCCAAGAACAAAGTACCCTTCCAAGTTCCATATTTTCTCCACTTCCCGAGCAAGATCAAGATATCCCTTCCATAACTTCCAATGAGCATATTGAAAATCAAGAGCAAAATACCTTCGCTACACAATTCAAAGATCCTTGTCAAGATCAAAGCATCCCATCATTTCCTTGTCATATTCCTCCATGTTCACCTCAAGAAAACATCATTCTTCCAAATCCCTTGCATGATAATGAATCCCTTCAAGATTCAGTTGATCCTATCAAATGTGTTCCTATCAAAGCTACTCATGAGCCTATTAGTATAAAGATAAATCTTAAAGATGAGAACGTTGACGATGGATCTCCTTCCAAAGATATTGATATCCCTTTCACACCTTATATCCCTCCATTCAAATACAACCACATACCTCCACTATCCTCCAAATCCATTTTGGGTGCCTATGTCCCAAAACAAAAGTCTTCATTCCTTCCATCCATACTAGGTCCATATATTCCCCCATCAACCATTCCTATCATCCCTAGCTATCCATTCACTTACCCTACCATGTATCAAGATCAACGAAGACACACATACTTGAAGAATGTCCAAACACCAATCCATATGAACCATCCATATTATTCCTATTCATCCACAATTCCTAAGTCTTTTGGAAGCAATGTTGATGTGCAACATAAAAATCATAAATCCAAGAATCCATATGTGCATCAAAATCACAATGTCCCATCTAATCGACATGTGAATGAAAAGAAAAATGAAATATCCAAAAGGCCGCAAAGGTCCATCAAGCAAAAAGAAAAAAATAAAATGTGAGTTCCTAAATCCCTCATTGAAGAAATGCATTCAAAAGCATTCCAAAAGGAAGAAAAATCAAAGAATATGTGGATTCCCAAGTCATTGTTGAAAGACTTGCACACAAAAGAAGAATCAAAATTGACATTCAAGCTTCCAAAGGCTTCCATTCCATCTCCTTCCAAACATCCTTCATCTTCTTACATCCCAAAATCCACTACCTCAAAAAGATCCTTACCTCCGTCATCTATTGTTCCTCCATCATTCCACCACTCTTCAAAGTGTGTGTCAAAGTTGATCTTTCCAACATTTCCATCTTCAACATACCTTCTTCTTATCCTCACATTCATTTTCCAATGCATACTTTCCATCCTTCCATCCCTCTTATCAATATCTTTGAGCATCCTAGTCATACCCATGGTTTATTATAGCATATCTTTCAGAGGAGCATTGTCCAACGATTCTGATGTTGGGAAAATATTGAAAAATACAAAAAAAAGGAAAAAACAAAGAAAAAAAGAAAAAAATGAAAAAAGAGAAAAAGTTCCTTGGTGAAAACCTAGCAATAGGCACCTTGGTAGCAAAAATAAAAAGAAATAAATCTAGAGTGAAAACCACTTCTTGTGGTGCCTTAGACAAGTACCATGATGAAAACCTGGCAAACAAGCATCATGCGTAATTCTTCCTTCTTGCACTTTACACTTGGGGGAAAAGTTTCATCCATGCCATCTTCCATCTTCCTATCATTTACCTCACTTTCATCCATATTTCCATCTATCACCTTCATCTTGACAAGGTTGAACAGATCCATGAGCATTGAGTATCTTAACATCCGTTATCCTTTCCATCAGCTTATGTACTTGTTGCATCCATGTTACCCTATCATGATCTTGCTTATCCCAAATTCACCTTCATTATTCCATCAGCTTTTTCATAATCCCAAAACATCCCTGCATAGCCTCCATCACTCCTTTATCATGATTGTGTTATCTTATACACATCTTACCCAAATTGACCCTTGGTCTTGATCAAGATGATGAACTTAAAAAAAAAAATTGTTATCAAAAACTTCTTGACATGTCCACTCTTTTGGATCACTCCTTTTCATGGCAGCAGATCGTTATCCTATACACTATCTAGCCCTGCACAATTGACTTCCATGGCTTATCCAAAAACATGCTTCACATTGCTATATCATTTTTTCCTTAGCTTGGGTACTCTTGAGGAGATAGTCCTATGGGTCACATTCGCATACTTCTTCCATCATAGCCTTTCCATCTCTAATCCATCAGCTTGCAAATCCATCTTTCATGTCCTATATCTTGCTAAGACATTGGGGGAAAACCAATGTGATCTTGTTTGAGAGCTGGTAAAAAGGACAGCATGAAGTGCTTTTGAGCTACATCTTGCATAAACTGAGCTTCGGTAAAATCTTGGAAGTTTGCTCAAGTCCAACATTTTTCCTATCCAATCATGGGCATTTGATATGAACCAAAAAGGATTCAATAGTGCAACATTCAGTCACAAACAGAGAGAGATTAGAATTTCAGAAGAAGAAGATTTTCGTGAACCTTTGATGGATATCATTGTTCACTAACCAAGAATTCAATTACCACAACTTGATCCTTGAGTCTTCATTGACTTTATTATTCAAGATTAAAAATTGACAACACTTTAAGATCAGAATGCTTGGAAATACTTTTTGAAAATCATGAAACAATGCAAAACACTTGAAGCTTTCTTTTGATGATCTTTACTTACATTGATTTTATCACATCTTTTTAGCTAATCGATGATGTTTCGACTAGATTGGCGATGATGGAGACATGATATTTTTCTTGCCTTTGAGTGACTGTCTTAAGGGATATCCAACAACTTATGTGAATTCATCTAATGACATGGTCATCAAAGAACCATCGAGGACTTTCATATAGGGTGGAAGGTTGACCTTTGCTTGTTTATGCAACATTGAATTCGTTGAAACTGGTATTCATACTCTCATAGTTGGTTTATTCGACTAGTGTGGGTTGTACTAGTTCAAAAAGGAGGTTACCAAATGCGATAAAAAGTGATATTCATATCATCATGTCAGTGGGCAGTGGTGATTGTACTTGCTTTCCGGTCCCAAAGTGCTCAATGATGAAAATTTATCCTCAAGGCATTTATTTGCTAAAAGCTAGTGACACTTAGCTGCATTGCATTGCATTATCATGGAAGGTTAATTGCATTATCATGTTAGATTAATTGCATGTGCATTTGTTTGTAGTATTTTTCCAAGGGAAAAGGGGGTTCATTCAATTGAAATCTTGATCAATCATAAAATGGGTCATTCAATCAAGAATCAAGGAAAGTCCATAAATCATAAGTGTCCATAACATCAAAGATCCATGAAGTTTGTCTAATCAAAGATACAATGTCATCAAAGTGATACATCCAAGTCCTGATCAATAACTGAAATATCATGATACAATATCAACAAACTGAAAGAGCTCCATAATCAATCATCTCAATAACATGTACTCTAGCTGGGTCAAACTCATGACTTAAAGTCTAAATATCCAAGAAGCTAAGGTTCGTATATATATCATTTATGGAAATGTGCCTGTTTCACAAATCAAGGGAATCATATCAGTATTTTATATCAGTGAGTCATTTTACGTCAATCAATGCTATCAAAGTATCAAGCAATCACACCCAGTACCATTTGTTCGTGTCTCTGTGTCCCGAGAACGAAGCAGCAGTATCAAATCATATCGGTTTTCACACTGATTGATTTATCCTATCAGAACTATCCTATGAGATTGACAAATCACATTCATTGGTACCATTATCCTGTTATAATCACTTGTTTTTCTTAACTACAACAGACTTATCTATCTTGGATGCAAATTTTTAAGTCACGGCATATCATCAATATTTTTCAGAAATCAAAACATATTCCAACTAATCAAAATCTTTCACATCAAGGAATTAATATGTTTTATTTCTGAGGGGGCATCAGAGTATCAAATGGGCATCACATCAAAAACATTTATCAGTGGGGCATATCATATCAAGTATCATATCATATCAGGTTATCATATCAAGTATCATATCATATCGTTATCATATCAGGAGGCAAATCAATTTCATATCAATTTCATATCAAATCAGTTTCATATCAAATCTATCAACATATCAGCAAGCAATCAACCCAGGTCCTTTATCAATCAACCCAGGACCTTTATCAATCAACCCAGGACCTTTATCAATTAACCCAGGACCTTTATTAGTGAACCCAGGACCTATCATCAAACCAGGACCCATATCATATCAGAGGCATCAGAATCATATCAGGAAGTACATCAATCAGAACTATCAGAGGAATCAAGGAATCATAGAACCAGGACCTGAATCAGATCATCATACTAAGGGAATCTTTGAATTAGTGTTCTTCGCACATCGACTCAAAGAGGGGCATTTGTAGACATGGAAAATTGGCAAAGACTTAATTTAATCAAAAGGTGCAATCAAATCATCAAAATAGCATGAAAAATTGATAAATGGAACAAAGGCAATTCGAATCAAAGGAAAATTCAATTAAATGATTAAATGATTAAATAAAGCTTGAAAAGGGGAAAAACACTAAGAAATTGATATATTCAATTAATGACATAGTTGTTGAAATGAAAAATCAAAATGAACCTCTTACCCTTCATGGCTAAATTTAATTACTTTAATTAATTAATAAATCATAATTTCCCTCAACAAAGGAAAAAAGAGACAAAATGGACACAAATCACTCACTTTTGTTGAAATGGTCTAGCCTTTTGAAACCATTTAAATGTTTGTCCCCCAATTTAGGGACAAAGCAAAGCCAATTGACCTTACCCAAGCATAACCATGGTTATCTCACTCTACCCCCTACCCTTGGGAAAATCCTATAAATAGAAGGCATTTTGAGGCATTATTCATCCACTCCATATCTTTGAATTGCAGCAAAGCTCTTACAATTTGCATCCACATCACTCACTTAGCATTTTCATTGATAATTAGCTTCATTTGTTGATCATTTTGTAGATTTCTTATCAAATAGAGCTAGAATTTGATAATTAGATCTAGTTTGCATATCATTCTTAGTTCAATTCTCATAATTAGAGTGTCACTAGTGAGGATTTGCAGCTGAGAGCCTCACTTACTACTTCAATTTAGAGAACCATGAGATATTGATAGATTAATTGTGCATTTGTTAGATTATTTTGCTCTAATTCTTGTTGTTCTTAGTTAATCTTGTAATTTCATGAAGGTGTATATCACTCACACACAAATAGACCAAGTGGCCACCAATACTTCTTCATGATTTCCCTACCTGCAATCATCCCAGAAAGATCAAATCTGATCTACTCTTTTTCGTTTATGGCCGTTGTAACAAACCCGACAGAGAAACCTTGCCAAAAGATTCAAATTTTGGCTTCAACGGCTAACATGTTTAAGTTTAAAACATTTTCATTGATCCTATCCTTTCCCAACACATTAGGTGGCTCTCAAAATATGGCAACAGTCAACGAAGCCGTCATCGGTCTTTAAAATAGGACCGGTGATCTTCACTAAAGAAAGGATCAATGACTGTCGCAACATCACGATCAATAAAAATTCATTCATCTCTCCTTCATGGTAATGTGACAACCATCAGATCAAGGAAGATCTATGATGACTTGAAACCTACAGCATCCTGGCCCCACTTGACAGCTGGATATATCGCTACCGTTAGATAGAAAATCCAATGGTTGATACTTTTAATACCTTCTGATTGGACCCACAAAGGTAGCCCATGGCTTAATATAGAATGAATGGCTGTCGCAAGATTGTGATCACAAATGTTCGATCACCTTTTCATTGCGGATACATGACAGCCATTAGATCAACTTACATATGGCATCCTCTTAACATGCTTAAAACCTCAGTCCCACTGACAACCTCCATGTCACTAGCCTCAGTGACCAATGAAAATGGACATATCTACAACACTTTGCATCATACCTACTTTGACCTTGGCCCTAATCAGTTGGAAGATCAGGCGGCTATCGCAACATCATGATGGATATCATTTGTGCATCTTCCCTTTGTGAAAACACTACAACCGTTGATCTTGATCAAACTTTAACCGACCACGTAGCCTTAAGGAACTGGGCCCACCTTGACAAGTGTCATTCAGTCGTTGCCTCACAAGAAGAAAACTATCAGAGAAGCCAGGCCAAGGCGCAATGACCACCATTGATCAAATCTCATCAACGACCTAGATTTAATAAATGAAAATGGTTGCACCAGACAAAGGTGTTGAGTTGTCCGCAGCATTGACGATTGTCACAACATCGTGATGGGTAAATCATTGCTTTGTGGATTTATGACATCCATCGATCAAAACAAGAGATTAAAGGCTTTAATAAAAGCCAAAACCTTAGTGAAATATACCATTAGGACTTAGGGAAATTAATAAAAATCATCGGGGCTTAAACTTAGGAAAATAAAGTATTAGTGTAGGTGGAAAAGAAGTCTAAGAGGTATGGTGACGCCTGATGATTTTTATCAAGCACATGCTTTAAAAGGAGTTTAAGTGACCCAAAAAGGTAACGAGGAAATAGATTAAGGGTAAGGTTTCTTGGACTTAGACAATTTTTCAAAACCTTGAACATGGATAAACCCTAGTTCCTTAGACGTTGAAAGAAAATGGATCTCACTGGTTTTTACACATTAGGCTATGTGATCTTGAATGGAGCTTGGTGACATCATAAACTATGCTAGGCCAAGGGTGCAAGCTATGAAACATCATAGATCTTCTTCGCTGATAAATAAAAGTTGTATCCAAGGCAAGACATTTTCACAAAATTTTGTAGGGAATAGACCATTTTCTTAGGATTTTGGCTATGAAAGGAAAATGGGCTAACATGGTTAACTCTATATATTTCTCAGTTTCTACTTCAACTCAGTTAAATTTTCCCTTTTCACCAACTAACAATCTTTTACTCGATCATTGTTTTACCGACTAAACACATTTTAAGCTCAAAACATACAATACCCCAGTGCATCTTATTTCATGTTGATTTGGTGTTCATTCAATAGATATAATGAACTGTTATAAGATATAACCAAATGAAATTCAATTCCATACTTACTTGAATTGCTTAGGTGGAGGTGGTGAAATCACCTAATCCAAAAGATGAGGTGTCACTGATTGTTGTGCTTGGTCCAACATTATCATTTTTTGCTTTTTTCCAATTTTATTTCTTATCCTCATGATTTCTTCAATTGTGTTACCTTTTGTATTTTCTTTTACCTATGGTGCTCAGTCTTTGTAGTCCTTTCTCAAGTGACCAACCTTGTGATAGTGCAAACATGCCATTCCAAAATTTGTCCAATTTTGAGATCTTCCTCTCTAGTTCTTTCCCATACAATTAGCTGCAATATGTCCACATCTGCCACATGCTATGCAATTAACCCAAGTGTTTTAATCCCAAGTATATGCATTACCTCACCTTCACAGTTGATATGTCTTGTTTTGTTGTTTCAGTTTCTAGACCTACTTCATCTTTGTCATGCATTCTTGTGATATGTGTCCATGCATGTTTCATGTACGACAATTCTTTTCCATGTATTGTTCTTAGGTGGCCTAGTCAACTTTGATCTACACTCATGTGCTTGATGACAATGCTTATTACAGTTATAACAATAACCATCAAATTTAGGAGTGGATTTAGGAATACCTTTTTCTTTTCTTTTTCAAACATTTGATGTGTGGCCTCATTTTCCATAATGATAACATGAGAGATTCTTTGGCCTTGTATTAGCATAGGCACTCTTATGTTCAGCTTGTCTTGATGACTCTCCCTGCTTGGTATAGCCTAAACCAGTAGTGTTGTCAAGTCTTTTTTGACTGATTAGGAATTTATTCATCATTTTTGTACTTTCTTCAGCTTTCTTAATCATCTCATTATGCTAGTAAGCTCAATGTTTACTCGGTTGACTTCTTGACTCATGACAACCATCTGATTGGAGATTTCAAAATGATGCTCAGTGAGTCTCATTATCTCAAATTCCATTTCTTCTAGGTTTTCAGTCATTTTCCTCCTATCTTCAATAGCCAAATTTCTTTCTTGTTCATCCTATCTTGCATTGTTCATGACATCAATCATTCTAACCATTTGTGTCTCTTTACTGATCTACAATGCTTTCACTTGTTCAGTAAGATGTTGATTATTTTTAGATAGATGTGATATGGTTCCTTCACATGCATCATATATGATACCAAATCTAGATCCAGATGCCTCAAATAAATCATGTATCTCTTCTTCATGATAATCAGTCTCATTATACCAAAATGCCATATCCTTCATTTTGATCAGTAACTCTCTCAATTTTTCTTTGGCTTTCTTGAATTGTTCAATGTAGATCTGCAACTAAAATTTCTAATTCTCAATATTCTTGTCAAGCTTATACCTTTCCATGCTTAATATATTTTCTCTTCAGTGATTAAACTTCCTTAAAAAGAGAACTAGCTCTGATACCAATTGGTTGGATAATGGAAATATGTGTACTAAAAGGGGAGGGGTGAATCACTACCCTTAAAACTTTTCAAACTGAATCTTTGTAAATATGAATATCACTAACTGACTGTATCAATTGCATGTAACATACATCCATAACATAAATGAAATGTAAATGCAAGTAAATTAATCAATAAACCATTCATGAAACTTCATACACATAACTCAAGTATTTTGGTATCGCAAAAACCCTTGTTAGAAGGTAAAAACCACAGTTGGGATGACACCCAAAATGCTTCACTACTACACTATCAAAGTTTTTGGTTAAGGCTACAAAGATTATGATCACTTCTAGTGATCTTACCTTGTTAGGAGTAACAATGAGATCATCTAGATCTACCTGGTTAAAGGATTTTAGCAACATAATCAAATGTGCACTTGGTTAACAGATTTACAATAGAACTATTAAGTTCACTCTATTAATAGATTTAAATTTTTTCTACAATGGCTAAAGAGTAACAATAGTATTGATCTATAAATATAAACTTAATCTTGCCTAATTTAGATCTCTAATGTACTTATCTATTATCACCTTAATTTGATTGATCTCCTCTATGAATACTGCTCAGTAGCCTTCTGTTCCTGATAACCTGAATGTTCCTTCAATGCTTGTCAATCATAACCCTATCTGATCTTCAGATGTCTTCTACTGTAATGACTACTACATGTGTGATACTTTTCAAAATGACATCCTTACAAATTTTATATTAAATTGATATTGACCTAATTAGGGTTTAGACTCTATCTTGGAAAACCTAAGATCAACGATAGAAATGAAAAACCTAGATCAAAATTACATAAGAATCATCAACAATTTAATGATTACATCTATATTAATTTTTTTTTGATCTTGGTAAACCATTTTCTTAATTGGTGTAAACCTTTTGCCTTGTAGTTTGTGCCATTCCAAACTACTATGTTGTTTCTTGTTTCACTCAGTGTATACTGCATTCATCGCTTGATAATTAATTGGTGCTTGATTCATATGAATGTTCGGTGACTACTGTGCTCAATACTTGGTAATCATCTAGCTTGATAAGAGTGCTCATTCAAAGTTGTGTTCTGTTAACTTAGTGATCTGCCTTGTGTTCTACTCGGTGTATAGGCTCTGTGTATTCACTGACTGTCCTGTCTTTTCTTCTTTATCAACTATATGACTGAATGATACTAATGACAACCATTAATTCTCTTTAGGAGTAACATTCTCATCTTCACTAGGTTCCCTTTTCCTTACCAAGGGTCTGAATGTCCCTTTTATGGGTCCATTGAATCTATAATACTTCACAATGTTTCCATCATTGTTGCACTTGTGACATGTAACTTTCCTTTAAGGTTTGATTTAACTGTAATCAATCTCCAATCTACAGAACCTTGTGATGTGTCCAAAGTTATTGCAATTGTAACAAACAATCCTCTTAGGTTTTCTATTAGGTCTCTTCACATCTTGCTTACTTTCCTCAAGCTTGTTTGCATCAGGTTGGTTGACCTATTTATCACCTACTTTCATGATTTCTTCTGGCTTACTAGTTTCCTTTGTTGGATACAATTGTCTGAAGGAGATTGTTGGATTAATTGTGTGTTGTCTTTGATGTCACACAAATGTCATATCAATTATCAAGCTCAGTCGGTCAGCAAAGCAGTTTCCAGCATTTATTGAGCTCAGTCAGTCTGCAAGTGGTTTTCAGTATCTACTGAGATATTTCGGGCGTCAAAGAAAAGTATGGTAGAAAAGAGTGTTAACCGAGCTTTCATGGTTATCAAAGGAAAGTTAGTGTTTACCGAGTTCACTCGGTCTCCAAAGGATGTTGCAAAATTCGCAGTGCTTATCGAGTTCTCTCGGTCACCAAAGGAAATCTCTTCGGATTAGTGTTTACCGAGCAAGGTCGGCCCAGTGAAGGATTTTGTTATTTTGAGAAATAAAGTTTGTTTATTCTAGCCGACTGTTGTAATGATTAGTAATGTTATTAGTGCCGACTTGACAATTTGAATGGACAATCTGAATGGTATATATAGAAGGTCAAGTTGTGAATTAAAAAGTGTGCAAGTAAAAAGAAGGAAAGTGTGAGCAAATTTTGAAGGATGATTAGATATCCTTGAAGAGCAGCAGAGATATATTTGATCAGGAAGGATCTAGTGAAGCAGAACAGAGATCTGTAATCAGCAATTTAGTTGCATCATTATTCAGGTCACTTCATTGTTACTTTCTTATCATTGTAGCAGTGATTTCAAAATCTCCTAACCGAGTTGGTTTAACAACCATTTTGTAAATCCTCTAACAAGGTGACAGTTCTATTGAATTGTTTCAAAACCTCTTACAAGGCCACTCCTAATAGGATGATTAAATCCTCTAACAAGTTAAAATGGGAAAGACTAGCTTTAAAAGTAAAAACTATCAGTCTGGCTTTAAAAGTAAAAACTATCAGTCTGAAGATATTTTGGATATTGTGCATACTGACTTATGTGGATCTATTGGAATTGAAAGCTATACTGGAGAAAAATTCTTTATTCTCTTTGTTGATGATTACTCTAGAATGATGACTATTATGTATTTAAGAGAAAAATCAGAAGCATTTGAGAAATTCAAATGGTATTTGGCAAGAGTAGAAAAGGAAACATGTAAAAGAATGAAGTGCTTAAGATCAGACAAAGGTGGTGAATTCATCTCCCATGAATTCAATAATTTCTGCATTGAAAGAGGAATCAAAAGACAGGTATCAGCTCCAAGAACTCCTGAGCAAAATGGAATAGCTGAAAGAAGGAACAGATCTATCATGGATTGTGCAAGGACTCTAATGATTGAAAAGAACATTGCTATGAAATACTGGAAGGAAGCTATTAGCACTGCAATTCATACCTTGAACTAAGTACAGTTGAGGAAAGACACATTCAAAACTCCTTATGAGTTATGGTATGGCTATAAACCTAATGTAAGTTACCTGAAAGTATTTGGTAGTAAATGTTACATCTTAAAAGAATCTAGAAAAGGAAAATTTGATGTAAAAAGTGATGAAGGAATATTTTTGGGATATTCTTGCAAAAGTAAAGCATATAGATGTCTGAATTTGTCTACTCACAAAATCATAGAAAGTGCACATGTGAAAGTTGATGAGTTTGCAGAAAAGATTGAAGAAGAAAGCAAAAAGGAACCAGAGGATTACAAAAGATTTGTTTACATTGAACCTAATACATTTCCAGACACATCTGTCAATAAGGAATCTACATCTACCGAGCCCAGTACAGTAACCGAGTCACAAGAAGAAGTTCAAACCAAGTCACAAGAAACCAAGTCTCAGCCTAAAGCTACCAAGCAAATATCTACCAACCCCGAGAAAACTGAACCTGAAGATGAAATTCAAGAAAATGACAATATAACTCATTCAAGAGGTAAGGAACCTATATTGGCCAAGTATGTTAAGAAGCATCATCCACCAGATCAGATTATTGGAAACAAATCAGATGGTACTATGACAAGAAGTAAACTGAAAGGTACATGTTTACTTGCTGATTTTGAACCTAGAAATGTTAAAAATGATTGGAAAATGAAAGTTGGATTGAGGCTATGAATGAAGAAATAGAACAAATAGAGAAAAACAAGACATGGACTCTTGTACCTAGGCCTAAAGACAAAAATGTAATTGGAATGAAATGGGTATTCAGAAACAAGCTGAATGAAGATGGTCAAGTATCTAGAAAAAAAGCTAGATTAGTGTGTAAAGGGTATTCTCAAGAAGAAGGTATAGATTATGGAGAGAATTTTTCTCCTGTTGCAAGATTAGAAGGTGTAAGAACTCTACTTGCATATGCAGCACATAAAGGATTTAAGGTATATCAGATGGATGTAAAATTTGCATTTCTCAATGGTATTCTTGATGAAGAAGTCTACATTGAGCAACCTGAAGGTTTTGTTGATCCAGACAAAAAGGATATGGTCTGCAAGCTACACAAAGCATTGTATGGTCTGAAACAAGCCCCTAGAGCATGGTATAAAAGATTACATAACTATCTTATTCAGATTGGTTTCAAAAGAGCTAATGATAACAATAGTTTATACATCAAAGAAGGACTAGATAATAGAATTGTTTTGGCAGAAATATTTGTGGATGATACTGTGTTTACAAGTAATGATGATCAGTGCAAAGAATTTTCAGAGCAAATGAACAAAGAATTTGAAATGTCTATGTTTGGTCAGATAATTTTTTTTGTTGGTCTTCAAATTCAGTAGAGCAAGAATGGTATCTACATTACTCAGTCTAAATACATCAAGGAAATACTTAAGAAGTTTGGTATGGAAGATGCAAAACTAGTTGGTACCCCCATGTGTATTGGACTAAAGCTTACAAAAGATGATGATTCAAAAGAAGTAGATCAGACCTTATACAGATCAATGATTGGAAAATTACAGTATGTAGTTCATACAAGGCCTGATATTGCCTTAGCAGTTGGTATAGTAGCAATATTCTCAGCAAAACCCAGAGAAAATCATATGATGGCAATCAAAAGAATCTTGAGATACTTGAAAGGAATTGAAGATTATGGCTTGTGGTATAAATTTGGAGGCAATCTGGACTTAAAAGGGTTTACTGATGCTGATTGGGTAGGAAACATTGATGATAGAAAGAGTACAAGTGGTGGAGCATTCTTTCTTGGCAAGAGGTTGGTATTTTGGACTAGTAAAAAGCAAAATTGCACATCCCAATCCACAACAGAAGCAGAATATGTTGCTGCAGCAGTAAACTGCTCTAACATTGTTTGGTTTAAATAGTTATTGGAAGGCATGAAGGTTGAGATCAAAGAACTAGTTGTTATATTTTGTGATAATACAAGTGCAATAAATATTTCAAAGAATCCAGTAATGCATTCCAAAACCAATCACATTGCTATAAAATATCACTTTGTCAGAGAATTGGTGCAGGACAAGGAAATCAGATTGGAATATATTCATACAAAAGAACAAATTGTAGATATATTCACCAAGCCACTACCTAAGGATGCATTCTTGTATCTAAGAGGTAAGTTAGGGGTCATTCCCCTATCCGAGGCTCACTAAATGAAGTTTTAGTGATGCATCAACGAGAGCATATTGAAGATCAGTCAGTTGATGTAGCTTAGTCAAGAAATCATTGCATATGAATCAATACTCAAGGTACATTGCTATTCACCTGGTATGTGTTGTCTTTGGCATGTGTTGTCAAAGAGGGAGAGTTTGCTGTCATATTTCAAGAAATTTCTTAAGATTTCTAAGAGGGAGAGTTTTCTTGGAGAGTTTTCAGTCAGAAAGAGAAGTTTCCTGACAGAGGGAGTTCTCATAGATGAGAATCAAAATGAAGCTAAGGATATGTTCCTTACTCTATGTTTTCTATGAAATTTCATTGTGCTATGACATGTTGTGTTGCCATCAATGCCAAAGAGGGAGATTGTTGGATACAATTATCTGAAGGAGATTGTTGGATTAATTGTGTGTTGTCTTTGATGTCACACAAATGTCATATCAATTATCAACCTCAGTCAGTCAGCAAAGTAGTTCCTAGCATTTACTGAGCTTAGTCAGTCTGTAGGTGGTTTTCAGTATCTACCGAGATATTTCAGGCATCAAAGAAAAGTATGGAAGAAAACAGTGTTAACCGAGCTTCCATGGTTATCAAAGGAAAGTTAGTGTTTATCGAATTCACTCGGTCTCCAAAGGATGTTGCAGAATTTGTAGTGCTTACCGAGTTCTCTTAGTCACCAAAGGAAATCTCTTCGGATTAGTGTTTACTGAGCAAGGTTGGCCCAGTGAAGGATTTTGTTATTTTGAGAAATAAAGTTTGTTTATTCCAGCCGATTATTGTAATGATTAGTAATGTTATTAGTGCCAACTTGACAATCTGAATGGACAATCCGAATGGTATATATAGATGGTCAAGTTGTGAATTAAAAAGTGTGCAAGTAAAAAGAAGGAAAGTGTGAGTGAATTTTGAAGGATGATTAGATATCCTTGAAGAGCAGCAGATATATATTTGATCAGGAAGGATCTAGTGAAGCAGAACAGAGATCTGTAATCAGTAATTCAGTTGCATCATTATTTAGGTCACTTCATTGTTACTTTCTTATCATTGTAGCAGTGATTTCAAAATCTCCTAACCGAGTTGGTTTAACAGCCATTTTGTAAATCTTCTAACAACGTGATAGTTCTATTTAATTATTTCAAGACCTCTTACAAGGCCACTCCTAATAGGGTGATTAAATCCTCTAACAAGGTCACACCTAACAGTGTGTTTTGTAACCTTTAACCAGGTTGGCTCCTAACAAGGCTCACTTCAGAAGAGTGAAAAATAGTAACTAGTTACATTGGTGGTTTTTCCCATATTGGGTTTCCATGTTAAATCTGGTGTCTCTTGTGTTCATGATATTTTCTTTATTCATGTATGTTAATCATTGATGAATGCTTAAGAATAGTTATAATTAATACTCACTGCAATAACTAAGTTTTCAGTATAACAACAATAAATGATTTAATAAAACATCTAAGGGATCTATGGTAATATTTTTGTGGTTAACTGATTCACCCCCCCTCTTAGTTACTCCATCTATATTTCCAACATCCTCTTCTTTCTCAACATTCATTTTCAAATTAGAATAACTTGGGCTTCTAGATCTTATGTCTGGTTTTCTACAATACTTCACCTTATGACCATAATTAAAGAAATTAAAGAAATAACTAGAAAATGGTTTATTACTACTTGTAACTTTACAATCTTGCTCCATTTGTCCTTTCTGATTGTATTCATGACACTTTTCATCTGAGGGTTTGGTCTATCCCTTCTGAGATCCTTTAGCTTTGGATCCATCTTTCTTAGGTGAGTCAACATTAATAACTACATCATCCTTATTTGGAGATACGCCTTCCACAAATCCAACTCCAGTCTTATCTCCAACTGGTTTGTGCATGTTAGACTATTCATCAATTTTGAAACTGTTGGAGATTTACCAGCAAGCCAGTGCTGATTGTATGTTTTTCATTGATGAAAACATATGGTAAGTAGCATACATGGAAGACTTATGCAGTAAGATTTGAGTATATGTAGCATGGACATGTTATCAACATGATATCATGGACATAGAGGTTAATTGTTAGAACAAATAGTTATGTAGTAGCTTGTGTCAACACTATTCCTGACAGAGTTATAGGAAGTGTTCTATGAGTGATTGTCTGTAAAGTCATCATGGAGCTTTATGCCTTTGGATATGTGAGGAAGACATGTTAGTGATGTTACAATCATGGACATAGAGTCTGATGATTAGTAGAAGTGAAGTTATGCAGTCGCAATTCACCAGTAGCAGTTTCCTGTGTTATTCAGAAGAGCCAACATAGATTATATTGGTTCAGGGGTTGCGCCTATCATTTTGGTATGCCCTCTTGGATTAAGGATTGGAGAAGAGTTAAGAATGTTTAGTTAAGAGTGCATGATGTAATTCATCTAGAGGAGAAAGTTTCAGTTACTTTGGTAGAGCCGACAGTGTGTAGCATGCATCTACATTTATTAATATTGGACAGGTCCCATATTGTGTTGCGTGCTTAGTAGAGTTGACAAAATTATTATTGAAGTATGTTATGGTTTCTCTAATATGATTTCAAGGTGGTTCTAATAGGTTGACTTGATTATATCACTTAGAGGAAAGATATTTATAGGAAGTCATTTATGATTGCTAAAGCATGGTTTTGAGTTGATTGTGAAGAGCAGAGCAAAGTGTGTGAAGTGTTGAGCTATTAGCAGAAGGTCTATGTGACCAAGTAAAGATTTTTTTCTATACATTGCAACTAATCCAAATAGCAGGTCTAAGCGCAGTTCACCAAGATCCAGATATAGTGTATATCTATTATTTAGAAGGTTGGAGCCTTCACCCCTTTGAGAAGTGTGCTCTCAGATAGTGCATCCTCACCCCTAATAGGGTTAATTGTAAAAGACTCCTAACAGGGTCCGACCCTTGACCAGGTCACTGTACTAAATGAATTGTAAAGACAACTCCTAACAGGGTTAAGGATCTTCTAACAAGGATCATAAAACACTAGTGTAGATTATTAGTGGGTGTCAATTCCCACCAGGGTTTTTACCTATTTGGGTTTCCCTGTAACCAAAATATTGGTGTTGTGTTCAAGTGTTCTTTCATTGTGTTTATGCTTTATGTTTAAGTATACTTAATTGGATAAAGAATTGAAACTTGTAGATAACTGATTCACCCCCCCCTCTCAGTTATCTCTTGGGACTATTCCTAACAATTGGTATCAGAGCCAAGTGCCTCAGAAAGAAATTTTAATAGCTTGAGGTTGATCAGATGGCATTCCTTAGAAAAGATAGTCTTAAGTTTGATGGAGAGAATTATCTTGATTGGAAGAACAAGATTATGACACATTTACTATGCATTGCTTTTGAAGTTTTTGAAGTGGCTATCAAAGAAGTTCAGATCCCCTCTCTAGAAGATCTAGCAAAGGATGATGCTTCTAGCAAGTAGAAGGATTTGTTCCATCAGAATTCAATAGCAAAAGAAGCCCTTATCAGTGCCCTATTTGATAGTGAGTTTTCAGAGATAAAAAAGGTAGACACACCATACAAGATATGGAAGCACCTAGAAGACATGTTTGAAGGAGATAAACAAGAAAAGAATGCACAAAGAAAGACATGGAAGAAAAAGTACAATACATTGGAGATGCCACCTAAAGAGAACATAAGAGCCTACAATCAAAGGATTAATGAAGTAGTTGCTGGAATAAAAAATAATGGTGGAGAAATCTTAGAAGAAGACATCATGGATAAACTGATGACTACATTAACACCAGAATATGAGAGCAATATAAAAATCATTGATGAGACTATGCAATTTTTAGAAAACTTCAAAAGAGAAACTTTAATCAGCAAGATTGCTGCATTTGAGATATCAAGTTTAAAGACAGAGCCTAAAAGTGAGACAGTCTTCAAAGCTTCGGTCCATGGTAAGAAATCCTTGAACACCTCTAGTAATTTTGATGATGATGATGAAGAAAAAGCTCTAGATGATTTCATTGCTATGATTTCTAAAAGAGAAAAGAAAGGAAAAGGAAAATATGAAGGTCAATTACCATTTAAATGCTTTTCATGTAATAAGATTGGTCACTTTGCATATAAGTGTCCTAAAAGAGTTAAAAAGTACAAGAATAACTACAAGCCTAAGTATAAAAAGGAATGTTACTATGTTGAAGATGGAGTATCAGATGAAGAATCAACAGAAGAGGAAATTGGATTCATTGCTCTTGAAGATGAAAAGAATTCACAAGAGTTAGCACTGGTTTCATAAGCTGACATTAGGACCAATTAGATCATTGACAGTGGTTGTTCACATCACATGACAGGAGACAAAGATAGATTTGTTCATTTATACTGATACAAAGGAAGCATGGTTAGATTTGGAGATAACACTCCTAAACCCATCATTGGTAGAGGAGCCATCACCTTGGATGGAAAGAATAGCACTGATGATATTCTTTATGTTGATAGTTTGAAACATAACCTACTAAGTGTTGGGTAGTTACTTGACAAAGGTTACAGGTTGGAATTCAATGGAAACAAGTGCATCATTAACAACAAAGAAGGAGAAATGATTGCATAAGGATCAAAGACTAAAGGTAATGTTTTTCAGCTTAATCTAGAAGCAAGTTATTTTGTTGCTAACGTAGATGATAGTTGGTTATGGCACAAAAAACTATGTCATATCAATTTTGATAACATAGTAAAGATTAGTAATGTTAAGGCAGTAAGAGACCTACCTAGTATAGCAAAGCTAGTTGATACTATTTGCAGGGAATGTGTGATGGGAAAGCATGTGAGAAATTCATTCAAAAGCAAGCATAATTCAGTAGAGAACAAGTTGGATCTAATTCATATAGACCTATGTGGACCAACTCAAACAAGATCATACTATGGTGAAATGTATTTCATTTTGTTTGTAGATGATTATTCTAGAATGATGTGGGTTGTGTTCTTGAAAGATAAGTCAGAAGCATTTGAGAAGTTCAAAATATTCAAAGCTAAGGTTGAGAATGAATCTGGACTAAAGATAAAATGTCTAAGGTCAGATAGAGGAGGAGAATTCACCTTTGACAGATTCTATGAGTACTATGAAGAACATGGCATAAAGAGACAGTTGAGTGTACCTAGAACACCTCAGTAGAATGGGATTGCAGAAAAAAGGAATAGGATCATCCTTGATATAACACGCACCATCATGATTGAAGGAAAAGTTGCTCACACCTATTAGAGAGATGCGGTTAATACAACAATCTATACAATCAATAGAATACAATTAAGGCCTGACGCGGACAAGAAACCTTATGAGCTATGGTTTGGTAATGTTCCCATAGTGAAATACTTTAGAATCTTTGGAAGCAAGTGCTACATCAAGAGGGATGAAGCAATAGGAAAGTTTGATGCAAGAAGTGATGAAGGTATTTTTCTTGGTTACTCTACTAAAAGTAAAGCTTATAGATGTTTTAACTTAAGATTGGAGAAGATCATTGAAAGTGCTCATGTTAAGATTGATGAAAAGTTTATGGTTCAAGAAAGATATCATGATTACTCACCTATGATTGAAGAAGAACCCAAACCTTCCACTAGTGAGATAGTTGTTGAAGAAATGTTTGGCAGTATTGATGTATTGTTCAATGACCCTAAAACAAGTGAAGAAGAAACTCAGAAGGAAGATGAGTCAGTATCACCTAAAGTTCCAAAGTATACATCTAGATATCACTCTAAGGATGACATCACTGGAGATCAGAGCAGAAAAGTCACAACAAGATCAAAAGAAAAGAATTTAGCAAGCAATGAAGTGATATGTTTACTATCTCAGATTGAACCTCTAAGTGTTGAAGATGCATGTAATGATTTATATTGACATGATGCTATGAAAGAAGAACTAGAACAGATTATTAAGAATGATACTTGGGAATTGGTCCCAAGACTTAGTGAAAATAATGTGATTGGAACAAAGTGGATATTTATAAACAAGATGAATGGAGATGGTACATTAGTAAGGAACAAAGCAAGGTTAGTATGTAAGGGATATGCGCAAAGAGAAGGTATTGGTTATTCAAACACTTTTGCACCAGTGAGTAGATTAGAAGCTATTAAGTTGTTTTTAGCTTTTGCAACATTCAAAAACTTTAAAGTTTATCAGATGGATGTTAAGTCAGCATTCTTGAATGGATAGCTAAAAGAAGAAGTATAAATTGAGCAACCAGAAGGATTCACCTTATCAGACAAACCTGATATGGTATGCAAATTGAAGAAAGCCCTCTATGGACTTAAGCAAGTCCCTAGAGCATGGTATGAGAGACTTGATGGATATCTAACAAAAATTGGATTCAAGAAAGGAACATATTGTAATCTATTCATAAGAGAGACATATGAAGGTCTACTACTTGTAGCTATATTTGTTGATGACATTATCTTTGGGGGTAATGACAAACTTAGTGTCAAATTTGCTAAGGAGATGCAGAGTGAGTTTGAAATGAGCATGATTGGACCTATCAAATACTTCTTGGGATTAAATGTGCAGTAGACAGAGAAAGGTATTTTCATTAATCAGTCAAAATATGTGAAAGAGATATTGAAGAAGTTCAAGATGGATGATTGAAAACCAGTGGGTACACCCCTATGATAACATGATGCAAGCTTACAAAAGAAGATGATTCTCCATCGATAGATACAACACTATAGAATTCTATGATTGGTAAACTCATATATCTTACTCAAACTAGACCAGACATTTCTAATGCATTTGGCATAGTTGGAAGATTTGCAGCAGAGCCTAAACAAAGTCACCACATGGCAGTAAAGAGAATATTTAGATATTTGTAGGGCACTATAGATTATGGTCTATGGTATCCTAACTTGGAGAATGTTGAGCTTCATGTTTATATAGATGCTGATTGGGCATGATGCATTGATGATAGAAAGAGTACATCAGGTGGAGCAGTGTTTCTTGGTGATAGGCTTGTCACTTAGACAAGCAAGAAGAAAATTTTTATTTCTCAGTCAACAATAGAAGCTGAGTATGTTGCAATAGCCCTGAATTGTTCCACAATTGTTTGGATCAAATAGATGATAAAGGACTTTGGTATTCAGATTGATTATCCTATTACTATTCATTGTGATAATACCAGCACTATCAACATGTCAAAGAATCCAATGATGCATGCAAAGACAAAGCACATAGAGATCAAGTATCACTTCCTTAGAAAGAAAGTGACAAAAAAAGAAGTCAAATTGGATTATGTGAGTATAAAGGAAAAACTAGCAAATATATTCACAAAGCCCTTACCAAAGGATACTTTTGAGTATCTCAGGGAGAAGTTGGGAGTAATTCCCTTCCCCGATTCTGCTTAGAGAAAGAGGAAAGTGCATCAGTCCTCAGGGACTGGTGGATGGTTGACTACTCTACTTCAGGAGTAGTACTAGAGCTTAAATGTTTTACATCCTTTTCCATTGATGTCAAAGGGGGAGTAATATAAAGTCATGAAAAATAGAAGTAAAGAAGGAGTAATATACTAAGGGGGAGCAATATTCAGTCATGAAAGCAGTTCAGTTCAGAAAATGGAGAATGTTGGAATATTATAATAGATGGAGGATTCATTCTTGGGGGATTTTTGATGAGGAAATGGAGAATATTATAAAAGAATTGTTCATTTGGATTGGTGGTGTTTTTCATTCCATATGTTGCCATCAATGCCAAAGGGGGAGATTGTTAGAGATTTGCTAACAAGCCAATGTTGACTGTATGTTTGTCATTGATGACAACATATGGTAAGTAGCATGCATGGAAGACTTATGTAGTAAGATTTGAGTATATGTAGCATGGACATGTTATCAGTATGATATCATGGACACAGAGGTTAATTGTTAGAATAGACAGTTATGTAGCAACTTGTGTCAATAGTGTTCTTGACAGAGTTATAGGAAGTGTTATGTGAGTGATTGTCCGTAAAGTAATCATGGAGCCTTGCACCTTTGGATATGTGATGAAGACATGTTAGTGATGTTACAATCATGGACATAGAGTCTGCTAATCATTAGAAGTGAAGTTATGTAGTCGCTATTCACCAGTAGCAATTTCTTGTGTTTATTTAGAAGAGTTGATAGAGATTATATTGGTTCAGGAGTTGTGCCTATCAT
The DNA here is from genome assembly GCA_027943335.1 of Chamaecyparis obtusa. Lineage (NCBI taxonomy): Eukaryota > Viridiplantae > Streptophyta > Pinopsida > Cupressales > Cupressaceae > Chamaecyparis > Chamaecyparis obtusa. The sequence continues at coordinate 330,275 of BSBK01000044.1, forward strand.
TTTGGTATGCGCTCTTGGATTAAGGATTGGAGAAGAGTTAAGAATTTTTAGTTAAGAGCACATGATGTAATTCATCTAGAGGAGAAAGTTTCAGTTAATTTGGTAGAGCTGACAGTGTGTAGTGTGCATCTACATTTATTAATATTGGACAGGTCCCAGATTGTGTTGCATGCTTAGTAGAGCTCACAAAATTATTATTGGAGTATGTTATGGTTTCTCTAATATGATTTCAAGGTGGTTCTAATAGGCTAACTTGATTATATCATTTAGAGGAAAGATATTTATAGGAAGTCATTTATGATTGCTAAAGCATGGTTCTGAGTTGATTGTGAAGAGCAGAGAAAAGTGTGCAAAGTGTTGAGCCATCAGCAGAAGGTCTATGTGACCAAGTAAAGATTTTGTGCTATACATTGGAACTGATCCAGACAGTAGGTCTAAGCACAGTTCACCAAGATCCAGATATAGTGTATATCTATTATTCAGAAGGTTGTAGCCTTCACCCCTTTGAGCAGTGTTCTCTCAGACAGTGCATCCTCACCCCTAATAGGGTTAATTGTAAAAGACTCCTAATAGGGTCTGACCCTTGACTAGGTCACTATACTAAATGTATTGTAAAGAAAACTCCTAATAGGGTTAACGATCTTCTAACAAGGATCATAAAACACTAGTGCAGATTATTAGTGGGTGTCAATTTCCACCGGGGTTTTTACCTATTTGGGTTTCCCCGTAACCAAAATATTGGTGTTGTGTTCAAGTGTTCTTTCATTGTGTTTATGCTTTATGTTTAAGTATACTTAATTGGATAAAGAATTGAAACTTGTAGATAACTGATTCACCCCCTCCCCCCCCTCTCAGTTATCTCTTGGGACTATTCCTAACAGAAACTATTCTGATGAAGTTTCTTAATGTGTTCCTTTTCTTCTTCAAGTTCACCAATTGCCAAGATATTGTATTTCTCAATCTTTTGATATTTTTCTTTAATTTCTTCCAACTACAATTCAAGTCTTGTTTCCTTTGTCTTCTTTGATTATAACTCATCTTCCATTTTCCTTTTTTCATCTTTTTATTCATCAAGCTCCTTAATCAGATGTAGCTTTGAGATCTCATTTTCATCCTTGAGTGCTTCATTTTCTTCCTTAAGATTTTTATCCTATTTTGAATTAGATGGTTCTTTGTCTAGTTCACCTTGAATTTTGACAAGTTCTTCCCTTAGACTTCTTGCATGATTGAAATACTCCTTGAGTTTCTTGATGAAATCATTTGTCCCTCTTAACTTGAATTTTTGATCTGCATTATCTGCATTAGACTAATCAAGATCTTCCAGTGCTACTTCATAGTTCTTTAAACTGCTAAAACCCATCTAGATCTCCCTTAAGATGTTAGGCTTTTCTTCCAAGGGTGTGATACTCTGATACCAATTGTTATGATTAAGTGATACTAAGAGCGGGGGGGGGGGGTTGAATCAATATCACAATAATTTATACTCTTTCTTAATCAATTAAAAATGACAAAGTTAATCCAATAATCCACAATAAATATACACACACAAGAGTACTCATAACACCATAATTTATTTTTGAGGAACTATCCAAGGGAAAACCCTTGTGGGGATGGTACCCACAAATATCTGCACTATAAGTATTGTGACCCTGTTAGGAGTTCTAGCCTTGTTAGGAGCTAAGTATTACAATAAGAAGGTCCTTGTTAGAGGACTAATAAACCCTGTTAGGGGTATACAAAAGTTGTGGATGCTGCACTTACAAAATTGAACTTCCTATCCAGTATTACAAAATACAATACAATAATTACATGAGAACTTCACTTCTACATATCATGCAATCTTTGTTCTCACTCTCCTCTCAGCCTGCACTTTGCTGATCATATTTGCATCCTCTATGACACATTACAAATATAAAATATCATCACATAATTACCCCCGATTAAGAGTATAATCCTCGGAGTTAGCCTTCTACCATGTCCTTAGATATTTACAAAATAAAAATTACATTGTTCAGTTTTTCCCACATTACAATATCATTGGGCCCTCAACAAATACAAAATGCCAAAATATAAGTCAACCAAAACTTATACTTCTTCACTTTCCTTGTTGCACTATTTCCTGTCTTCACATGTACTTAGAGATCTATATCTCTATCATCTCGCATCCAAAATGCTTTCAATCTTGCCTGAGTATCCTCCATACATCTGTCTACCCAAATATAAATTTGCATATCTTAACTCTATCTGTACCATGTTCGCTAACCAAAATACTGAGACTTTCTGCCAGTAACCGACTATGGACTTAGGCATTTTTCACTTCATTGATTATAAAAATAGTATTATAATTCCTTATGATGATCTGAGGGCTTTGTTGCCAATAATGAAAACATTCATGTGCTCATATGTTAGCCACTTACCAATAATAATTATAATTAATTAATTATTTCTTCTAAAATTATGATGTAGGAGCATCTTGGGGTAGTTGGAAATCCTGTATCAACCAAAAATATGTTTCAGTTTGGTTTTGTATTTCTATTGTATCTTGGTTGGAGACCTGATATTCTTGGTTTCTTTGTGTTAGTTCTCAATTGTAAGATTGTTTGGCTTCACTGATAGAGCTCAGTGGTTGGTAGTCACTTCGGTGGCGGCTCTTGGTTGGGAGTCTATTTGGATTCACTGAAAAACTCGGTGACTCGATGTTCTGGTTGCTTGGTGAAAGATTTTGGTGCTCGGTTACTAATTGGGTCTCAGTGTTATGTTACCGATTGGTACTAGCGCTTGGTGCTCTTGCTAACTGGCTTGTTTATTTTGATGAATCAGCTTGGCCCACTGGTGCATTTAATTTGGGTCATGCTACTTGAGTTATGGATTGACCATTGGATGTGTGGGGACCTAAACTTGGCATGTTGTATTCTTCTATGTGGATCTGATGACCATTTGAAGGCTGACATGAAGAAATATATTTCATAAAATGCTATGTTGAGAGTTGACTAATATTTTTTAATTAATTATTGCTGTAAAGCTGACTTGTGGTTGATTAGTATATAAGAAAGGTTTGGGTAGTGTTTAGAGGGGATAGGAAAGGGAGTAGTAGAGGATATTCTAATCTGAGAGCATAATTCAATTAGTTATTCTAAGTGTAGAAGAGCTAGTATTATTTTGCAATAAGGAGATTACTGGGAGTCTTGCGAGCTCAAGTTTAGATGTGCCTTTGTATTCCAACCAATTGTTGTTATTAGAGATCTGGGCTAGCTAGCGAAAATTGGATCATTGTAGATCTTGTTGTAATTCTGATGTAATTGGCCATAACCAGGAAGGCCTTACAACCTGACATGTTTCTTGTAAGCTCATTTATTAATGAATTAATGTTGAATTATTAATAAGAGATTTTTGTGTATTGTGTTTTCTATTGTGTGACTTTGGTCGCTTCATGTTTGGACTTCCCCTATGGGGATTTTCTAACCATGATTGTGTTAGGTGGTATTAGATTGAAGTTTGATCTTGTACAAGAGAATTTGACCTTGTTGAGACAAAGCTTGATTGGGTTGATCCATGCAAAAGTTGAGTTTCCTTCAAAGATCCGAGTTGCAGATCTGTGTCCCTAAACTTGTGAAATCTTTTCTGATTGTTCATGAAAAGTAGAAAGTTATGATCTAACTTGCAGATAGTTTAGCAGTCATCACAAGGTGGTCAGATTAGGGTTTGTTGCAGAGGGTTTTTAAAACTCTTTGGAGATGCCTCAGAGAATATTGGACCCTAGGGAGATTGAAGATCGAGGATAATAGATTAATTGAAATCAGGTGTCAGATCTGAGTTGATGTTAGTGAAAAATGAAATGGTCACTGAGATTATGAGGGTTATTGTTGGTATGCCATGGAATCTTAGAACTAATTATGGTTATGAGGAAGCTTTTAAAGATTTTCAAGTTGCTGGATCTAGTGGTGATGACAAAGCTGACCGGATGGATAGATCTTTTGGAGATAGAACTGATTGGTTGCAAAGACATATAGCTCGGTTGAGTACAACTTACCGAATGGAGGTTTCTAATTTCTCAGGTACATTAACACTTGAGGACCTGATTGATTGGATCGGTGAGTTGGAAGATTACTTTGAGCTAGAAGACTTTGGAGATTCTCTTAGAGTGAGGTTGGCATAAAAAAATTTGAAAGGACATGCTGCATTATGGTGGAAATAATTATAGAGAGACAAAGAGGAAGAAGGTGAAATGAAGATCAATCGGTGGAGGTTGATGGTGGAAAAATTGAAAGCTAGGTTCATCCTTGTTGACTATGAACTTGAGTTATTTAAGAAATTGTAGAATCTAAAACATAAGGAAATGATTGTGGAAGATTATAATGAAGAGTTTTATAAGTTAGCGATTTGGTTTGGGCATAGAGAAACTTCTTAAGAAAAGGTGGCAAGGTATGTTAATGGTTTGAAATTCAATATCTAGGATGATATTAGTTGTTATAATAACTGAGAGGGGGGTTGAATTAGTTAAATCATTTATCATACAGTCCCAATCTCTCAGATGTACCTTACAAAACAATTTCAATAATTTTTACAGCTTAGTAACATAAAATCTCAATCTATCTGTTCACTTTACCAAATACCAATAATTATCCAAATTGTGATTACTGACTAAGTCAACTATGCAGTATGTAAAGTATGATAGAAAAAAATCATAACAAATAACACATAACATAATGATTTAACTTTGAAACTCTGCTAAGGGAATAACCAGCTGGGACTGGTAACCCAAAATAATTCACTATTCTAAAGTGAGCTCGGTAAAGAGTCAACCCTATTAAAGGTTACAATGCACACTATTAGGTGTGACCTAGTTAGAGGATTTATCACTAACAATTAACTTTTGACCATCATTCACTATGGGGTCAACAAGATAACACTTTACATTCAATGAATGTCATAGGATAGTATAATAAGACTATTAAGTCCACTCAATTAAGAGATTTTTTGAGTCAATTGTTAAAATGATATAGTACTGATATGATTCAAATACAACTCAATTACAAATATTTAGATCTATTCTATGCTCATAAAATCCTCTAATCATTAATCAATTCACTTCCTCAATATTTCTCAACTTACTTCACTCGGTAAATAGTTCTCTGATGCTCGGTAATGCCTGCAGCTTGGTTATTTCTATAACTAGTTTGATTAGGAATGCATGAATAAAATCTTCACAATCTCCTTTTTTCCTAGCATGTTTCAACAATGAAACTCATATCTCTTAAATAGACAAGTAAACCATTTTCATATCAGCCATCATATTTTGCCTCATAATCTCCTTCGTCCATTTTTCCACTTAAACCTTTCTCGACAGATGTGTCCTTAACACGTTTCAATTTCATCCTTTAGATCATCTCTAAATTATGTTAGCCATGGATCTCATAACTAACTTCATCCTTTACTCGAAATCATAACAATATCCAGCTCATCAATTTCAATCGACTATTCTTAGCATTTAATATTTTCATCCATACTCAGTTAATACTAAAATGCGTCAGTGATAACTAACTTGGTTATTACTGTCACTTGGTATACACTGCACTAGCTCGGTGTATACATAAGTCTTCAATTACCGACCACATTGACTTCTTCAATTCAAATATCTTCTTTATAATAGATTAATGTAACATGCTCAAGTCAATAATATAAATCCATAGACTCATCAATAAGTTACCCAATGTTTACCTTATCCTTATCTATCATATCCATCTTTTTCTTATGTAGATATCTCATTTCTTCATCTTTTCTTCCTTTTATAGATGTTCAGATGTTTGTAACTATCATGATAAGTATTGCCGAAACTTAGTTGACATCAATGACAACATATTGACTGATTTAATCATTGTACATATCACTTCAGTAGCTCAGTGATCTCTAATCACTGTTCCTTCAACTCATCTAGATATTCAATCAGTTGTAGATCATCAATCTCTCCCTTTGACTTTGATGGCAACACAAGCAATATGAAAATATGCCAAACACATACCAAACATGTATTCTAAAACTATGTAAGTAAATGTTGTAGCTCGGTAAGCTCTCCCTAGCTTGATATTTAATATGTTTAATCACTATGAAACAAAATAGCATTTCATGTAGACTATCCCTATAGATTTGATCTTTTCAGTTCTCAGATTCTTTCTCCCATATATGTTCTTAGCAACAAATATTCCAATATGAAGTCTCTCTCCATATTTTTTTTCTCACTAACTGATTTTTCAAATTCAGTCTCTCTCCCTTAGACAACAATGCAAAAGAAAATAAATATCTCTTCAACAGCCAAGTAATTCTCTGTTGTACGGTCTAGATCAAGTACCTTCATGTACTGATAAAAAATTCCTGTTCTAGCTTCTACAATCTTTCACAACATTAGAAAAACTAAAGTGTGAGATATGTGTGTCAACATGAATGATCTTCTGATAAAGTATAGGTTGATGCAACCTCCTGATAACCTTAGTGACTAATAGATAGGGGACAGACCCCTAGTCTAGTCCTCAAATATTCAAATGTGTCCTTCGGTAAGGGTTTGGTAAAAATATCAGCAAGTTGTTCTTTAGATGTTACAAATTCTAGTTTCACTTGCTTCTCTTGAACTCGTTCCCTTAAGTAGTGATACTTAATAGATATATGCTTTGTTTTTTAATGCATCATAGGATTCTTGGAAATATTTATAGCACTAGTGTTGTCACAATATATAATCACTAGGTCAATGATTACCTCATTCATTTCTTCCAAAACTTGTTTAATCCAAGCCATATTTGAACAATTTGCAGAAATAACAACATACTTTGCTTCAACATTAGACTGAGAAATGCATGCTTTTTTCTTTCTTATCCAAGTCACAAGCCTTTCTCCTAAAAGGAATGCTCCACCAGTTGTGCTCTTCCGGTCATCAATGTTTCCAACCCAATCTACATCTCTATAAATTCAAAATTAAAATTTGCCTTCCATTGTGTACCATAAACCATAGTCTTATGTCTTCTTCAAGTATCTCAAAATTTTTTTAACAACAACCGTATGTGAATCTTTAGGATTGGCAGAAAATCTTGCCACAATCCCAAATGCATGTGTTATATCAGGCCTACTATGTACCACATACATCAGTTTTTCAATCATAGATCTGTACAATGTCTGATTTACTTCTGTAGATTCATCATCCTTTGTCAACTTACATCCTATTACTATCAATGTTCCTACCGGTTTTGAATCTTCCATGCCAAAAGTCTTTAACACTTCTTTAATGTATTTTGATTGAGTGATGAAAATCCCATCATTCTGTTGTATAATCTGCAAACCTAGAAAGAATTTAATCTCTCCTAACATTGACATCTCAAATTCCTTTCTCATTTCATCAACAAAAGATTTTCAAATCAGATCATGTCCACCAAAGATTATATCATCAATAAATATTTCAGCAATCAAAATATTATCATCAGATTCTCCTTTCATATATAAATTACTATTTTCACTAGTCCTCACAAAGACAATACTGATAAGATAAGCATGTAGTCTTTCATACCATGCTCTTGGTGCTTACTTCAGTCCATACAAAGCTTTGTACAATCTACATACCATGTTCTTATGATTTGGATCAAGAAAACCTTTTGGTCATTCTATGTAGACCTCCTCAATAATTCTATTCAGAAAAGCCGATTTCACATCCATTTGATATAATTTGAATCCCTTATGTGCATCATATGCAAGTAGTATATGAACTCCTTCAAGTCTAGCAATAGGTGCAAAGGTTTCACCATAATCTATACCTTCTTCTTGTGCATATCCCTTGCATACAAGTCTTGCTTTATTCCTAGTGACCTCACCATTTTCATTTAACTTGTTCCTGAAAATCCACTTAGTACCAATTACATTTTTATCTTTTGGTCTGGGTACTAATGTCCATGTCTTATTCTTCTCAATCTGTTCAATTTCCTCATTCATAGCCTTAATCGATTCCTCATTTTCAAGTGCATCCCTAATATTCTTAGGTTCAAACTCACAAACTAAGCATGTGTTATGTCTTAACTTACTTTGGGTCATCATGTCATCTTTCTTATCTCCAATGATTTGATTCTACAGATGGTGTCTTCTAAAAAATCTTGCTAGCACTTGTTCTCTTCTTTGCTCATCATTCAGTTTAGGTTCATTTTCCTATTTGGTAGCTTCTTCTTAGTTCTCAGTTTTCATTTGCTGATTCTTGGTAGCATTTTCCTGATGCTTGGTAGACTCAACTTGTGGCTTTGGCACATAACCTAGATCTTCAACATATGTAAACATACCATAGTCTTCCAGTTCCTTTATGCTTTCTTCATCATTCTTTTTAGCAAACTCATCAACTTTTACATTAGCACTTTCTATCATTTTATTAGTAGCCTTGTTCAAACATTTATAAGCTTTAATCTTAGTATAATATCCTAAAAATATTCTTTCATCACCTTTAGAGTCAAATTTACCATTCCTATCATATTTCAGAATATAACACCTACTACCAAAGATTCTAAAATAACTTACATTCGGTGTATATCCAAACCATAACTCATAAGGTGTCTTGTTCATGTCTTTCCTCAGTTGAACTTGCTTCAAGGTGTATACTACAATGATAACTTCCTCTCTCTATTACATTTGTGCAACATTTTTCTCAATCATCAATGTTCTGGCACAATCAACAATAGATCGGTTCCTCCTTTTAGCAATCCCATTCTGTTGCGGTGTTCTAGGTGCAGAAACCTATCTTTTGATTCCATGCTCATTACAGAAATTAGTGAATTCATTAGAAATAAAATCACCTCCTCTATCAGATCTTAAGCATTTCAATTCTTTTTTGTTTTCTTTTTCAAATTTAGCCTTATACCATATAAACAATTTGAATGCCCCAAATTTTTCTTTTAAGAACATGACTGTCATCATCCTAGAGTAGTCATCAACAAATAAAATAAAATATTTGTCACCATAGTATCTTTGAGTTCTCATAGGACCACATAAGTCGGTGTGTACCAACTCCAAAATACCTTTAGATGAATAGTCTTTACTTTTAAAACTAGATTTGGTCATCTTTCCTTTTTGACATTGATGTCACATAAAATGATTAGGTTTGGTTAGACTTGGTAAACCTCTAACTTTTCTCTTTCTACTGATCTTAATCATGTTATCAAAGTTTACATGACATAGCCTCTTATGCCATAACCATACATCTTTATTCTTCACCAGTAAACAAGAAGTTTCAGCATTGTCAAGATAGAATAAATTACCTTTTGATTGTCCTCCAGTACTGACAAGCTTTCTATTTTCATCATAGATTTTCACTTTCTTGCTTTCAAATGCAACTTGGTGACTTGAGTTATTCAGTTGTGCTACACTCAACAAATTTTAGTTAAGTCCTTTTACCTAGTATACATTATCACATCTAATTCTATTATTCAATAAGATAGACTCTTTTCCTTTCAGTTGACAAGATGTATCATTTCTCATTTTCACTGATCCTCCATTATAATGCTCATGATGTTCAAACTTATCTTCATCACCAGTGATGTGATGTGTACAACCACTATCAATGATCCAAGTATCATTCTTACTAACTTTATAAATAAGGGCTATTTCTACATACCTTTCCTCCTCTTCTGAATCATCTTTGATTGAAACAAATACCACTTCAATTTCAACATCAGTGTCAGTGGTATCATCTTCATTTTATCCTACAAGGTAACATTCCTTTTCACCTTGATCTTTGTAATCTCAGTTGTCTCTGTTGTAGTGTTGGTTTCCTCTGTTATTTCTTCTACCAAACTTTCCATCACTAGATCGGTCATTGTCTTTATCTTCCTATTTCCTGTTAGGACATCTAGAAGCAATATGGCCAATCTCTTTACAATTAAAACAAGCTAAAGGCGACTTTACCTTATACCTTCATTTACCTTTTTGAAGTCTCCAAGCCATAAGTTCTTTAAGCTCATCAAGCTCATCTTTGCTGTCATTGTCACTTTCATTCTTTATATTATGCTTACTGCTAGATTTACCAATCTTAAGAGATGACATAAAAGCAGTCTCAACACTCAGTACAACACTATTGTCATAATTATTTATCTCAAAAGTAGTTAACTTTCCAATCAGACTATCAAGAGTAAGACTGATATTAGGTGCAGACCTCATTTCATGAATAGTAGATATTTTGATTGCATAGAGAGGAAACAAGGTTCTCAGTATCTTACTTACCACAGTATCCTCAGAAATAGTACCTCCTACTCCTTGGATAGCATTGTCTACCTCTTTGATTTAGTTTGCATATTGTGTGATGTTCTCACCTTCCTTCATCTTCATGTCATCAAATATGCCTCTCAAGCTTTCAGCTCTAGCTCTCATTACATTCACATCACCACCTTAAACTATAGAAATTTTATCCCACATTTGCTTCATTGTAGTGCAATCCTTGACATCCTCAAATTCAACATCAGATAGAGCAGCAACAGTCTCTATCATAGTAATATTGTGTTCATGTCTCTCTCTCAACCGATCAAGAGTCAAAGGTCCAACATTCGATTGTAAGTAGCCATTGTCAAGTAAATGTATAGCAGATTCTCTGATTCCAGATATGTAAAGCTTCATCCTACTTTGCCATGTGGAGAAGTTATCTTTGTTCAGCTTAGGCACTTCTCTCTTATACATCTTGTGATCTTTTTTCCTTAAAAATTGCCTCCAAGCAACCAATACACTTTGATACCAATTGTTAGAATAACTGAGAGGGGGGGGGGGGGGGGTGAATCATTTAAATTAGTTATCCTACAGTCCCAATCTCTCAGATGTACCATACAAAACAATTTCAAAAAATTTTCAGCTTGGTAACATAAAATATCAATCTATCTGTTCACTTTATCAAATACTTGTAATTATCCAAACTGTGATTATCGACTAAATCAACTATGTAGTATGTAAAGTATGATAGAAAAATAATCATAACAAATAAAACATAACATAATGATTTAACATGGAAACCATGCTAATGGAAAAACCACCTGGGACCGGTAACCCAAAATAATTCACTCTTCTGAAGTGAGCTCTGTAAAGAGCCAACCCTGTTAAAGGTTACAATGCACACTGTTAGGTGTGACCTGTTTAGAGGATTTATCATTAATAGTTAACTTTTGACCAACATTCACTATGGGGTCAACAAGATAACACTTTACATTCAATGAATGTCATAGGATAGTACAATAAGACTGTTAAGTCCACTCGGTTAGGAGATTTTATGAATCAATGGTTAAACTGATATAGTACTGATCTGATTCAAATACAACTCAATTACAAATATTCAGATCTATGCTATGCTCATAAAATCCTTTGATCATTAATCAATTCACTTCCTCAATATTTCTCAACTTACTTCACTCGGCAAATAGTTCTCTGATGCTCGGTAATGTCTGCAGCTCAGTTCTTTCTGTAACTAGTTTGATTAGGAATGCATGAATAAAATCTTCACGTGAAATATTTGCAGTCTTCCCGGTATGTTTCAACAATGAAATTCATATCTCTTAAATAGACAAGTAAACCATTTTGATATCAGCCATTAGATTTTGCCTCATAATATCCTTCGTCCATTTTTTCGCTTAAACCTTCCTTGGCAGATGTGTCCTTAACACATTTCAATTTCATCCTTTAGATGATCTTTGAATTATGTCAGCTGTGGATCTCATAACTAACTTCATCGTTAACCTTGAAATCATAACAGTATCCAGCTCATCAATTTTAGTCATTTGTTCTTAGCATTTAATGTTTTCATCCATACTCGGTTAATACTGAAATGCGTCGATGATAACTAACTCGGTTATTACTATCACTCGATATACAAAAGTCTTCAATTACCGACCACATTGACTTGTTCAATTGAAATCTCTTCTTCATAATAGATTAATGTAATATGATCAAGTTAACAATATAAAGCCATAGACTCATCAATAAGTTACCCAATGTTTACCTTATCCTTATCTGTCATATCCATCTTTTCCTTATGTAGATATCTCATTTCTTCATCTTTTCTTCCTTCTACATATGTTCATATGTTTCTAACTATCATGATAAGTACTATCAAAACTTAGTTGACATCAATGGTAACATATTGACTGATTTAATCATCTTACATATCACTTCAGTAGCTCGGTGATCTCTAACCACTGTTCTTTAGTTCATCTAGATATTCAATTAGTTGTAGATCATCAATTGGTATGTTGAAGATTGGTTCAATTGAGGATGCATATCAATATGCCCTGAAGGAAGAAGAGAAGCTAAAGAGAATAATTAATGGTAATCCCCAAGGGAAGGAAAAACAAGAATAGTTTGTGAAAGACAAAGCAAAAGTTGAAGATGAAACAAACCCTATTGAACCAAGGAGAAGAATACGCATAGGTGGACTCAAGGGTAGTTTTTATAATTGTGTGAAGAAAATTGATCATTTGAATGTTCCCATAAGAAGCTCGGTAATAGATGGAATGTTGTGGTGAATGAGAATATATAGAATGTGTTGGAAAAATGGTCAGCACTCCCCTCGGGATTTATGACATGGCTTAACCACCTCTTGTATCTTCTATAAGTCTAGTGGTTGTATCGGGCATTAACAGGTCGATCTTTGGTGCAACAAAAACCACTACTTGTAAAAAGTGGTATCAGAGCTTGGTCACAGGTTCGAATCCCCTCAGGTAACCCTGAGGGGGAGATTGTTGGCAAAATGGTTAGCACTCCCCTTGAGATTCGTAACATGGCTTAAATGCCTCCTGTGTCTTCTATAGGTCTAGTGGTTGTATAGGGCATTAACAAGTCAATCTTTTGGTGCAACGACAACCACTACTTGTAATAGAATGAACCCAAGGTGGAGTCAAAAAACTTTCTGGTTCAAAGAACATTGATCAGTACTAAGGTGGAACCTTGTTAGAGGAGGAATTTGTTTAGAACTTGGTGCAAGTCAGGAGGTAAACTTTGTAATGTGATTGTAGACAATGGAAGTACTGATAACCTTATTGCCAAGGAGATGATTTAGAAATTCAGTTTGAAGAGGGTGAGACATCCTTATCCTTATAAGATTAGTTGGGTACAAGATGAACATTCTTTAGAGGTAAGGGAGAAATGTTTTGTTGATTTTCAGATTGGAAAATATGTTGATCAGGTGTTATGTGATATTGTGGACATGAGTTCTAGTCACATATTACTTGGTAGACCTTGAGAGTATGATTGTAAGGCTATACATGATTGTGTCAAGAATGTATTTACTATTGAGAGGTATGGAAAATTTTTTTCCTTGATACCTTTGTAGGATACAACACTCGGTAAGATGAACTTGAGTTTTGGTAGGAAGAGTGAATTGAAGGTTTCTGAAAGGATTGGTGATCAGAATGGAAGACAAACCTATAGCATACCAAGGAAGGATTTAAAAAGGAAAAGAAAACATAAGTGGAATCAAGGAAAATATGTTGTGAACTTAGAGGACATGTATATCAAAAACTAGTTCTAGATTTATGTGTTGAATGCTGAAAGATGTTTGTTGAGCTGCTGAGAACATCTTTTTGCACTTGGGGTGTCTGATGTAGGAGCATCCCAGGGTAGTTGGAAATCTTGTATCTACCAAAAATATGTTTGATTTTGGTTTTGGATTTCTATTGTATCTCACTTGGAGACTTGAGATTTTCGGTTTCTTTATGGTAGTTCTTGGTTGTAAGCTTGTTTGGCTTCACCAATGGAGCTCAATGGTTGGTATTCACTTTGGTGGTGGTTCTCGGTTGGGATTATGCTTTTCTTCACCAATGGATTCAGTGACACAGTGTTCTGGTTTCTTGATGAAAGAGTTAAGTGCTCGGTTATCGACTGGGTCTTAGTGTTATGTTACCGATTGGTATTGGGACTCGATGCTCTTGCTGACTGACTTTTTTATTTTGATGAATCGACATGGCTGACTAGTGCATTTAATTTGGGTCATGCTCCTCGAGTTATGGATTGATTGTTGGACATGTGTGGACCTAAAATTGGTGTGTTGCATTCTTCTATGTGGATCTAATGACCGTTTGAAGGCCAACATGAAGAAATATATTTCATAAAGGCTATGTTGAGAGTGTTAGGAATAATAGTCCATAATGCAACTGAGAGGTGGGGTGAATCAGTTGTATGATAGAATATTAAACTTTAAACTTTGAATAGCAGCAATATTAAATCCAATGAACACAGTGAATGCCAACACAACAACATAATATTTTGGTCTCGGAGAAACCTTGTTAAAGGTAAAAACCTTAGTGGGAATTAGCATCCAAAAATGATGTACTAAGAGTATAGTATCATTGTTAGAAGATCTAGCCCTGTTAGGAGCTTATTGAAACAATACAGTACACAGTCCTTGTTAGAGGACAAACCCCGCTAGGAATCAAGAAAGAAGGGTGGGCTCACTGCCCAAAGAAGGTTAAATCCACCTTCAGAACTCACTGTTTGCAACACAAGTGTATATGAAGAAACACACAATCTTTTGAATTGTCCGACAACAACTATCTTTTCTTGAACAGTTCCAATGAATTACACCAATAATCCTCTTCTCTACATCTAGCAGACAAAAGCTTGCAGCTTTCACAATCTCCTTTATATCACATATATTCTCACCATTATCTTTTCCAAAGAAAAGATCTTACATATATGCCTTATTACATTCTACATGAACAGGTTGGCTGATTAGGCTTTCCTAATATACAAATAGTTACATAACCCCTTGCTAAGATACACACGGTATCTAAGACAAGTATACAATGATTACATTACAATAATTAAGGACTGACATCCTTAATTCACATTCACCAAACAAAATGTACGTTGCATCTTTGAAATCGGTTCTCAAATAAGTCTTCTCCAAATCACATGCCACAACTAACGTCATCTTGATTTATGTACCTTGCACTAACCATCCAACATTCTTTAGTACCTTGTCTTTCATCTCTTAAGATCGCATACACTAAAACCATACCTTTTGTAAGATATACTTGAAACACAGAGACTCACTCTGTCAACATCTACTGTCATAGTCCAGTAACTAGTCTTCACCAAAACATCTGTAACTCAATCAATATGCAACATTACATGATGCAATCTTGGATATAAGATCACAACATCTTCATGTACTCTCATTTGTCTTCGCACGACCTGAAACATTCGTACAGTGACCATACAGTTTTGTAACCAGCCTGTACTCTTCACATAAATATATGTTGACATCAGTGACAAAATACTAATGACAACATCAGCAACTCCAACATCACTCAATGTAGTGATTAAATATATTAAATGTATCAACCATTTCCCCAATGCATTAGCAATATCCAATAGAGAGCTGACTGATGTTTTGTAATTCATTATTACTGTAAAGCTGACTTGTAGCTGAGTAGTATATAAGGAAGTTTTGGGTAGTGTTTAGAAAGGTTAGGAAAGGGAGTAGGAGAGGATATTATGATCTGAGAGCACAATTCAGTTAGTTATTCTAAGTGTAGCGGAGCTAGTATTGTTTTGGAACAAGGAGATTACTAGGAGGTTTGCGAGCTCAAGTTTAGATATCCCTTTGTAGTCCAACCAGTTTTTGTTGTTGTTACAGATATTTGATAGGTAGAGAAAATTGGATCATTGTAGATCTTGTTGTGATTTTGATGTAATTGTCCATAACTGGGAAGGCCTTACAATCCAACATGTTTCTTGTAAGCTCGGTTATTGATGAATGAAATTTGAATTCTTGATTAGAGATTATTGTGTATTGCATTTTCTGCTATGTGACTTTGGTCGCTTCATGTTTGGACATCTCCTATGGGGATTTTCTGACCATGGTTGCGTCAAATTAAATAAATGTCATTTTATTTAATTCTATAATTCATTCCTTTAAAAAAATAATTCATTTATTTATCTCCCACATGTGCAATTAAATAGATTTTCTAATTTATTAAATTTAAGCTATTCTTCTAGTTCCTCCTTTTTCTGACTAACACTAACTTTCAATCTAACTATCCAATCAATTATGTCACCTATCCAATCACCTTTTTATGACTAATCAATCTATCTAGTTCACTAATTAATCAATTTAGTCATCTTTTCAATCAATCTAAGTCAACTCTCCAATCTATTAAGTTCACTCACAATCAAATGAGTTAATAAGTCAATCTATTCAATCATGCACCTACTTCACTACCACTCAGTCTCACTTCTCCAATCAATGAATTGAGTCATTTGATCAATCAAGCCTAGTTTACTATTCAATCAATTTTAGTGGAAATCTTTGCAATAGATTTTTTAGCAAGATTTACTAATCCAACATTCTATTTTTATTATAGATACAGTTTCATTATTGAGCTGATCATGTGTTTAGAACATCTATTATCAATGATCCATGAATTTGTTTCTCTGAGTGCATGATATGACAATATAACCACTCATTGATTTTTTAGGCTTTGTTCCTTTTGTTTCATTTTCCAAAATTTCTTAGATACACTCTTTTGATTAGTATGGATATTGTCTTTCATATCCAACTTAGGAGGATTCATAAACCATTTCTATAATGTCTTGTAGTATGTCCAAGTTTTTTGTAATAATAGTAATTGACATTGAAATCAAACGAAGGTGTAAATGTATTCCTGATTTCAAAATTATTATTCCCAGTAGGGAACCTTATAGAATCTACCATGTTATGACCAAATTGATTTTGATTAAAATAATAACTAGAAAACAAATTATTCAACTTGGTAAGATATGTTTGTCTTTGTAGATTTTTCCTTTTGAATATCCTCTTTTGTCTAAGAGCTTAAATGAAGACATCATCTTTCTCTTGTTGTCCTCAGACTAATTAGATCTTGAACTCCTAGAATAATTCTAATTTGGATCCTTTGCATCCATCTTTATTAGATGCTAAAGACTTTAAATTTTGATTTTCATTAAATTCAATACCAATCTTGATATGTGATGATCTCATCCAGAATCTTAGTGCTATTTTTGGACATCGAGTTTTTATTCCACTAACCACTAGACTTATCTAAAACCTTTCTCAAAGATACCATTTCTACTTCAATATTTTTAAAATAATTTTCTTTTACTTTTGTTTTTTTATTATTTCATCTTCTACCCTCTTTTCCCTCTTCTAACCAAACTTTCAGATTTAAGATCCATTCCTTTGATACTTTTAGCTTCAACCTTTGTTTCCAATTTTCCTTTTTTTTTCTATCTAAAAATCTTCTAGAGAAGAGATGAGTTTTCCTTCTAGATCAACTTTCGTATCTTCATTTTTGGAGTTCATACCATTATCATATATTTTCATTGTAATATATAAAACATCTTATGTTTTATTTTCACTCCTATAGGTGAATTGACTATGCTCATAGATGAATAACCATATTTCTTAGAATGGAATCTCATCTTATACTTACAAATATTCTTCCTCTAATGATTTGAGTCCTTTTCTTTATCACTAATTAATCTAAATGGAAATTTAGAAGAAATGTAACCAATTTTACAACTAAAGCATTTGAAGGGAAACTTACCTTTATACTTATCAGAGCTCCATTTTACTCATCACAAAAAAATTCTTCTTCAAAATTTGATTCATCGTTGGATTATAATACATTAGGCATATTTGATGCCTAAAATATGTCTCTTTCCTTGAGTTATCTTATTTGAAATCCTCATCTCATATGCAGTTAGTATCCCATATAACTCATTCATTGTCAAAATATTTAGATCTTTAGCTTTTTTCACTGGGAATCAAATATATGGGATAGGAATCTGACTACCTTTTTCACAATCACTAATTTTATCTCTTCTTCACCAAGTCCTTTAATGGTATTGACAAATTCATCAACTTGGAGAAGATATGCAACAACATTTTCTTCTTCCTTCATCTTCAAACTCAAACTATTCGTGGTAGGTTTGGAACTTGGATTTCTTGACTTTATCATTACCTTTATAGATATCATGAAGCTCTTCCCAAATATCATGCGCAGTCTTGCAATGCATTATCTTTACAAATCAATGTTATATAAACCACATAAAATATTATTCCTCTCTTTTGCATTAGTCTTGATCTTTCTTCCTAGTTGATCTCTTAGAGGAATTTGAGGAATTTCATAACCATCTACAATATATTTCCAAAAACCAAACTCTAGGCCCATTAGGGAGGATTCCATCCTCACACTCCATAAATCATACTTGGATCCATCAAACAATGGTGTCTGGTTTCAAGAATGACCTTTTTAAACCACTATGTGAGTCGTCCTAGATCTAATTCAAGCTCATGCTAGTTTTTGAGGAAATTAACTCTAATGTCAATCATTATGCACACATACATACTAAGAGGTAAGGGGAATCAATATATAACTATTTTTAAATTCAAGGCCTAATTTATTCTACACTCCTAAGAGTTGGTATAAAACCTTATATTCATCCTTCCTCCACCAAAATTCCAATCCATAGTTGTTCAAATTACCCTAGCCATATGTAAAATTGTGGAAATTACCCTATATATTTTAAATTCAAAGTCAAATAATTAGCCTTTTTGTTTTTACTTCATTCAACCCTTATGTGCTAATTTAGACCCTTGGAATGGTATTTAATGACTAACCCCGACATATCTATAATATCTAGTGAATGAATAGAATAATAATATTTAGTGAATGTATAGAATAATTACCTCTTTCACATCAAAAAATATTAATATGAATTATCTAGTAACATAAACACTATAGCAACATAATAGATCATACTAAATAATTTCTTGTTGCATTTGATAAATTTTCAAAGTCATCAAATTTAGATTCTTACAAGATTTGACATGAAAGGAGATACTAACCCATCATATGCCAAATATTTATGTTCATAGAAAATAAAAGTGTATAGTTTTTAGAGCTAAAGATTGTTATAAATCAAAATTGCACATAAAAATATTTCTATTTTGTCTTTTCAATAAGGGTTGTTTCACTACAAAGTTACTATTTATGGAAACTTACTATTTTTAGTAAGTAGGTCATATGAGCTCGGAATGTTCTAATTTCATAGGTTGAGGTTCATCTTAGTCATATCAGTCTGCTAGTTGAGTTTCATTGCCATATCATCTGTATTGGTGAAGTTATTGAGGTTTTTGGGTACAAAATCTTTGAGCTCAATTTTGAAGGCCTTAGAGGCTCTAGAACGAGGTTGAACCCCAATTGACTAGAGCTTGCGTGAATCAAGCATTGTAGATCAAGATTTTTCATTACAGAAAAGTGGTTATGATAGCCAAATAGAGCTATGGTTAAAAAGTTATGGCCTCCAGAAGATGAGCTACTTGAAAATATAATTTGCAATTATTTTGAGCCGACCCTAATGTAATAAAAATGAAAAATAAAATAATTCTAGGGGTGGTCGGCCTCAATGGGTAAAATTATAGAACCTTCCCGGGCGGAGGAAAATTGCCTATATAAGGAAGGCCCGTAGTGTTTTCTAGGAAAGTTTTGAGTGGATATTCAAGGCTCTATCTTATAGAATATTGTAAGGAAAATGCCCATGTGGCTTTGCATATTGTATTTCTAAAATTTGTAATTCCATACTTTTGGAGATAATAAGAAGCCCATTTCCTATTCTTGCAAATTGCTACCGTGTCTCCATTTATGTTATGTGTTTATGGTATTGAGGGGAGCACCCTTCATCAAGTGGTATCAAAGCAGGAGTTTCTAAGTGTGTAGACAAATCACCGACTGTGAGGCAGTTTGTACCAGGACCATGGTTTAGGATTTCAACAATAAGTGCAAAAATGCCTCAATGAAGGGAACATGGCAGAAGAGCCAGAGGTGTTCTACCTGAGGTTAGAGCCCTCAAGAGACAAGTGCGAGCATTTCAAGAAGAGATTAACAAAGGAATGAATCTTGCAGTAAGAGATGAAAGTCAGGATGAAGTCAAAGAAGAAGGAAATGTTGATCATGAAGGAGAAGGTGAAATTTTTAACCAAGAGGAAGAAAGGCTTTTTTGGGCCATTTCCAAGATTCGAAAAAAACCTAAGATTGAGGTCTCCACATTTTCAAAAATCTTAACCTTGAGGAATTGATCAACTATATCAATGAAATAGAATAATATTATGAGTATGAAGATATCGATGATTCTGATAGGGTCACGTTTGCGAAGGCCAGACTGAAGGTTCATGCAAAAATTTGGTGACGAGATTCAATTGGAGTAAAATAGAAGAGGAAAGGATAAAATCACAAGATGGGATTGGATGGTAGATAAATTGAAGCAACAATTCATTCTTATTGATTATGAGCTTCATCCAATGAAGAAAATGCAAGGTTTAAAGAAAGAAGGGAGATCTGTTGAGGGGTATATGAAGGATTTCTATCGAGTCCTCATTCAAACATGCCATGTAGAAGTTGATAAGGATAAATTTTCTTGTTACCTTAATGGGTTGAGGCTGATAATTTAGGAGGAGTTGAATTTGGTCTGAATGAACAATATTGAAGAAGCATACCAGTTTTCCCTAAGAGTAGAGGAAAAGCTGAACAAAAAGTTTGAGAGAAGGAAAAGTGAAAGAGGTCATGGTGGAAGATTCATTGGACGGTCTTATGGAGTCTGAAATAAATTAGATCACAAAAAGAAGGATGGGGCCAGTAGCAATCAAAATCATAGGGGAAATAATTTCAATCATTTCCATGATCAGAATAATAGAGATTAGAGAAGAAGAGGAAGAGGACAAGAACTAGGAAGGGGAGGCTTCTGTGGAACATGTTTTCATTGTGGAGAAGGTCACAGGGCATATGAATTTCCTCAAAACTAAGGAAGGACATATAGGATAATTGAAGGCCAAGCTAGAGTTACACATGTGGATGAAGATGCCAAATCTTCACAATTTGAAGATGTTGAAAGAGGAGATGTCCTAGTTAATAGAAGAGTCTTGTTGAGTAGTGATAATGAACCTGAGCAAATGAGGAGCTTGTTTTTCACTATGTGCAAGTGTGAGGATAAGTGTTGTGATTTGATTATCAATAGTGGAAGCACTAAAAATTTGATGTTAGAAGAGATGGTCACTAATTTAAAGCTCAAGAGGCAAAAACACCCACGTCCATACTAGATCACCTAGCTGCAGGATGACAACAAGGTCATGTTCAATGAATAGTGCCTAGTGAAGTTCAAGATTGGGGGATACCATGATGAGGTACTATGTGATATCATACCTATGGATGCATGCCATATGTTTTTGGGTAGGCCATGACAGTTTGACATGCGTATTGTACATGATGGTCATGCAAATACCTATTCACTGATAAAGGATGAAGTGTGACATAAGCTATATCCATTGAAGGACGTAGAAGAAAAGGTATGTAGTAATGCAAGAATAAGTTTTTTTGATGGAAGAAAGTTCCTAGAGGGTATGAGGCATGAGCATATGTGTTTTTCTTTAATTCCAAAAGATGGTAAAGAGGAAGTAGAAGATGTACGTACAAAAGTTATAGATTTTTTGAATGAGTTTTAGGATATTGTATCTTATAATGTGCCTGATAGATTATCACCTATAAGGAAGATCAATCATTAGATGGACTTGATTCTAGTAGCCAGTTTTCCAAATAAGGAAGCACACAAAATGACACTAGAAAAAAGTGAAGAGTTGAACAGACAAGTACATGAGTTGTTGCAAAAGGGGTTGATTCGAGAGAGTTTGAGTCCATGTGCTATACCAATAGTATTAACACCAAATAAGAATGGAGAATGGAGGATGTGTACAGATTCTAGGGCTATCAAAAAGATCACAATCAAGTACAAGTTTCCATTATCGCGGATGGATGATATTATGGACTGTTTGAATGGAGCTGTGTATTTCACAAAGATAGATCTAAAGAGTGGTATCATTAGATTCAGATTGGAGAAGGAGATGAATGGAAGACTTCCTTCGAGACAAAGGAAGGGTTGTATGAGTGGTTAGTCATGCCTTTTGGGCTAACCAATACACCGAGAACTTTCATGCGGCTCCTGAATGAGGTTTTGGAAGAATTTAAGGTAATTTTCTCATTGTTTACCTACATGATATTTTGATCTTTAGTAAGATATTTGAGGACCATATAATGCATATTCATAGGGTGTTTGAGAAGTTAAGGGAAGAGAAATTGTTGATTAATTTGAAGAAGTGCAGTTTTGTGAAGGAGTTAGCGTATCTAGAATTTGTAGTTTTAGAAGAAGGTCTAAAAATAGACCTAGAGAAAGTGAAGGCTATCCTCGAATAGCCTACTCCAAGGAGTGCTACTAAGGTAAGATATTTTCATGGTTTGGCTATCTTTTACATAAAGTTTATCATATGTTTTAGCAGTGTTTGTGGGCCCTTGACTGAAAAAATGAGAGGGGATAGGAAAGAGTTTAAGTGGATTGCAAGGATGGATAAGAGTTTTAAACTGTTGAAATAAAAAGTTATAGAACAACTTTTTTTAGCACTTCCAGATTTTAATAAGGTCTTTCAAGTAGATTGTGATGCTAGTGGTACTGCAATAGGATTTGTTTTGAGCCAATAAGGTAGACCTATTTATTATTTCAGTGAGAACTTAAATGATGTCAAGAGGAAATATTCTATTTATGATCAGGAATTTTATGCTATAGTTCAGGCATGGAAAAAGTGGAGACACTATCTCCTTTCTAAGGAGTTTATTTTGTATACTGATCATCAAGCTTTGCAATATTTGAATAGTCAAGGAAAGTTGAATAAGAGGCATTTGAAATGGGTTGAGTTTTTGTAGAGTTACACATTTATTTTGAAATATAGGAGTGAAACGTCTAACAGGGTTGTAGATGTGCTTAACATGAGTTAAATTTTGCTGATAGAGATGCAAATTGAGGTGGTTAGGTTCAAGGAACTTGAGAGTTTGTATCCAAAGGATCTTGATTTTGGTGAAGCTTGGAAAATGTGTACAAAACCTTTTACTCTAGACAGATTGAAGTGGTTGGATTTCATCATCTAGGATGGTATGCTATTAAGAGGGAGTTAGTTGTGCATTCCATGAAGTTCTATGAAGGATAATCTCATCAAGGAGAAGAATAGTGGAGGATTGGATAGACATTTTGGTCAATATAAAACCCTTGGTCTAGTTAGTGAGAATTATTACTAGCCACAGTTGCAGCAAGATGTCAAGAAGTTTTTACAGAGTTGCATAGTATGTCAAATAGAAAAAAGGAGCAAAGAAGAATACAAGGTTGTATCGGCCATTACCTGTATCAGAGAAGCCATGGGAGAATGTCAGCATAGACTTTGTTCTTGGTTTACCAAGGACTCACTAGTGGGGGCATGATTCAATTTTCATGGTGGTTGACAGGTTTTCAAAGATGACACATTTCATTCCCTACAAGAAGACTAATGATGTTGTTCATGTGGCAGAATTGTTTTTCAAAGAAGTGGTGAGACTACATGGTCTACTAATGAGCATAGTTTCAAATTGAGACACTAAGTTTATTGGATATTTATGGCGCACATTGTAGAAGAATTTAAAGACATTTTTGAAGTTCATCTCATCACATCATCCACAAACTGATGGGCAGACACAGGTGGTGAATAGGAGTTTGGGGAATTTGCTGAGATGTTTGGTTGGAGATAAGCCAATAGGATGAGATTTTATTTTACCACAGGTAGAATTTACATGCAACAATTCTATCAATAGGAGCATTGGTAAATCACCATTCCAGATTGTATATGGAATTAGTCCCAAAAATGCTTCTAAGTTGAGGAAGATAGCTAAATGAAAAATAAGTAGTGCCAAAGCTAAAGATTTTGTAGAACATTTAAAGAACATCCATGAGGAGGTGAGGAAGTACATTACCAAGATGAATACACAGTATAAGGCTAAGGTAGATGAGAAAAGGAGACATAAGTAATTTCAGGTTGGGGATGTAGTCACGGTTCATTTGCAGAAGGAGTGATTTCTAGTAGGTACGTATAACAAGTTGAAAATGAATAAGTTTGAGCCATGTAAGATACTGAAGAAGCATAATTCAGGAAATGCTTATGAAGTAGAGTTGCCTACTGATGCAGGGCCCTTTGTAGGTCATAATCTCATACAGAAACTTCCAGAGGTCATAACTTTTGACTCAGGTCTGGGTTTTTGCTAAGATTTTTCGGGTGTGTGCTTTAGGTAGTGGCATTTGTTTTGCCAATGGATCTTGGATCGATTGGGGCCCATTTTAGCACATTTTCAGGAGCTGAAAGTTTCATCTTGGGCTCCAAAATCAGCTTTTAGTGTTTTTTCTCTAGTTTTTAGAAAGTTCTATTTTGTAATAAATTTGAGTTTATGTTATCAAATCTTGGATATTAGTTGGCAATTCATTCTAACTTATTCAAGGGCATGTTTAGGGAAAATCTCAGCTTTTTAGGGGTTGTTTCAAAAATTACCAAAAATGGCAAAAAACACCTGTGGAAAAAAATTGCCAAAAAGGGTAATTTTTAGATTTCTTGTTTTTTTCTAGTTTTTGGTTACTTAAGAGTTTGCAGTGAATTGTAGAGACAGTCAGTGATGAATGAGAAATATTGAAGTACTCAAATCTGTGTAATTTGTCTTGTGATCAATTTTATTGTTAACAGAGTGTGTTGTGCTACATCATTTGGTATCAGAGCAGGAAGATGGCTGGGAGAGGAAGAGGAAGAGGAAGAGGAGGTGTAACACCGATGCAAAGATTGATGTTGGATATGAAGAGATAGATTGAATGACTCAGTGAACGAATGGATAATCAAGGGATACAAGGAGGGAATGAATCTGATGAAGAGGGAAACCAAAGAGGTGCTGACCAAAATGAAGAATATATAGGAGAAAGGCTAGAAGAAATGAGCTATGAAGATAGAGTTCTCAGGGCTTTGGAAGGAAGGAGTGAATTGATCAAGGTTGACGTTTTAGACTATGCTGGTAGTCTTAAGCCAGGAGAATTAATAGATTGGCTAAACGAGATGGGAATTTTTTTTGAATGGAAGCCTATGACAGAAGAAAAGAAGATGAAGTTTGCATGCACAAAACTAAAAGGACATGCAATGATATGGTGGGATCATCTCCAAAAGGAACGAACCAGAAAAGGAAAGGAAAAGATTAAGACATGGAGCAACATAGAGAAAAAGCTCAAAGAAAAATTCTTACCCATGGATTATTCACAAACCCTCTTTCGTAGGTTCCAGAATTTGAAATAGAACTTGTCTTTAGTGCAAGACTATACAAATGAATTCTACAAGCTATCCATGTGCATAGAGCACCAAGAAAATAATGAGTAGATGGCTGCTAGATATATGAATGGCCTAAAATTCTCCATCCAAGATGAGTTGAGCATGCATCATGTCAACAGTATGGAAGAAGCCTACCAATTAGCCTTGAAGGCTGAAGAAAAGTAGAATAGGCAATATATCCAAAGGAATAGAGGTGGTCGAAGGGGTACCTCAACTCCATTTTGAGGAGGTTCTAATAATGGTCAGGGAGATCCTTTTCCAGGATTTGAAAAAAATATAGACACCAGGCAAGATCCTCCAAATCAAGAAAGAGGAAGGGGGTTCCAAAGAGGATGAGGTTATGGAAGCGGAAGAGGCTGGGAAAATTAGAGAAGGCCTTTCACTTGTTTTAGGTGTGGAGAAGAAGGAAACAGAGCCTTTGAATGTTCCAATTATAACACACTAGAAAGAAATCAAGGAGGACAACCTAGAGTTAACCTGGTTCAGCCAGAATTCATAGAAGCAGGAATAGAGCAAGAAGTCCTACCAGACGTGGGAGAAACTCTCATGATGAGGAGATCAATGATCATTCCAGAGAAGGAAGAAGTCCCTGCAAAGAGCTTTGATGAATCGTGGCTTCGAACCAACATCTTCTGAACTAGATGCACCTTAGGCGGAAAGGTATTCCAAGTTATTGTTGATGGGGGTAGTTGTGAGAATATGGTAGCTAAGGAAATGGTAGAGAAATTAAATCTACAATGTGAGAAACATCCTTGTCCTTACCGTATTGCATGGTTTAAGAAAGGAAATGAGGTTACTATTGATAAAAGATGTTTGGTTAGGTTCACTATAGGAAAAATCTCTAAGGATGAGATATGGTGTGATGTTATTCCTATGGATGCTTGTCATATTTTGTTGGGAAGGCCATGGCAGTATGATAGGAAGATCATGCATGATGGAGAGAAAAATACATATACCCTCTGGAAGGATGGCTCTAAAGTGACTCTCTTGCCACTTAAGGATGAAAGGAAGAATGAGACCATGTTGTCTGCAAAGGATGTTGTCAAAGAAATGAAGGTGGTAGGTTGTTGCTATGCATTGGTAGTAAAAAGGGGAGAAGAACTCGAAGACATAATACCACATGACGTAGTAAAAATACTAGAAGAATTTGCTGATGTTATTCCAAATGAGCTACCTGACGGTCTCCCACAAAAAAGGGATATACAACACCATATTGATCTGATTCCTAGAGCAACTCTTGCTAATCAAGTAGCTTATCGACTAAACCCCACACAACATGCAGAGCTCAACAAATAAGTAACAAAATTGGTTGAGAAAGGCCTGGTTAGAGAAAGCATGAGTCTGTGTGCTGTGCCGGCATTGTTGACCCCCAAGAAGGATGGAACATGGAGGATGTGCACTGACAATAGAGCAATTAATAAAATTACTATCAAGTATCGGTTTCATATTCCTCGTATAGAGGATATGATGGATGAATTAGCAGGGGCCAAATACTTCAGCAAGATTGATCTACAAAGTAGATACCACTAGATTTGAATTCGTGAAGGAGATGAGTGGAAGACAACTTTTAAGACCAGGGATGGCTTGTATGAATGGATGGTTATGCCATTTGGGCTTTCTAATGCACCAAGTACATTCATGAGATTGATGAATGGGCTTTCTAATGCACCAAGTACTGAGATGAATATTTCACTAGTATTCAACATTTTAGATCTGAAAAAGTATCATGAAGGGGTTTTTGAAGATGGGTTCACAACATCACAGTGGAGTATTCTGACAACTACTTCAAGTACCAATGAGATTGAGGATATACTGGATAGTCATGTTGGCAGAAGCACAAGGAACAAGACATATGAAGAATATCTGGTCAAATGGAAATGATGACCTATAGAAGATTCATCATGGATGACAAGGGAGGAGGTTAACCATCTTGGTTTTCCTTTGCACACCTGAGATGTGACAGGTTCACTACTCAAATTACCCCAGATGTCTCTAATGTAGGAGCATCCTAGGTGTAAGTCTTGCATCACCCAAAAATATTTCTATTTAGTCTTTTCACTAAGGGTTGTTTTAGTACAAAGTTACTATTTATGAAAACTTACTATTTTTAGTAAGTATGTCATATGAGCTCAGAATGTTCTGATTTCACAGGTGGAGGTTCATCTTAGTCATATCACTTTTCCAATTGATTTTCATTTCCATATCATTTGTATTGGTGAAGTTATTGAGGTTTTTGGGTACAAAATCTTTGAGCTCAATTTTGAAGGCCTTAGAGGCTCCTAAACAAGGTCGAACCCTGACTGATTGTAGTTTGCACAAATTAGGTGTGGTAGATTAGAAGCTACCATTTCCAAAAAGTGGTTTCAATAGCCAAATGAAGCTATGGTTAAAAAGTTATGGCCTTCGAAAGTTGGGCTACTTGAAAATATAATTTATAATTGTTTTGAGCCGACCCTAATGTAATACAAATGAAAAATAAAATAATTCTAGGGGTGGTTAGCCTCAATGGCTAAAATTCTAGAACCTTCCCAGGTGGTGGAAAATTACCTATATAAGGAAGACCCATAGTGTTTTCTAAGGTAGTTCTGGGTGATTATTTGAGGCTTTGTTTTACAAAATATTGTAAGGAAAATGCCCATGTGGCTTTGCATATTATATTTCTAAAATTTGTAATTCCATACTTTTGAAGATAATAAGAATCCCATTTCCTATTCTTGCAAATTGTTGTTGTGTCTCCATTTATGTTATGTGTTTGTGGTATTAAGGGGAGCACCCTTCATCATAGAATTGTAATCTATAATTTTTCTTATTAAAAATACATTATAAGTAATCTTATGATTATAGTCCATCAACTTAGAATTTCTTTAGAACAACCATTTAGGAAAATACATTCAAGGATTCATTGTCAAATAATTTCATGTGGTGTTAAAAGTAGGTCATTCAGATGATATTTTAGGTAATGTTTAATTTTATAATTGGAAGAACTATTCACATAACATTATATGAGAGAAAAAATGTATAGATTATTGAAGGGGAAGTTTTTAATGATAGACTACAATTGATTGAATATATTAAAGGAGAGATTGATAGACTTCAAAAGAAAGTGATTGATGATCATCGAGATACTAAGGTATATGTGATATATTAAATTAGTTATTGTATTGTCATTGATGTCAACTAGTTTTGACTATACTTCTCATGATAGTTAAAAACATCTGAAGAAGGAAATAATGATGAAGGAATGTGATGCAAGAGCATCCTAGGTGTAAGAGCAATCTTGCATCACCCAAAAATATTTCTGGTTTCTTTTCAATAAGGGCTATCTTGTGTAGAGCTACTATTTATGGAAACTTTTTATTTTTAGTAAGTTGGTCATACAATCTTGGAATGTTCTGATTTCATAGTTGGAGGTTCATCTTAGTCATATCAGCCTGCCTGTAAAGTTTCATTGCTAGATCAAGTCTGGTTTTGAAGATATTGAAACTTTTCAGTTTTGGAAACAGGGTACAGAAACTTTGAACTCAATTTTGAAGGCTTTAGAGGCCCTAGATGAGGTTGAATTTTCGGTTGAATGAAGCTTTCTTGATTCAAGTGTTGTAGAGCTCCTCATGCCCTTTTCGAAATGGGGTTATAATAGTCAATTGGGTCAATAGGTGATGACTTATGGTCTTCGGAAGTTGGATTACCTGAAATGGCGGAAAATGATTTTCCTTCAAAATTTATGTTTGGGTTTCAAAAGTTATTTTGAGCCGACTTTGATGTAATAAAATGAAAAATAAAATAATTCTAAGTTTGGTCGGCCTTGTTGGCTACAAATTCTAGAACCTTCCCAGGCGGTGGAAAATTGCCTATATAAGGAAGGCTATAGTGTTGTCTTAGGCAGTTCGGGATAGTTCTGGGTAGTAGATCTGGGTATTGATTCGAGGCTTTGTCCTACAGAATGTTGTAAGGGAATGCCCATGTGGCTTTGCATATTGTAATTCTGAAAGTTTGTAATTCCACATTTGTGGAGATAATAAGAAGCCAATTTTCTGTTCTTGCATATTGTTGTTATTTCTCTGTTTCTGTTATGTGTTTGTGGTATTAAGGGGAGCACCCTTCATCAGAATGAGATATTAACATGAAGATGAGATGTATGAGAAAGATATGGATATGGTATTCATTAGGTAACTTATTGACGAGTCTATGATATTATGTTAGTGATTTGATTGTATTACATGATTCTATTATGGATTGAAGATCAAGAATGAAAAAGTTTATGTGGTTGGTAAATGAAGAACTTAATATACACTGAGTTGAAACAATGTACAATGAGTAAGTGTAGTGTATACCGAATACAGTGTTAACCAAGTAAGAAGTCACCGTGATGTGTATTGACCGAGTGAAAGAAATAAAGGGAAAATGTGATTGACGACTAAAGATGATGAGCTGGACAATTACAGTTGATTCTAAGGTTAAAGATAAAGTTTTTTATGATGATCAAATGACAGATTAAATTCAAGGATGATCAAATGATGGAGAATGAAACATGTTACTGACACAAGTACCAAGGAAGGTTAATGAGAAAAAATCAATGGTGAAGATTAAGAGGAAAAATCTATGGCTGGAAAGAAAATGGTTTATTATATCTATAAAATGAGACAAGAGACTCACGATTAATTCTGTAATGTGCTTGAGAAGATTTCATTCATGCAAAGATGGTAAAACAGGTTAAAGAAAGAACCGAGCAATTTTGCAGACAACACTGAGCATTAGAGAAAAAAGAATTAACCAAGTAGAACAAAGTTGGAGGATACAAAGAAATTGAATTGAGTATAATGGCCAGAGGTATTTTGAGCTTCTAGCATAGATTTGAAAATCTACAAAATAAGTTGTATTTGAATTAGATCATTATTGTTGCATTCTAACCATTGCTACAATAAATCTCTTAACTGAGTGGGACTTAACAGTCTTTATATTTCAACATGACATTCAATGAATGTTGATTGTTTTTTTGTTGAACCAATAGTGAATGTTTGGTCATGGAGAACTGTTAGTGATAAACCCTCTAACTAGGTCACACCTTACAACATGTTATTGTAACCTTTAACAGGGTTGGCTCTTAATCAAGCTCACTTCAAAAGAGTGAAATTATTTTGGGTTACCAGTCCCAGGTGGTTTTCCCCTAACATAGTTTCCATGTTAAAAATCAAAATTTTATATATGTATGGATGTGGTGAATTGTTATTTTACTTTACACATTACTATAACTGGTTTGATCGGTATATACACTAGTTAATTTACTTCTATTTAGTAATTGAATAGAAATGCACAGTTAAAGTTTTACCGAGTTGATTAAATTATTTGAAAGATTTATTTTATACATCAGGGAGTGTTTGGGACTTAAGGATAATTGGACTTAACTAATTCACCACCCCTCTCATTTATCTAACATGTACCATATATGGTACACATCCATTCAAATAATATCATACAATATTTCATCATTGTATGATCTTATTTGAAATTCATTAACCATTGTTCATTTACAAGTATCATATGTTCATATTGAATCCATGGGATCCTATATGATTTTGGGATGTTTTATCCTTTTAAGAATATTCATCATTTCATTGTACAAACCAAATTGTGTATACTATCACTATAATTGATAACTTTACAACACTTACCTCTTGATTTTCATTTTTTTAATAAACATTTCCTTTACAATAGCTTGCCAAGTGTTTCTATATATGAAAAATATCTTATAATTATCAATGATTACCCTTCTCAAGTTTTCCTATTGAGCTTGGTAATCCAATAGGTTATTCTTCCACATATGCTACCCTTGCACAATTCTCTACTCTTTTGATAGCACCCCCTTAG
Source organism: Chamaecyparis obtusa (assembly GCA_027943335.1). NCBI lineage: Eukaryota > Viridiplantae > Streptophyta > Pinopsida > Cupressales > Cupressaceae > Chamaecyparis > Chamaecyparis obtusa. The sequence goes on from BSBK01000044.1 coordinate 361,356, forward strand.
TAGCATTCAAATATCCTATGTTCTTCACTTCAAAATTTGAAATATGTTTAGTTGAATGGTCTCTTATCAAATCCCTTGTCATTTCCCTAACATCGTTCATTGCAATAGGTATTCTTTCCTCTACCATTTTGGTAGGAAATTTTTAGTTATTTCTACCTTTAGATATAAATTAGTAACTCTTTCTTCACTGAAATATAAGACTTATTCCTTAAGATGTATCATATGAGACTTTCATTTATTCTTGATCTATCTCTATATAATTTTCCTCCATTACCACTATTCTTATACTCAGAAATTCTGCTAAATGTTTTCTCTACTTTTAGCACAAAATGGTATGCTTCTTCAACTGTTTTCATCCTCATTAGGTGAATAAATATTCTTAAATTCTTGTTCTTTGTTTTTTGGTGTATTGTACAACTTTCTCCTTACTATCTTCGTTATGTGTAGTTCTAATAATTGTTTTATGGAATCTTTTAGTGTGCCCCTTTACTAAATTTTCCTTTTACCTTAAATTTTGTAATTTATTTAGCAATTGAGGCTCATAAGTGACAGGTATGAGTTGGCCCTTTAGTTTTGTCATGATTGTGTGTTACTTTCTGATTCTTTCTTTTTATCTATTATTCTGATCTAATTGAAGTTCATTTCACCAAATATAAAAATGTCTTTTCATCTTGGTTTTTCAAACCTCACCATTTTTGGATCTGCAATTTAAATTCCTATTAAAAATATTCTTCCATGTCATTTATCCAATCCATTTTTTTCTTAGTATTCAAATCATCTACAAAATTAAAAAATCCCAATTCTAGGTCTCTTACCTAGGTTGAAAATATCTTTATCTTGATTTGATTTGAACCTTCTTCCAAGGTTGCTTCATTTGGATTTTTTGATTGAGTTCCTAATTCATCATTATTACTCTCATCCTCATGTATAGGGTTTGTAACTCTTTGATATTTTCTTATATAACATCCAAATATATCTTCATAATTCTCATTATCTCTAACATTTATTCCACCCTTCTAGAAACATTGGCCATACTAAATACCCTTCTTCTTGGCATTTTTCCTCAGATTAGGTGTAATTTCCTTTTGTCATTAATCTAGTCAAAAGGTTGTGACTTCCCTAGAGTCTACACTTTGTTTAATATTGTAGGTTTCCTCAAGTTAGTGATTGGTTCATCCTTGATTTTATAGAACGTCTTCTCAGTATATAAAAAAACACACTCTCATACCACTTGATATAATCATGGATGGAGATCCCAAACAAGGATTCACCAAATATGCAACTTAGAGTTAACACAAAAAATTAGATTTAGAATAGAAAATACACTTATGAGTGATTTAGTATCACACATTATTATAATAAGCCCATTGGCCCATCATGTGCAAAGTATAAATATGGAATAACTCACTTACCACTTTATGATTATTTATACTCTTATTACAATCTTACATGTAAAGATATAACAACTAATATCACTCTAATTCTCTAATACTATCAAGATGAACTTGCTAATTTCTATGGACTTTCAAGATTGATTCTTCATTCCTTATTTTATACATATTATCTCAAAGGTTTAGAAATGATCTAAATCATCTACCAAATGTTACAAATCTTGTTGTCTTATGTAACATGTAGGTCGACCAAAAGCCAATGGTGAAGTATTGGGTGTTGATGAATCTTAATGTGCTTTTATTGAAGATCCCTTTGATCTTTGTATTACCTTGCATTATATTGGGATGAGGTCCACTATTGAAAATTTGGTATATTGAGAGGGGAGGGGTGAATCAGTATACCCTTGAAAAACTTAAAATATTTAAGTACCTATCCACATAACATACTTCAATCTTGTTGGAAATAAAAGAACTAAAAGTAAATAACATAGTAACACATATCACCATATTTTCTTTTGTGGAAACCCAAGATGGGAAAAACCACATAGAGGGGTAAATCTCAAGTATTAAGTAATTGGTTAAGTAATAAAGAGGGTGGATCACTGCCCTAAACACAAAAGTGTATAATAGTATGAAGTACACAATTGCACAGATAGGAGTGCATCAAGGTTTCCACAAAGCATAGTTCTCATTGAGGTGTTGAAATCCTTCTTTACCGATATACAATAGTTTCACCATTTACATCAAAAATTCACATGTATAGATCATTATACATTTACACAACAACAATAGACATATTTCTTAAAATGTTGAGATCACCAATTATATATACCGCCATCAGTATGAATTCCTTTCATGTCAGCCGAGACTCAAAAGATAAAATAATGTAATCAACCAAAACATGTTAATGCAAGTCGGCCATAGAAAAAATGTTTCTTGCACTTGACTGTATATAGGTCTAGACCAAAATACCTATACACCATAGTAATCTTGAGTAACTACCTCTAATACCATTAATGCCACTATCGGTAAACTATATAACCAAACTAATAGATGTAAGGGTAAGAAAGTTGTACCAAAATGTCTAGAGTGTTGTCATCAATGAAAACCAAAAAAATGGGGTAACCTAACAATCTCCCCCTTTTTCATTGATGGAAAACCAAAATTTCAAAAAATTCCATAATTGCATCACAATAAAAATGTTGAAATTGCCAAATCTCCAAAACCTCAAAAACTACAAAAACTCCCCTTAAAAGGGACAACCCTGTTTCTGTCTTCTCTTTCTTTTTTATTTTTCAATTTTTTTTTATTACATATCTACTCCTTTACTCCCAATTTTGGCATCAATGAAAAAGAGGCCAAAAAATAAAGAAACTATATACATCTACATAAAACAAAGAAAATTACAACCATAGGAAATCATGTATCACTAGTATGAACAAAATCAAATGTACACTTCAATATATGAAGATAAAAACTCCACTTTTCTTTATTATTGTTCCATTCTCCGATAGCCCATGCAAGAAGGTATATTTGAATACGAATTTTCACAAGAAAATTTTTGCCCCTTTCTATGGAAGCTAGATTAGTCAAAGTGATCTATTTTGAAGAAAGTATCACCTAACTGAGAGAAGAGATGCATGGGGTACACACATCTTGAAGACTTCCTAATTGAACAATGATATTCTCTCACTTTTATTATAAATAAAATAATGTCTTTTGCAATCTCTCCAATGAGGATTTGTTAGAGTCATCTAAGTCTTCTAATAATTTATATGACTTGTGTGCTTTTTAGATGGATAATTATATATCATAAATATCCCATTTTATCTTCTTAGTGGCCTCAAGCCATGCCAAGGTATACACATATAATGAGTTTATATCTTGAAGTAACTTTTGGCCTTCTCGAATAAGGGATTGAAGATCATTAAAAAAAAATTCAAACCTACCTTTAAGCTCCAATAGAAGATTATGCTTTATTTCCTCTTCTTTCATCTCAATCTAATCATCTACAAAAGTTCTAATACCTTAACATCATTCACTAGTGTTTTGCATTTCACTTTTTCCTTGCAAGATATATCAACTAAACATAGAGGAACAATGCTCTAAAGAGTAGAAATGGTTTCCTCAATGATCTCTTTATTTTTATCTAATTCTTAGAGTAACTCTTCCTGAGATGAAATTGAGATGGATTGACCTATCTAAAGCTTTTTTTGAGGGGTAACCTTCTTGAAAATAATATAAAAACTAGAAGTGGTAATTGGTTGGATTATGAGAGGTGAAGGAATACAATTCCTCATAAACTTACTAGAGCTAGTACCAATGTCCCTTTTTTAGTTAATCACCTCTATCTCAGGCTCTTTATCTATCTCCTCTGAATTAGTCTGTACAATGTTATTAGTAGAAATTGACTCTAAGACAATTTATTCTTTACTAACCTTAATCTCTTTTCCTTTCTCATCCATTCCTTTTTTCTTTTCTTTTGTGTCTAATTTTTCTTCTAATCTAATTTCCGATGTACATTCATCAACCTTTTCTTCTTATTTTTCTTTAATTTATTCTACTTTTTCTTCTTGAATCTCCTTAGTGACCACACATGGTCCCACTAGAGTGTCATCTTTCATTAAAGAGAGATAGCTCTACATCTGGAGGATTCTTATCTTGTAATACCCCAAAAGTGGGCTATAGGTTCATTAACCTCTTACATCTTCAAATCAAATGAAATTGATACAAAAGGCTTAACCTAAGGCACATCTGCACATTATCGAATTTAATTGATTATCATAAATTCTACATCGGGGAATATTTCCTGAATATTCCTAATTTATCTAATTATCTTTAATTAAATATTATTTGGCGATAAATGTTATTATTTATCCTAAAGTTGATTAATTGAATATGATGAATATTTAATTAATTAATTTAATTCTGCCACTTAATTATTTAATTAGATTTAATTGCATTTATTCCTAATTAATATTATTTTTATTTTGACAATACATCAAAATTCCTACAAACAATCAACTGGATATTTATTTAATTGATTTAAAATCAAAGTTGTCAAATTTAATGAGTTAATTGGAATAAAGTTTGATTTAATAATTGATTAACCCATAAATCAATTGTTTTAATTCAAAATCAGTTAAGTGGAAAATAAATCACTTTATTTATTAAATTAATTCATATTAAATCATGCACAATCACAAAAGCAATCAACTTTAAATCAATTATCAATTTCAATTTGTTAAATTTCTAAACTCAACATCTGATGATGAGTTGAAAAAGAGAACTAAAACTCTATTTTGAGATAAAAACCGCTTTTGCATGATTTTATGAATTAAATATTCTTAATTTCTTGCTAACTCAAAAATCAACCTGAGTTTATCAAGAGTGATTTATGGCTTTTCTCAATGCATCCTCAAGCCTTGGATTTCTATAAAATCAAGGCTCAGGTCTTCACAAAGGTTTGGCTGGCTAATAAAGGACCTCGAAATTGCATCCTCACTCTGGCGAATTTGTGACTGAAGAATCAATCTTTTGCAAATCAAGGCTATTGTGAGATTTTCATTTATTGTTTTGAGCATTCATAGTTTCATATCATAGATTTTTATATGCATTCATAGCATTTCTTAGATTAAATCTGCATTCAAACTCAATTTCATACATTATAGCTTAGATTCATACAGTTTCTCATTCTTATTGCATAGAAAATACAAAAATATAGATTAAATCTGCATTCATATAGTTTTTCATTCTTTAACATTAAATCCTTCATTTAGGTGTTGCATTGTCACTGATCTCTATTCCAATATGAGAACAACATACTCGCACCTATTAGAAGGCAGTAAATCGCCTGGTTAGCATAGTTTCAATTATTTGCAAGATTTCAATTTTTGCTAACCTTTAATGTTTTACTAAAGTGTTGTGTCTAAAAATAGGTACAAAATTCAAACACACATTTCTGGCACCCACCGTGGGGCCCTAAAATGGGTTTTCATTTTATTCTATCAAATTTCTATCATTTTTCTTGAACCCACGACCACAAGGTTAATTTTTGTGAGTTTTGTGATAAATTTCTGGGCTATTTTTCCAAAAATCTGATTGATGTTTTTATTGGTACATGCACATATGACATGATACAGATCCAAAATTTATGTTTCTGGAAAGGTATTTGAGTTAGATTTCATTTTCCATTGGTTTGGATTAATTTCATTTTGATTTGTAAAAGTTATGATCATTTTAGTGAAGGTTGGTCTGAACTTGATTTTATGAAATCCAACTGATATTTTTATTGGTACATGCACATATGACATGATAAAGATCTGAAATTTATATTTTTAGAAAGGTATTTGAGTTAGCTTTCATTTTCCACTAGTTTGGATTAGTTTTATTTTTATTTGCAAAAGTTATGATCATTTTAGTGAAGACTGGTTTGAACCTGATTTTACAAAATCTGACTAATGCTTTTATTGGTACATGCACATATGACATGATACAGATCCAAAATTTATATTTCTGGAAAGGTATTTGAGTTAGATTTCATTTTTCATTAGTTTGGATTAATTTTGTTTTGATTTGAAAAAGTTATTATTGATTTAGTACAGACTGGTCAGAATCTGATTTTTTATGACAACAGGTTTTTCGATTCTCAAATGACATATTATCTTTGACTAACCTAATTTTCTACCACATGGGGTTGACAAATTGTATTTATTTTTTTATGGATTTTTATAATAGTGGGTTTCATGTACAAGAATAGGTAAGTTTTTCATAACAATGGTTTGCAGGTGCAGGTGCAGGTACATCCTGTGGGTACAAAATATAGAAGACAAATGCTCAAAAATTGCTAAAAATAGGTAAAATCTACTAAGTGCATTGCGAGGAACTCATGTATTCTATTACATCTGATAAAAATTCATTTTGGGACATAAAAAAAACTCTCTTGTGTCAAGCTTGAGTGCCTTTACAACTTTCATAATTCACACTTTAGTTTTGGGCTCTAAAACGAACATAAATTTGCTTTTTGCATATTTGTTACACATACTAATTAGGCCCTATGAACACTATTTATAGATGATCTTGAGAGAGTGGGCATATTTTTCTTGTTCATATATGCGAAGCTCTTCTTGACGACAGATCCTCTTGTAGGTAGGGAGGTTATTGAGATTGTCTTGCATTCTACTAGATTTGTGCATCTTCAACTTTTGATTGATACATTCTCTCTTTGGAGAGGTTGATAGATCATAAGCAATTGACATCATAGATCTTTGCAAGATAATTTTGGTCTTAGCATGTCAAATTAATCTATCTACTTTGTCTTGGTGAAGTGAAGAGGTTAGGGGATTATGCTCTACTTCCTTTTTGGATAGTACTAGAAACCTAGATCCTTGAATTTGATCTAGTCCCCTTGTGGTATCTTTTGTGAGTCACCTTTAGAGAGGGTTAATCATAGTGGACATTCCCTTAATTGGGTCAACCACATGGATGGAACCTCAAGTGGTAATATCTATTTTCATCGTGGTAGCAACAATCGCTATATAAATGTCCTTGTGGAGGAAATCTTCATAGGTGTGGTCTCTTGTTGGGCTATCACATCTCCCTAGCAGCTCCTGACTGATTAAATTCTTAGACTGTGTCAAAACCCCGGTGTGCCTAGATTGGATTTCACCCTCTTGAGATCACAAAATTTGCAAAGTCAGACCATTATTACAAACCCTAGTGAGGCCAAATTTTTTATTTTCTAAGAATATGTGCGTTATTGAATTTTTTTTTGGAACATACACAAGTAGTATTTCTAGGGATTAGCACAATAAGTCATTATTTCTTGTTCATGCGCAAGGTTGCTTTTTCCCTTGTTCATTGTTTTCAGATGATTGCTTGCTTCCCTTGCTTGTTATTTTGCATGCTTGATATCTTCTTGGTTACTTGAAATGAACTATTACATGGATCTTCAAAATTTGCATAACAATATGATACTAAAACATTGAAAAATTGCAAAATTTGAGCAAAAATCCTTTTCTGGAGTGAGAACTGAATATTCTGTTAGAGAACATCCAACGTTGTGTCTCGAAATCTATGCCTCAAAAAATATGTCTAAACTATCAAAATATGTCCTTTTATCACACAAAATTTTACTTTTTGAGCATTCCTTCGCGCAAGACAGCACATTCTTGCACGCAACCTGGTACTTCCTAGCGTGAAACAACATTCTCTTGTGCGAACCTATCCTAAAATTTGCAAAATAGAGAGCTTATTACTGCCAGTTGGTCAACTTTTTGTTAGATCTAATTTTTGTCTGGGGTCAGTATACTTATTTTCCTGTTGCACATTGTCTGAAACTGCATGTCTAGAGTTGAGAAACAAATCTTGGAATCTGTCAAACAAATCATTGCGTCAGAAATAGAGTAGAGCCTATAACAGATCCATTCATTTTCCTAAAGTGGTCTCTTGATTCTAATTTAGCCTTCTAATTTATCAATTTGAGTCATTTTCATCTTGTGTCAAAACCTTGTCAAAATTATCTTCAAATTCAATCTTTTTACTAAATTTCTAAGTGTTGTGAGCTCATGCCTGCCATCTGTTGGGCATCTACCCACACTAATGTGGCATAGTATCCTTCATTTACATGTAATCTAATCTTTAATCACTTCAATCTTGACAAGGTTGCATCATTCGATCTTCTTGAATCACATCATTCTTTAGTTGTCTTCATCTTATTCTTTTGCTTCGCCCAAGGTTAATGGTGGAAACTAGAGCTTCCTCTCACAAGAAATATGGAGAAGCACTTAACACTATACCTTTGACTACTCAAAAGGGTCCAACTCTTGAACAACTCTACAATTCTAGTCTTTACGAAGATGACGGTCTTGGCAATTTTTGATTGAAAATTGGTTACATACCCCCTCCATCAACTCACAGAGGTAATCAATAAACTCCACCTCGATCTAATCTAGGGAGCCTTAAAAATTATAACATGTCTCACGAAGGGACACATCATGGGTCCCAAGGACATTAGTCTCAACACGGTATGGATCAAGAACCCACACCTTCTGAAATTGCCCAATATCAAAATGATAATAACTTCAAAAGAATGATGAAACATTTCTTGAAAGAAGATAGAGAAGCATAATTTCTAGAGTTAGCTCATCAAGGAGCTAAACTTCCTCCAAAATTTAATGTGGAAGATATCATTACACATGAGGAAGAAACTCTTATCATGGCTATGATGAAATGGATACATGCCATGCAAGTCAAACTTAACAAAATTAAAAAAGAAAAGGAACCTAAGGATTTCTCCATGGAAGCTCTATGCCCTTTTCCATTCGATAAAGACTTGTACATGCCACCATTCCCTTAAAAAGTCAAAATGCCTAAGTATGATAAGTATGATGGAAACTCTAATCCTCAAGATCATGTCAGAGAATTTTGTACTCAATCCATGGAGTTCATGCACGAACCAACCTACTTAATGCATCTCTTCCCTCGATCTCTGAGAGGAGCAGCCATTCATTGGTTCTCTAGAATGCCTCCAACTATCAAAAATTTTGAGGAGTTAATCAAACTATTCTATCAACAATACTCCTACAATATTCAACATCCGACCACCATGATCGACATCTGCAATCTAAAACAATATCTAGGTGAACCATTCCTAACATTTCTCAAGAGATGGAGGAAGAAATTTTCTCTATATGCTAGACCCATTCTAGAAACTGAGAAGCTAGAAATCTTCATCAACAATCTTGTTCCAGAACTCAACTACCACTTGCAAATGCAAAATCATACATCCTTTGATAAGATGGTAGAAAATGCAATCAAAATTGAGAAAGTACTTGTGCAAAAAGGAGACATATCACTTCAAAAGGACAAGTATGAATTTGGATCTAGTTCTAAAGACAAGAACAAAAATTGGAATAAGAATAAAGGCATCATCACAGATGGCATTGTTGATAATATTCATGCCCCATCTAAGGCACCCACTTTCAATCTCACTATTGGCACCCAAGCCATCAAAGCTGCTGAAGCTAAAACATCTGAATCTAACAAAAAGTCATCTGATTATAGACCTTGGGCTACAAATCCTAATCCCAAATTCACTCCTCTTGGAGAGTCCTTGGAATCTTCCATGAAAACTCTATTGACAAACCAAATCATCTACTTGCCTGAGATGAAAGTCTTTGATCCTGAACCTAAACTAAAATGGTGGAGGGAGAACGACTTATGTGAATTCCATTGCAATAAGGGTCATAAGACTAATAACTATGTCCACTTGAAGCACATCATACAAGACAAAATTGATAAAGGAGACATCACGATTGACAATCATAAGAGCAATGATGATCATACAACATTCATAGAACCATTTCCTAAACATGGTAAAGGAGATTCTTCTTCTCAGCCTAATATGGGTGCTAAAGTAAATTATGCCTACTCTAGAAACAATGTTGTCATCAATATGGTTGAACCATGTCTATCTGAGTGTTGCAATGTCATCACAATTGTAAGAAAAGATAGAGAAAATCAATCAGCTAATGCAGTTACTCGATCACAAGCTCAGGCATAGCTGCAAGGACAAATACCAGATTCATCAAATGTTCCTAAGGTGCCTTTCAATCTTTCATCTGCTTCTAAATAGAAGGCTACATCTAAATCTTCAAATCCTAAAGACATGAGACCTACTTCATACAATATTGCTCAACAACTCCAACACACAAATGCAAAAATCTCCACGTTTGAGTTGCTTTAGATATCTCCAGCTCATAGAGCCATTCTAGACAAAGCTCTTCTCAGATCCAATGTTCCTGATAACCTTGATTTAGAGAGATTCCAGACTATGGTTGGTCATCTTACATCTCCATAGTATATTTCCTTTTCAGAGGAAGATGATAACTCCTTGAGTCATCCGCATAACCAGCCCTTGCATATTGAAGTCTTGATCCAAAACCATCGTGTCAAACATGTGTTGATAGATGAGACGTTGGTCTAAACATTTATTCTTTCAGCTTGATTACACAATTGGGATTTTTAGAAACGGCCATTGATCCTAGAAATATGATAACTATCAAATCATATGATGAGAAAAAAAGATCTTCAAAAGGAACAATTGTCCTACCTATCAAAGCAGGTCCTGTCATTAGAGATACTATATGTCAAGTTCTTGATTTACCTTTGGCTTACAATATCCTTCTAGGGAGACCCTAGATACATGAAATGAAAGCTATTCCTTCTACGTACCATCAGTGTTTGAAATTTCCTTATGAAGGAGTAGAGGTGACGATCCTAGCTGATCTATATACAACTTGTAGTACATTGAAAGAGAGTGCTGATAAACTTGTTCCTAATAACAGAGAATCTTCCACTAAGTAGCTAGATATTGCTTCAACATCCAAGATGGAAGACATTGCTAAAGAGGTTAAGATCAAAGAAAATGGAATGAGAGAATAAACTATAGAGCCAGTCTTATCTTTGACATCTCTCCCTATCTCTCCTAAGTCTTATGGACAAACTCTGAAACAATCCAAACTAGAGTCTAAAGAACCTTTTGAAGCATATAAAAGAAATTTTGTTGTAGAACAAGTATCTAAACAATATTTTGAAGAAGATGAAGCTGTGCTCGCATGGCTATACAAAGATGAACCTGAATCTCAAGTTGTTAAAAAATGTGATGCTAAAATATCAAATATCCCTTCTAAGTCATATGGCCCAGGAGACAAATTGATCACAAAAATGGGATATAAAGGAAAAGGACCTCTAGGACTACAGGGTAAAGGTCTTCTGTTACCTCTTGATCATCGTGGCTAAGTAAACAAGAATACAACAGGTCTAGGATACAAGAAGAAGCCTTTCTATCTTAGCAAGAACTCCCCACATGTCTTAGAACAGGTTGAGCCTTCCACAACAAATCAACTAAAGGGAGAAACAACAGAACAATCTAATAGTGATGATTCAGACATCACTAAAGATCTCATTCCCTATGAGCATTTTCCTAAAGAAATAAAAGACCTCCTTGAAGCTGAAGAGGATCCAGTAAAAATAATTGATGTAGTAGAAACACAAGAACCTACTATAGAGCAAGAGATAGTTTCACCACAAGAACCGCTAATCTCAAAGACAATCAAACAGACAAAGAGGAAGGTGGTAGTTATTCTGAGATAGATTCTCATGAGTATGAATTCAAATTAGAATTTGAGGGTAACCCTTCTTAGGGTATTCACCTTGACTTTACTCATGTTCTTAGATTTCCTAGAGGCATACATGAAGAATCTAATGACTATGAATGGGGAGCCATTCCAGAAGAAGATGAGCTTATTACAGAAAAAAATGTTGATGTTATTCACCAATATGCACCTAAACCCAACGTAAGTCTAGAGAGAAATGATGAACTTATCGAGTCTGATCCACCGATGGCTGAAGTGGACTTCCACAATGACATTGATCCTATTCACAAATTGAATGTCTTAAGTTGTAATATCACCTTTGAACTCGAGCATTGGGTTAGGACCAATGATGACAGATCCATATCCATAAACACTATTTCCCAATCTTTCACAACTTTGACTATCCAAAATCCTGAACTTCTTGACCAAACCTCTACAAATATGAGCCAAGGTATTTATACCTTTCCCAATGACTATGCCCTTTCTTGCTACCTCAATGTAGTTGAACCTATGAGGACTTCCATCAGTGAATCGAGCATTAGCATGACGAAGTCAGACATCAAGTATCTTAGTTAGAAAAATAAGAATAAGAATTAAAAGAAAAGGAGTTCTAAGGGTGAAAACCACTTTGTGGCAGTCTTAGAACCTACAAAAGTAAAAATAAAAGTCATATCCAAAGGTGAAAACCTCTCTGAGGCACCTAAGGATGAGATATTTGATGTCCTTTCAATTCATTTGCAGGACAGATCTCTAGTTCTAATTGAGCCCACTCAATCTATCAATTTGGGAACAACAGAAGAACCATAGTTGATCCATGTAGCACAATCTTTATCAGAAGAAGAAAAGAAAAAAATTTACAACATTCTTAACAGAGAAAAAGATCAACTTTTCATGGAAATATTCAGATATGCCAAGATTGGATCCTAATATTATAATGCACCATTTATCTATAGCTCCAAACGTTAAACCTGTTAAGAAAAAATTGAGAAAGATGCATCCACATGTTGCACTCTTGGAAAAAGATGAATTAGAGAAGCTTCTAAAAGATGGATTTATCTGAGTTATTGATTATGCAGAATGGATCTCTAATATTGTCCCCATTTCAAAACCAGACAAATCAATAAGAGTATGCACAGATTTTAGAGATGTAAAGAAGGCATGCCCTAAGGATGATTTTCCATTACCTAACATTGATATGATAGTGGACATGACTGCGAGCTTTGAGATGTATTCTTTAATGGATGGTTTTTCTAGATATAATCAAATAAAAATTGCTCTAGAAGATAGGGAGAAAACTGCTTTCACATGTGCATGGGGTACCTTCTGTTGGAATGTCATGCCATTTGGGCTTAAGAATGTTGGTGCTACATATCAAAGAGCTATGACATCTATTTTTCATAACATGATGCATCGAACTATGGAGGATTATGTTGATGATACTTTAGCAAAATCTATGACAAGATCCGAACATCTAAATGACTTGAGCAAGATACTAGACAGAATGGAAAAATTTAGTCTCAGACTAAATCCTAAGAAGTGTGCTTTTGGTGTCACTTTTGGAAAGATTTTAGGCTACATTGTTTCAAATAAAGGAATTGAAGTAGATCCAACTAAAGTTAAAGCTATCATGGAGATGCAACCCCCGAAGAATATTAGTCAAATGAGAACATTACAAGGGAGAGTTCAATCTATCAGATGCTTCATATCTCAACTAGCAGACATATCACAACCTTTTTCAAAGACATTACATAAAGATGTGACCTTTGCATGGAGCGAGGAATGTGAAAAGAATTTTAATCATATCAAGAAATATCTATCAAATCCTCCTATCTTGATGCCTCCCATTCAAGGGAAGCCTTTGATCTTATATGTCTCTACTACAAATACATCACTAGGGGCATTGCTTGCACAACATGATGAGAACAAGAAGGAAAGAGCTATATACTATATCAGTAGAACATTGGTGGCATATGAAAAGAAATATTTTATGATTGAAAAGGCTTTTCTGGTTGTGATCTTTGTGTCATAGAAACTGAGACATTATATGTTGGCTCATACCACACATTTAGTAGCTAAGATTGATCTACTAAAGTACCTATTAAGCAAAGCTACCCTCACAGGTAGATTAGCCAAATGGGTCATGCTCTTAAGTGAATTTGACATTGAATATGTTGAAAGAAAAGCTATTAAAGGCCAAGTTATTGCTGATCAATTAGCAGATACACCTTTGTTTGATGACACAACAATGCAAATGGAATTTCTAGATTCCTCTATCATGAATCTTTCTTCTAGAGAATGGAAATTGTTGTTTGATGGCTCCTATACACATAATGGATCTAGAGTAGGTATCTTTTTTATCACTCCTCAAGGATACTCCATTCCTAAGGTGTTCAGAATTAAATTTCCTTGTACAAACAATATCGCTGAATATGAATCCCTTTTGAATGGTATGAAAATAGCAATTGAGTGGAGAGTAATAAAACTACACATTCAAGGAGACTCACAACTTGTAATCCATCAAGTCAATGATGTATACTAAATGAAGGATGAAAATCTCATTCCATACAAGATAATGGTAGATGATCTAAAGAAATATTTCATATCTATCACATTTGAGCAAATACCTAGAACAAAGAATAAGGCTATCGATGCAATGGCAACATTATCTACTTTATTACAGTAGCCTGAACATGAGCTATGCTACAAGTTCTTGGTGGAAGCACTATCTTATCCTACATATGATTCCCCTGAAACCCACATGATTTGCACTGTTGTAGGTCATGATTCATCCCGCTATAAAAACCTATTCTCCTATCTCAAAGACCAAATCATTCCCGATACCTTTAACCACCATGAAAAGAGATACCTTATTCACCATGCCTCCCGACATGTTATCATTGGTCACGATCTATATAAATGAGGTCTAGATGGTACGCTACTTAGATGTTTAGAACAGGAAGAGTCTCAACGTGCATTAGAGGAAGGCCATGATAGTATTTGTGGGTCACACTCAAATGATTTAACACTAGCCCGAAAACTTATTAGGGCCAAGTACTATTGGCTGGAAATGGAGAAAGAGTCTATCAAGTTTGCTAAGAACTGTCAAAAGTGCCAAGTACATGGTAATTTAATTCATGCTCCAGGGAGAGATCTAATTCCCTTTACTACACAATGACCTTTTCACCAATGGGCATTTGATCTTATAGGAGCCATACATCTTCATTCTTCTAATGGACATACCCATATCATAATAGCTACAGACTATTTTACAAAATGGGTAGAAGCAGTTCCCTTGACTCAAGCAACCGACAAGAAAATTTCTATGTTCATTCTAAACTACATCATATGTCAGTACGGTATTCCACACTCTATAGTCATAAATAATGGTGGACAATTCAAGAATAGAGACTTAGATGATCTATGTGCCAAATTCAAGATTACACAACATTGGTCATCTATCTACTATCCTCAAGGGAATGGACAAGTAGAGGCTTCTAATAAGAATCTATTGAAAATATTGCACCGAACAGTTAATAAAATATTAAGAGACTAGAATCTCATGATCAATCCAGCTCTTTGGGCCTACATAACAAGTATCAGAACGCCTACTAGGACTACACCTTTCACTTTAGTTTATGGGTCTGAAGCGGTACTGCCTATTGAGGTTGAAATCCCATCACTAAGAATCAGAATGCATGGTCTCATAATTGATGATGACTACAGAGTGTCTAGGTTGCAAGAACTTGAACTACTAGATGAGCGCAGACAAGCAGTGTATGATCATCTCAGAGTATATCAGAAGAGAATTTCTAGAGGCTACAACAAGAAAGTCAGACACAGAGAATTTTATGTTGGCGATCTCATCTTGAGAGAGAATCCTAAAAATCAATCACATAGAGAATGCAAGGGGAAGTTTGAACCCAACTGGCTGGGTCCCTTTGTAATCACTGCAACTTTTGGCTCTGGTGCCTATCAACTCTCAACGATTGAAGGAGAACAACTCTGAACCAATCAACATTCTCCATTTGAAGAAATTCTATGCCTAAGACATTTAGTATTTAAAAATGTCCTGAAAAAATTATAAAAATTGGAAAAAGTCCTGAAAAAATGAACATCTTGGTGAAAACCTAGCAATAGGTGCCTTGATGATTCACAAAAAAAGTAAAAAATATCAAAAGTACAAAAAAATTGGAAAAAGGAAAAATACAAAAAAATGAGAAAAAGAAAAAGTGCCTTGGTGAAAACCTAGAAACAGGCGCCTTGGTAGCAAAAAGAGAATCTCTGCCAAGATGGTGAAAACCCGACAAATGAGTGCCACTTGTTTCATAATACTCCATCTATCAATGCAATCTTGGTCTTTCCTAGCTTTCAGTCTGCTTTAGTATGTATATATCCTATTTTCAATAAGTCGGTCTGTACACCAGTCAGCTCAAACGTCTGTATCCTATCAATGCTTAACACTTGGGGGCAATCAAAGTCATATCCTACATGGCCTCCAGTACATCTTAGATGAGTCATATCCAGTCATAGTCCTTTGAAGCTTTATCTGAGTTAGTCAGTCAGTCTCATCTCCATAAAGGATTTTTGCATCTACAACAACACAATCAAACATCAAACTGAAAATAATCTATGCTTTTTACATGCTTTTATCTCCTTGTATGCTTACTGATTCGCATTGAGATTTTTGCATATTTTTTTTGCTCTCACTCTTCGATGATGTCCTTTATAGGATTTAGAGAGTGATGACTAGGGGCATAATCTTTTCTTTGTTTTCTGCTTGTATGTGAAAATCTAACAA
This sequence comes from Chamaecyparis obtusa, assembly GCA_027943335.1. Lineage (NCBI taxonomy): Eukaryota > Viridiplantae > Streptophyta > Pinopsida > Cupressales > Cupressaceae > Chamaecyparis > Chamaecyparis obtusa. The sequence continues at coordinate 377,702 of BSBK01000044.1, forward strand.
CTTTGGAAATTTTGGATTGAAATGGTGTCCATCTGTAAGAGCCTCTATCTCGTATTGGATGGCCATGTGTACCTCAACCATTGATACCTAGAAAATTCAAGAAAGTTTGATCTAACTATTGTGTTTTGAGTGAGTTCTTTCTCCTATTGTGAAATGTGATCTTACCTAAGGATGTGAACGATAAAGGGTCACTACGGGTAATTCACATTAGATTTAGAATGATCTCTTGACTGCTTGATGTGTTTATTATTCAAGGCATATTTAGGTCATCACGACATTTATGTTTTGATGCTTATACAAATTGCTATATCAAAATGGACATGATATTCAAGTCATCCTAGCGTTTGTGCCTTGGTGCTTATGTCTAATTCGACATTTCAAAAATAAAATCAATATTCATATGTCCATGGTTGCCTAACCAGTAGGTGTTGTATTGATTCTTGCACATACATATCGATATTCATATGTCTATGGTTTCATAACTAGTGGGCATTGTATTGATTTATCCGGTTACCTAAAAGTTCAATGATGATAACAAATTGACACATGATCAGTGACTATGTCCTAGGTCCTAGGTTTGCATTTCATTCTTCATGTCAGTTTACATTTTGCACTTTGCATGATCTCACAAATTGTTTGAACACTTAAATGAATCTTTAAAATAAAATAAAAATGACACAAGAGCTAAATCTCACATGAAGGTTCTGTTGGAATTAGGAGAGATAGGTACTGAGAGGGGAGGGGTGAATCAGTGCCTTCAAAACTTTACTTGTAAAACCTTTCAGATCTAAAATTATAAACAGTGATAACGGACCAATATAACTTGAATCTAATTGCATGAATCATTTATCCACTTAACATAAGTAAGTAAACAACATGAAATCCATAACATAATCACATGACACAAGTATTTTGGTAACGCAGAAACCCTTGTTAGAAGGTAAAAACTGCGGTGGGGATGACACCCACAAATTCTTCACTACTGTAGATAGAAAAGGTTTTCCTGTTAGGGCTACAAGTTTTTGATCACTTTTGGTGATCTCACTCTATTAGGAGTGACATGTTAGATCGGCTAGATCTACCTAGTTATAGGATTTTAGCAACACTAATGAAGTGTGCACTCGGTTAAGAGATTTACATAAGACTATTAAGTCTACTCTGTTAAGAGATTTTATCCAAAAAACTCTATTACATTTGTTAGAAAGCAATAGGTATTTATCTACTATTTGACACTCAATTGTCTGTTATAGATCTATAAGCTCTGATAAAATATCACCTTACTTGTGATGAATATCTGCTCTGAACTACTTGGTAGCCTCTGCTAATTCTGCTCAAACTGAATTCTACTATACTCGTTTACATTCTGTTAACTGATAGACTTGAAGATAGGCAAAATGCTTCAAGTGCTCCGTGATTCATATATCAGCTCACACCAAAAATGATGCAAACACATAAATATATAGTGTTCTATTTTTCCTCTTTAACATAATTAGGTTACACACTATAATCATAACCCTAAGATCTACGATGTACAATAATAACCTAGATCATCTATTACAAAAGATATACATTGTATTTAATGAATATCATTACATTAAATGTTCATTGACCTTGGTAAAACATTTTACAAACCGTTGTAATCGTTTGCATAGAAGAATGTGTCATTCTTGATTACTATGTCATTTCTTGTGAACCTCGATAAACACTGTGTAAACTGATCGGTGTATACTGTGATGCTCGATGTTTACTGTCTATCGGCATTGGTGTCTACTGGTACTCGGTAAACTATCTGCTGCTTGGTGTATAGGCTTTACCGACTAGTCTGTTCTGCTTTATGTTACCGATTAGCTCATTGTAAGTAACCGACCAATATCTTTACACACCTTTGGTACTAATGACAACCTTAGAAGACTCAATAGAGATAACAGGTTCTTCCAACGAAACATCAAGTAGAATCCTTTTTCAGGATCAAAATCAAAATCTGAGATTGTTTATATTATTCACTACTTGCATAATCAACCTTCAATCATCATAGAAATCTAGAATTCAACTGATTATCTTACATTAAACTATCAAAATTTCAAATTGGTCAACTATGGTCAACTCATGGTTTAACCTAGTCAAACTTGGTCTTCTAGACCTCCAAACGATGCATAACATGTTCTTGAACGTGTACAACCACTTCTCAAATCAATTAACATGCTTCTAAACTACAACACTAACTTTTCTTGTCAGATTTCAATTTTAATCCCGAAGGGGGCATGGTATTGCACATCATTCAAGTCTACAAATCTAAATCTATAATCAATCTTTCCTCAGTAATCAAGACAACAACCACATCTAGTTGTTGATTCATCTAAAGTCCTCATCGCTTGGAGCAAATCTATCACAATCTGGTATCCTAAATCTATCTTGTAAACTGTATCAGCTTTTCGTAACCATCGATTCATTAGTGTTATTTCCTTGGTTCTTCATAACTGATGGGTTTAGGATGTGATACAAATATGATTCTCTTTGGACAATTAGGTCTGGAATCAGTCACTCACTGCTTCGCAATCATAAGGTTCAGAATCAGGCATTTTGGCACTTTTTCGTAATCATTAGTTCATTGCTGTTATAGTTAACATTATCTTTGGTCATTCAGGACCTAACATCTTCAAATATTTCAATCAGTTTCTGTCTTAGAATCGTTTCATCTTTCAAATCAGTTTCAATCTCAAACATCTTTATCATACATAGATTATCTTTGAACCATTGCGCTTCGCACAGTAATTCAAAGAGGGGCAAAATGTAATACCCCAAAAATGGGCTATAGGTTCATTAAAATCCTACATCTTCAAATCGAATGAAATCGATACAAAAGTCCTAACCTAAGGCACATATGCACATTATCGAATTTAATTGATTCTCCTAAATTCTACATCGGGGAATATTTCCTGAATATTCCTAATTTATCTAATTATCTTTAATTAAATATTATTTGGTGATAAATGTTATTATTTATCCTAAAGTTGATTAATTGAATATGATGAATATTTAATTAATTAATTTAATTCTACCACTTAATTATTTAATTAGATTTAATTGCATTTATTCCTAATTAATATTATTTTTATTTTGACAATAAATCAAAATTCCTACAAACAATCAATTGGATATTTATTTAATTGATTTAAAATCAAAGTTGTCAAATTTAATGAGTTAATTGGAATAAAGTTTGATTTAATAATTGATTAACCCATAAATCAATTGTTTTAATTCAAAATCAGTTAAGTGGAAAATAAATCACTTTATTTATTAAATTAATTCATATTAAATCATGCACAATCACAAAAGCAGACAATTTTAAATCAATTATCAATTTCAATTTGTTAACTTTCTAAACTCAACATCTGATGATGAGTTGAAAAAGAGAACTAAAGCTCTATTTTGAGATAAAAACTGCTTTTGCATGATTTTATGAATTAAATATTCTTAATTTCTTGTTAACTCAAAAATCAACCCGAGTTTATCAAGAGTGATTTATGGCTATTCTCAATGCATCCTCAAGCCTTGGATTTCTATAAAATTAAGGCTCAGCTCTTCACAAAGGTTTGGTTGGCTAATAAAGGACCTCAAAATTGCATCCTCACTCTAGCGAATTTGTGACTGACGAATCAATCTTTTGCAAATCAAGGCTATTATGAGATTTTCATTTATTGTTTTGAGCATTCATAGTTTCATATCATAGATTTTTATATGCATTCATAGCATTTCTTAGATTAAATCTGCATTCAAACTCAATTTCATACATTATAGCTTAGATTCATACAGTTTCTCATTCTTATTGCATAGAAAATACAAAAATATAGATTAAATCTACATTCATATAGTTTTTCATTCTTTATAATTAAATCCTTCATTTAGGTGTTGCATTTTCACTGATCTCAATTCCAATATGAGAACATCATACTTGCACCTACTAGAAGGCAGTAAATTGCCTAGTTAGCATAGTTTCAATTATTTGCAAGATTTCAGTTTTTGCTAACCTCTAATGTTTTACTAAAGTGTTGTGTCTACAGCTAGGTACAAAATTCACACACACATATCTAAGTTATAGACATCCTTATTGGTATACTCAGAAATAGGATATTCTCTGCATGGTTTTGAAGGACTCGTATGTTTTAGAAATAGGAAATACTGAGAGGGGGAGGGGGAATCAGTATTCCACAAACTTTTTCCCAACTATGGATACTTTTAACAATATTTAAACATGCATATGTGATTAAGATAAATAGTAAACAAACCATAAATCAATGTAATTCATAACACCATTATTTGTTAACTAGGGAAACCTTGGCCAAGGGAAAACCCTACTAGGGATGGTACCCACAAAATGATCCACTAATATAATGTATCTAGTTAGAGATATTAGACCATGTTAGGAGTCTTGTTACAAGTGCATAGAGAATCAATCCTTGTTAGAAGCCTCAACTCTGTTAGGAGTTATACAATTATGCAAGATGAGCCCACTGCCCAAACATGCAATATACAATAGTATTTTGAATACAAAAGTATAGATACAAAAAACCTTTGACAATGCCGAAATATTCTATATCTGATTTGTCCTTTGAAGCTCACTATAAAATATTCACATATTTTCTTTCTTTTTACAATTGTCAACATCAAGTTCGCATCACAAAACAATAGCATAGTTATCATAATAACCACACACAACTTCACATTCTGAAAGCTATCCTTTATACTATATTTTTCTTTTATGTTGGCCTTCATGCTTTCACACGTGTCCCAAAATAAATAATTAAACTTTTCTCGCTTAGGATTAACATCTAGGATGTTGTCCCTAATTGATTAAGTAATTATTTTGGTAAAAATAATAATTCCTTAACTTAAAATATTCAATTCCTTAACTTTGTTCTATTCTGACTGTTCAGTACTACAACTGGTAAATCCATAATATCTCTATTTGTATTGATTCAAATGACTTGTGCACTTAAAATCATGTAGTAAAATGTCCATTCTACCTTCCTCTAACTTCACATGTGCCAATAATGTCTCTTTGAAGTTCACCAATCAAAATAGTGCTTGTCCTGCTAGTTAAACTCTGTGAGACTTAGACAATTTTCTAAGTCTTCAATCCAAAAATTGATCTTCATTATCTACTAACTTAATATGAATAACATGTTGCCATAAATGAAAACCTCAATGTATTTCCATATTCACCTCTTATCCAAATTTCCAACAATCTCCTCCTTTGGCATTGATGACAAGAAGTGAGAAAATTGGCTAAGTCAAAAACTTCAAAATTGTGACATACATCACATGGCCATATAGAATTTAAAAATGTGGATCATTTATATATATCTATCTTTTATAGTGTACTCCACCTTAGATTATACCTTATAAATCCTTTTACATTATATAACATATCTACTACTTCTCCTTATTACAATTTTCACATGCTATTACTCCCCCTTTGACATCAATGGCAAAGGTGAGTCAAAAAAGTTATGTACAAGTCAAAATTTTGAGTCTACCTTTATTCCTTCATGTTGATGAACTAGATAATAGTGCAATGCAATCAGAAAAAATATTCTTCAAGATGATTAACCCTTTCTTCCATGCATCTTTTACTGAATCTGTTACTATAAGTAGTACGCACAATCCATACTATTCTAGTTCAGTTGCTTGAAAGTATGTATAGATGAATTGTTTGTATGATGTTTTTTCCTTCAAATAGTCTTCAAGATATCTTTGAACCGTGTCAATTTTCAAAGATAGATATTCTCTTAACAAAGAGAACCTTTGCAATAACTGCTCTTTGCTGCTCTCCAAAATTCTTCTCTCATCATGAATTTTAGTGATCTTTCACTCCAAGTCAATGACTTGAGCATCTGCATTTTTTTTAGCTCTGATACCAATTGTTAGAAATAGGAAATACTGAGAGGGGGGGGGGGGAATTAGTATTCCACAAAATTTTGCCCAACTATGGACACTTTTAAGAATCTTTAAACATTCATATGTGATTAATCTAAAAAGTAAACACAACCATAAAGTAATGTAACTCATAACACCATTATTTGTTAACTAGGGAAACCCTGGCCAAGGGAAAATCACGGTGGGGATGGTACGTAGAAAATGATCCACTAATATAATGTATTTGGTTAGAGATATTAGACCTTGTTAGGAATCTTGTTACAAGTGCATAGAGAATTAGTCCTTGTTAGAAGCCTCAACCTTGTTAGGAGTTGTTATACAATTATGCAAGATGAGCCCACTGCCCAAACATGCAATATACAATATTATTCTGAATACAAAAGTATAGATACAAAAAACCTTGACAATGCCAAAATATTCTATATGTGATTTGTCCTTTGAAGCTCATTGTAAAATATTTGCATATTCTACCTTTTTACTACTGTCAACATCAAGTTCACAAAACAAAACAATAACATAGTTATCATAATAACCACACAAAACTTCACATTCTGAAAGTTGTCCTTTATACCATATTTTTCTATTTTGTCAGCCTTCATGTTTTCACACGTGTCCCAAAATACAAAATTAAAATTTTCTCACATAGGGTTAACATATAGGATGTCATCCCTAATTGGTTAAGTAATTATTTTGGTAAACAAAATAATTCCTTAACTTAAAATATCCAATTCCTTAACTTTGTCTTGTTTTGACTAATCAGTACCGCAACTAGTAAATCCATAATATCTATATCCATCCTGGTTCAAATGACTCATGCACTTACATGCATGTAGTAAAATGTACATTCTACCTTCCGCTAACTTCACACATGCCAATAATGTCTCTATGAATTTTTCCAATCAAAATAGTGCCTGTACTGCTAGTTAAACTCTGTTCAACACTTAGACAATTTTCTAAGTCTTCAATCCAAAACTTGATCTTCATGGTCTACTGACTTAATATGACTAACATGTTGCCATAAATGTCAACCTCAATGTATTTCCATATTCACCTCTTTGCCAAATTTCCAACAATATCATCATAGGATAACATGTTTAGTTGTCCAGCCAAGGTGGTCAACTCACTTATAAGATCTTTCTTTAACAAAATTGCTTAAAATTTCCTATCCATTAGTATTTGTGTTTTTTTCCTAGTTCTTCCAATGATGTCTTTTATAATTGAAGAAAATGATGATAAATACTATTTACCTATAATGGTGCGCGCTTCATCTAAATCTTCCTTAAAGATATCATCATCAATCTATTTTGCTTCCAATCTTATTTTATGCAAATCATCCCATAAAGACTCATGAATTTCCTTTCTATAGTTTTCAATATCTATATCTAATTTATCTCCATAATGTACAAATGCTTCAATAATAACTTTCTTTTCTTCACGGGAATCAAGATCATACAACTTGCCTACTTCACTTATACCACTATTTGCTAAAATATCAAATAATATTTTTGGATCAAGGGGATCCAAACCAAGGGAATTTGAATATACCTCTTTTCCTTTTTCATTTTTTTCTTTGTTTTGACGCACATTGATCCTAAATTGTTCTTTGTCCGAGTCACAGTCAGATTCAATCTATTCATCTAATTGATTTCTAGAATTAACAAGAACCAGATCAAATTTGGTATTCTTAGTTGTACTTATCTTCATCTTCCTAGATGTCAAAAGATCCAAGACACTTTTCTTTCTTTTCCTAGAGGGACTCTCTTTTTCAATATTTTCTATCTTAATGATTGGAAAAGAGGTAGCTATAGAAGCTATATTAGAGGGGTCACCAGTAAAGTTGTGTGTAACCCTTTTAATAATATCATATTCTTCTTCTGTGAAACCTCATTGAGCTTTAACTTCCTTCGTAAATTTATCAACATTCTTTTGAATGCTTTTGCCAAGTCTTTCTTGTTGTAAATCTCCATTGATTTTTCTTCTGCAGTGCCAAATCTCTTCTTTGAGGTGTCAATAGGATTGGCAAGAAGCATCTTTTCATAGTTCTCAATTTGTTCTTCGGAAACTTTATAACCAAGAGCCGATACCCACTACATTCTTGGTTGGACTACTTGTATTATGCAATTGTTGGTCATGGCATTGAAAGTAATGTCATTTTTGTACTTCTCAGTCATAGACCTAGGGATCCTATCCCTATTGTGCAGTTTGTGCTGTAGAACTACAAAAAATTCAATGAAACATACATCTTTTTCATTATCACCCTTATATCTCCTTAACCATTTTGCAATTTGGTGATCCACTAGAGTTTTTGAAGACTAGAGAACATGTCCATGTCTAGGTATAATTTTAGAGGAATAAAATAGTAAATAAATGGATAGGATTCTAAACTAGAACATAACATTCTTTCTTCTTGTCTTAAATAACTACAAGTTCTCAACAAACTGATCTTTGATAAGATCACATAAATTTTAATTAGTGCCTTTCACAACCATCTCATAAGCTAAAAAGACCGCCATCTAGTAGAAATGGAATTCTCTCAATTTGAATAATAAAATTTATTTCTAATGACCTGATATGCATACCTTACTGTCGGGTTTGGTATTGGATCGACTACAAGTGATCTTCCATCAAAAACTAGCTTTGTAAGATCTTCAACCTCTTTCACCTTCACAAATTTGATTTCATGTACAATTCCAATATCATTCAGTCCAGTTATAATCTTCATTACCTCCTTTGTCAACAAGTGACAATCATCCAACCAAAGGAATGTGTCATGGAATCAACTCATCACCATTATTACCCATTTGTCTTTGCCATAGAACCTAGGGAAATCATTTCACATATTCAAATTTTTATCGACTAAAACCCTAAGATTTGATTTGACATTTCCATCCTTGGTAGCTAATTCTTTGTGCCACAAATTGACCAATTTGAATTGATCAAATTCATCTAGCTTACACTTCAAGTGAACTCTTACATTTTATGCTGGTACAACATCATAAGGAATTTGAGATAAGAATCCTATCGAATCATTCTTAGTGGAAACTCCCAGGTAGGATTTGAACTTGGGATGGGGTTCAATGGATGAATCAATGACGTAGGACAAGCAAGGAGGATCCAATTAAGGACAATCCCCACAAGCAGCCAAACACCACAATGCAGAATAACACAACAAGACAATTGTTTTCAACTAAATTTTCATTAACATGACTGGCTGTAAGGCCTTCCAAGTTAGGGCCAATTACAATCAAGAAAAATTCTACAAGATCAACAAAGATCCAAACCAACTCCAGCTAGTCCAGTTCTGAAAATAATTAGCAACTTATGGAAACCCTAAGGCATATCTAAACTTGAGCTCACAAGCCTCCAAGCAATCTCCTTGTTTCCAAGCAAGAAACCACTAGCTTTGCTAATACAAACTATCAAATAACAATCTGACCTTCAAGATCTCACAGCATCCATATCTACACTTCTATCTATCTACTTCCATTGACTCCCTAAACAACTACCCAAACACTCCTTAAATACTAATCTTCAGCCACAAGTAGGCTGGATGAAACAATTGACTCCTAAGCCAAGTTGGCTCCTATTACAAACAAATATTAAATGCAACAACAGTCGACTCTCAAATAGCCTTACAAACATTTAATTCTCCATGTCGGCCTTTAGATCTACATAGGAGAATACAACAAAATCTATCAACAATAAATGTACCAGTCGGCCCACCAAATCACCAGGAACTCTAGTCGGTAAACCAAAAGTACCGCGTGCCAGAGAACAACTGACCAAGCCAAGTATTACCAAGTAACACATGCATTTCCAAGAAAGCACATTGATCGAGCACCACAAACATCATCGAGTACAAGTTCCACTGAGCAAAAGAGGTTTCATCGAGTTCCTTCAGCATCCGAGCTTCCTTCAATAATCAAGACCTTCGGTTAAAGCTACAACCGAGTAACACAGAACCAAAACACCACACCTCCATGTAGATCCATCGAGTACCCTAGAATGCCCCTTCATCAATCGACAAGCACTAGAGTGGATGGACCAACCCTTGTAGAAAATGAAAACTATTGAGAAAAATACCTCTAAAATTGGTTGAAATCCTTTATTTGATACTAAAAGCCCTAGCTTGCAATTTATCTTCTTTTCACCTTAGTTCCCCTTTTCACATTGTGGGGTAAAATGACTTGATAATGTTGTATTTATAGTATAACCTTGAGAAGGATTCACTTAATTTACATTTAATGAGCTATAGCTGTGTCATGTTCATAACTCTTTCACATTTAACATGATGGGAGACAAACATAGGAACATTCTCCCCCTAATAAGTAGTTATGGGACTACTAATTACCTAAACCAATTTTAGTACTAGAACCAGAGAAAATGACACTCTTCTTTATCCAGATCTTATTCATTTCTTCTTTGACTTCTTCTTTATTTATCCTCTTTGTTGGTTCACACTTCTTAACATCAACTCATTTGTAGAATTTCTCTATATGTCCAAATTTGTTGATTTAATGCATTGGTTGGTTTTATTCTTGTCTTGACCTGCAGTGGTTAGCCTTGTGTCCATATGCATAACATGTATAATAATACCCGATAAACTTATTGCTTCTATTAGGTCTCCTACATTGACTTACCTTATGACCATAGATATTGCAACTAAAACATCTACCAATAAAAGATCTATTATTTTGATTTGAACTATTTCTATAATTTACAACTTTATATCCTAACTTATTACAATTGAAACAAAAACATTAAATAATGAGGTTTAATACTTACCTGGGGTTTTACTAGAGCCTTACCTTTCCCACTTGATCAAGTGTAGTCTTGTTTTTGAATATCTGAATAGGTTCTTCATCTTCTTTAGATTTTTTGTGAGAGAATTCACCAGTTTCACATCCAAGTCCTTTCTTGTCTACCGAGGGTATTTGAGTATTTAGTATTTCATCTAACTTCTCTGAGCTAGATTTGACTCTTTCTTAACTCTTCTTGGTTTATTCTTGATTTGACTTGAGAGTCTTGACTTCTTATTTCATATTTTCACATTCATAAGATTTTCTCTTAATCAAATTATTTAGATTCCTTTTGGTCTGTTCATCTTCTTCACCTTTTTCTCTTAGATTGGTGATGGTTTCATTTGCTAGCTTGAGTTCTTCACTTACTTCCTTGTGTCGTGTCTTAAACTTCTAGATCTGCTCTTTTAAATTTTGAATACAACCATTTTTCATTTGATGATTTTTTGATAAGTTTTTTTTCTCATCTTCAACTGATTCTAGATCTTCATAAATAGACATAAACTCATTCTCATCCATGGTGGATGTAGGTTGAAAATTTTCAACCTCTTGGATCTCCTTCAAGTGGTTAGACTCTTCCAAAGGAACTAGCTTTGATACCAATTATTAAAAACATCTGATATAATGAGAGGGGGGGGGGGGTGAATCAATATACCCTTGAAAAATTTAAAACATTTAAGTAGTTTTCTAGATAACTATTGGAAAGTGGGCAGATGAGTATGGCATAGATGGTGTCATTTATTGAAAAAATAATTGTTGGCATGATCACTTGGATTATAGTTTAGCTTTGTTCGCACTGGAAAAATGACTAAGTCCAAAAAGTAGTTGATAGGGTACAGTCGTACAATTTTTCCTTGCGAGAACAATATATGAGGAATTAAGTTATGAGAGCTTAGAGGAATGTATTATGGGATGTAATAGATCTTCATTTAAGGTCGCATATAGTTTGGAGTTGAATGAAGAAAGTTACAACATGATCTAGGTACGTGAAGATAGTACAACAATGAAATGGAGTAAATGAGTGGTCACAATGATTAAGGGAGTAACGTGTGGAATACACAAGTGCTACCTTTGATTTTTTGGGTCCTACCATATCTTTATGGATGTATGATTGTCAACTATGTAATTATGTGTTGGACACATTTTGTGATGTATTTGTGAGCTGTCTAGAAAGATTATGAGATCGAGTATATATGTTTTTAGATGTGAAGTTATGAAGGTGTGAGGAATGAATTGGGATGTAAGAATAATATAGATAATTTTGTGAGCTATTACTAGAACTACTTTGGTATAGAAGATCTTTTTTTAGTTTATTTTTGTTTCTACAAGATACTTCAGTAATATTGGATAGTGAGTCCATTGTAAGAGTAGTAAGCTCCATTTTGTATTCACCCCTAATAGGATTATAGACTCCTAACATGGTCTATCCTTTAACAAGGACTTTTACTAATGTAGTATTTTGCTCCTAATAGGGCAAGGTCTCCTAATAGGGGCACAATACTTTTAGTGCATCATTTGTGAGCATCATCCCCACCGGGGTTTTTTCCTTGATAGGGTTTCCTCGAGAACAAATCATAGTGTTATGAGTTGTTTATTTTATTTATGTGTTCTTCTTATTTCAGTTATTACATGGTTAAGTTTGAATTGGTTTAGAAGGAATAAAAGTACTACAATAATGATTCACCCCCCCTCTCAGTATTGCTTGATCCTAATAATTGGTATCAAAGCATGTGGCCCTTGGAGAGAAATCCTAACAACTTGAGGGAGATCAAAATGGATTCAAGTAATTTAAAATAGAATCTTGAAGTAGCACTAGAAGACTTGGGTAAAGAAAACAAACATAAAAGAGCTGAAGAATACATAAGAAATCTTAAGGAACAACTTGAACTTTCTAGGAATCAAAAGAAAGAACTTGTGGAAAAGATACAAGAGGAATGTGAAAATGACTCAAATATGATAAATCCACTTGAACAAGAAAAAGAAGGATTAAAGAAGAAACATGAATCCACAACCAACCAAATGACTAAATAAATTCATCAACTAAGTGGAGAAAAGAGAAAACTTGATGAAACTTTGAAAGGAAATAGTATTCAAATAAAAAAAATGTAAATTGAACTAGATAGCTACAAAATTAAGTATCAAGAACTAGAGAAATATAATCACATCAGCAAGGGAGAACTCTTTGAAGAAAAGAAACACATTGAGAAATTTTATGCAAGCAATAATAAGAGTGATGAACAACTAGAACAACAAAAGTTTAAAAGGGACAAGAATAGAGTTGGTTTTGATAAAGAAGAATGCTCTAAAAATCAAGAAAATCGAAAAGATATGACTCCTAATCAACAAGATGAACCTAGAGAATAGTTTAAACCTTTCAGAGGAAGATTATTTGGATGTAATAAATTTGGTCACATGAAGAGATATTGTAGAGGTAAGACTTCTTATAATCTTTTTTTTGGTTATTGTTTCAATTTCTATGCATATGGACATAAGAAGATAGAATTCATAAAACCTGATCTATCAATCACTAAACAAGACTACATTAGAGAGGAAACAAAACCCAAGATTACATGCTACAAATGTAATAACTTTGGACACATTGCAAGAAATTTTAGACTGTAGGTTAATGATAACAGGTCATCTCCTACATACTATAATTGTAACAATCAAGGACATATAGAAAATTCTTGTAGGTATAATGGAAATTTCAGTATCAAAAGACCAACATCTAGAGATGCAAAGAAATTTTTTGGTGATATTGGTAGAAGCTTGGAAAAATACATGAATGATTTTGACAGACGTTTTGTAAAGGAAGGTAAAAATGACATTGGTAAAATATGGAAAGAAAAGAAATAGAGTGAGACTAAGGTTCAGGGAAAATAAATAGATACTAGTGATGTTATCATTGCCACATCAGCCTAATTGGCCAAGCATGGCCTCAGGGGGAGCTTTGGAGAAAGATAACAATAACCTATCCAACCCCTTGTATAAATAATTATTTGATGTGAGCTTATAGACATATATGTTAATGTATCTAAAGTATACATCTATGATCACATGGTTATAAATACAAAACTTGATGATCGCCAAGGAAGATGGATGACTGGAACTTTGTAGGCTTACTGATTCATTGGGAAATGTGTAAATTTGAACATTGCAAAGTATAAGTTCATTGGCCTCAAAATTTTTGTTCACCATTCAAACAAAATAAGGAGATTAGAAGAGCAAGAGAAGGAGCTAAAGCATTTATGTGATCGCCAATTGCACATATCCCATTTCATCAAGTAAAATGTATTTTGATATTCCACAAAGATTTCTTTACTATGGATACACCAATGATTTTTGATGTTAGTGAGAGACCAATGTATAAATTCAAGAAACATCCTTACAACATGAGGATGATCTTGAAGGTGTGTTTTCGCAAATTCCATATGATGTGCTTCACGTGGAAGACATTCACTACAAGTATAAATAATAGGAGACTTAGAAATCATCAAGGAAAAGAAAGATACGATTAAGGATGATGGAAGTTGGAAAGATGAGTTTGCTCATTTACAAAATCTTAACATCTTGAGAATGGCAGAGCTCTACGAGTTCGATGAGGAAGAATGGATTAAGATTGTTCTTAGCAAAGTTCATGATCAATTTCTATGGATAGGAGAGAAACCCGTTAAGATTTAAAATGAATTGATTCATGATATGTTTGGATTAGACAATACTGGCATTATCCCTATTACGGAGAAGAACACATAGAAACAAGTCAAAACCTTAACACATTCTAAATGGGACAAGAGGGAAATGACCATTGCCGACATCTTTCAACAAGATATAAGGTTGATTTGATGATTCTAGGACACAAAATGCATTATAGTAGCCGACCTAATTCTGTTTCAACAGGCATTATAAAGATCGCATACACAATGGTGAAGAAAAATGTGAAATACAACTTATGCGAAGTATTAAGACTATAATTCTTGAATAATGTTAGGAAGATTAAGCGATAAAAGTCAAAGGCATTTAGGTTTGGATCTTTGTTGATACATATCTACATTCACATAGTTCATAAGTTTCCTAGAATGCACCCTAGGGAGTAGAAAGACAGTAATCCTTCTACTGCACAAATTAGCAAGTATTACAGAATTTAGGATAAGAAATGGGTTGATGGAGAACCCTTTGGGATGTTTAAGGTTTTCCAAAGAGAAATGAAGGAAAGAAAGAGGATTCCTGGGGAAATAGTAGAAAAGTATAAAGATACAATCTGTTTCATGGTTGAAACTGATTGTGTATGTTTTGAAGCAGTGGAACCTAGGAAGAAGTGGAGTTATCCCATGGGTTATGAGGTTAGTATAGAGGTTCTTACTATGAAAATAGAACATGTTATTTCCTCTGAGATTGACCCTGCTGAAGAAAGATGGGGCACTTATGAAGAAAAATCTGCTAAGATCAAAGATGAACAACCAAGGGAAGTAAGAAAGAGAAAGGTTGAGAAATTAGTTTACAACCTTGCAGAAAAGGAATGCATAAGCCAAGAAGAGATAAAAGAGGTAAGAAAGAAGATTACAGAAGGTGCTTCTAGGTTGGAAAGCACATCTCCTCTAGCCCTCCCACCTCTTGAAGTTGTAAGAATTTCTAATGCACCTCCAATTGTGGTTACAGTACCTGATATCACCCCTACACCACCTAAGAGGTCATCATAGAGAACATGCATGAAAAAAAAAGTAAAGGCAATAAATATTCATGTGAGAAGGAAAAGATCCTCTAAACAAAACTCGCCTCCTAAACGACAGAGGACTGGTGCAATGAAGAAAGAAGAGAAAGACAAATCAACACCAAAATAACTATGGAAACTTGATCTACCTATCTTGGAAAAAAGAATCGTTATTGAAGGTAAGTTAAATTCACTATCCAAGTCTTTTGAAAGATATAATGATAGTGAGAATATTGAAATAAAAGACATGGTGATAAATCACATGTTGGCCTTCAAAAAGAACCTGATTGAATTGGAAGGTAGTATTCCTAAGGATTTATTTAATAGTTTGGAAGTAAGAAAATAGATAGCTCTAGAAGAAGATAAAAAGATAAGAACAAAAACAATTGAGGACATGCATCCTATTTTCTCACATAAAGAAATAGAAAGACTACTCAATCAGTTGAAGCCATATTTGAGAACTATTTCCAAATTGATCAAACTAATGTCCAAAAAATATGATGATGTAGAAGAAGAAACTCAAAAGGCACTTGATAGATTGTTGTTGGGAGAAGACCCTTCTGTGGTGGCTAAGAAAATAGAATGTGTTAAAGACATTAACATTCCCGAATCATCTAGAACTATTGTAACTAAAAAGGATCCAACCATTGATGAGGATGATATTAAAATATTGTAAAAACATGTGCGGAAACCAGAATTTTTAATGGAAGGTGTACCCGTGTCTTTGGAAACCTCGTAGGATGACATTGACCCCTTTCAAGAGAAGGAAAAAACTATTCTTGAGGATGATAACAATGCAGGCCATAATACAATAAATGCGATTGATCTTGGCATAATAAAAGATGAAGAATTGAAGGAAATCATAGATGAAGGGAAGAAGGCTATAAAAGTTGAAACTGGTACTGAGGAAGAAATGAAAGATTCTATTTCTGTCCCTACTCCCAATAAGGATTTATTCACCTCTTCAACACAATTGTTGGCAAGTGACAAGAAGCCTATGATCGCAAATGTTGATGACATGGATGAGTATGAGCTCATAAAGTTATCTCTTATGGCCTTTGAAAAGGCTAAGGAAAAATTAGAACAAAAGATAGAAAAGAAGGCAAAGGTACTTTGACAAGGCAATAGAAAAAATCAGCAAACTCCTACCCATACCTTTCACTTTTCAAGGAAATGACACAGTGGATAATCTGAACAAAGTCGTTGATAAATTTGATGCTCATTTTACTTCGTTGAAAAAGACCACAACTGTGAAAGTTGGGAGTGAATACATGGAGAAGAAATTAGATGAGCTACATTAGTCAATAAAGTGGGATGTCAGCATACTGGACACCAATATCTCTAGTATTAGGTCTTGCATTATGCATAGGAAGAAGATATAAAGCTATTTCATAAACCCTTCCAAGCATGTAAAGAATGTGATGGATAAAATCCATAATGATGAAAAGACATTGGATGATTTGGAAAAGAATTGTGGGTCCTCCTCACAACCTGTTACAGAGATGGAAAAGGAAGTGCCCAAGACATTGGATAAAATTAGTGTGTTGGAAACAAAGAAGACAAGAGTGCTGAGAAGATTTTCTATGTTGAGAAGTATGCTTACTCCTAAACTATCAATTTTAGAGAAGCATCTCGAGGATATGGAGACCACGAAGAAGTCTTTTGATGAAGCTTTACCTAAAATATTAAAGGATGATGAGATCTCATCCTTTGTGTTGAATGGTCTCATTCATGTTGGTCTGACAATAGAGAAGACATGAGCAACATATGTAAAGATCTCAGAAACTTCTTTCCAAGACATACTTCATATGGTGTGAATTTTTGGTGAGAAGCTCTACATTTTTAAATTATATATAGTTGGATTTATTTGTATAACTTTTCCATTGATGTCAAAGGGGGAGTAATAAGGGTGAAAAATGTACACTAACGTGTAGTCAGTAGTTTGGCATTAGACACTTATTCATTTTTTACTAAAGTGTTTCCATCAATGCCAAAGGGGGTGATTGTTGGAAAGTGGGCATATGAGTATGACATAGATGTTGTCATTTATGGAAACACTACTTATTAGCATGATTTCTTGGAGTATAGTTTATCTTTGGATGTTTGCACTGGAAAAATGACTCAGTCCAGAAAGCAGTTGATAGGGTACAGTCGTATAGTTTTTCCTTGTGAGCACAACATATGAGGAATTAACTCATCTGAGCTTAGATGAATGTATTATGAGATGTAATAGACCTTAAATTAAGGTCACATATATTTTGTAGTTGATTTAAGAAAGTTACAACATGATCTGGGTACACGAAGAAAGTACAACAATGAAACAGAGTAAATGAGTGGTCACGATGATTAAGGGAGTAACGTGTGGAATCTACAAGTGTTACCTTGGATTTTGTTTGGTTCCTACCCTATCTTTATGGATGCATGATCACCGACTGTGTAATTATGTGTTCGACATATTTTGTGATGTATTTGTGAGCCGACTGGAAAGATTATGAGATCGAGTATATATGTTTTGAGATGCAAAGTTATGAATGTGTGAGGAATGAATTGGGATGTAAGAATAATATAGAGAATGTTGTGAGCTATTACTGGAACTACTTTGGCATAGAAGATGCTATTTTAGTTCATTTTTGTTGATACAAGATACTTTAGTAATACTGGATAGTGAGTTCGTTGTAAGAGCAATAAGCTCCATTTTGTATTCACCCCTAATAGGGTTATAGACTCCTAATAGGGTCTGTCCTTAACACGCTTTCCTTGAGAACAAATCATGGTGATATGAGATGTTTAATTTATGTATGTGTTCTTCTTATCTTAGTTATTACATGGTTAAGTTTGAATTGGTTTAGAAGGAATAAAAGTACTACAATATTGATTCACCCCCCATCTCAGTATTGCTTGATCCTAATAATAACATACTTCAATCTTGTTGGAAATAAAAGAATTGAAAGTAAATAACATAGTAACACATAAAACCATATTTTCTTTCATGGAAACCCAAGATGGGAAAAATCTCGGAGAGGGTTAAATCTCAAGTATTAAGTAATTAGTTAAGTAATTTGTATAGAGGGTGGCTCATTGCTAGTGTGGCTCACTATCAATTGGGATCATTTTCCTAAATACAAAAGTGTATAATATGAAGTACATAATTGAACTGATAGGAATGCATTAAGGTATGCACAAAGCACAATTCTTGCTGAGGTGTCGAAATCCTTCTTTATCGATATACAATAATTTTACCATTTACATCAACAATTTGCATATACATATCATTATACATTTACACAACAACAATATATATATATATATATATATATATATATATATATATATATATATATATATATATATATATATATATATATATATATATATATATATATATATATGTTTAAAACTATTGAGATCACCAATGATATATACCACCATCATTATGCCTTTCTTCCATGTCGGTTGAAGCAATCGGTGTCGACTGAGACCCAAAAAATAAAATAATATAATAAATCAGAACATGTAAATGTAGTAAGCCAAAACAAAAATGTTTCTTGCACTTGAATATATATATATATATATATATATATATAGGTTTGGAGAAAAATACGCCATGGAAATCTTGAGTAACTATCACTTATACCATTAATGTCTCTTTTGGTGAACTATAGAATCATACTAATAAATATAACGGCAAGAAAGTTGTTCTTGATGTTGTCTCTAATTCTGATGCTATCTTAGCTACTGGAGTTGAGTGTTCTATTACCCATGTTTCTCTTGTGCGGGTTTGGGGGAATGGTCATGGTGCTATTCATGTCCATTCAGTGGTTTCTGAAGTGACTTGCCCTTTAGTGGGCTCTTCTAGCTCTTCTGTGGTTTGATAGAAGGCTATAGGTAAGATGGAGGAAGGATGGACAATAGTAAAGGGAAAGAAATCGAAATCATCCACTCCATCTTTTGATATGAATTTATGTTCACTCAAGGATTGGCAAAAATGTAAATCTTGATCACCCTTTGTTGTGACCGCTTGGGTTGTTCTTTTTGGTTGGATCTTTGGTTTTATCCTTTGGCTTGTTTGGTGGGGCACCACAGTTGTATTATGGTGTTTCAATGCTCTATCTTTTAATGCTTTTGTATAAGGTTTTGGGACCTTTCAAATCCTATTTTTACTTAATCAAAATGGTAAGAAAGTTGTACCAAAATGTCCAGAGTGTTGTCATCAATGACAACAAAAAAAAAAGGGTAACCTAACATCCACAAGTTATAAAAAGGTTCCACAAATCTCACCCAATGTATTGAGTGTTGCCTATCTTGAGTTGTGATATTTTGATGTAATAATAACTTTTTGCAATCGACTCCAAAAGTCTTGTGATCTACATATGATGTGTATGAGCTAGTGTTGATATCTAATTCTATATTGCGATCCAAAATTATGTTTTATGGTTAAATGTAATAAGCTACACTAATACTATCAATATTAACATTATTGCTAACCTATTATTGTTGTGACAGATGTATAAAAATGTGAACATGTCTCTTTAGGGATCATCTACCACAATACATAAAACCTCGTCTAGAAATCAATTGAGCACTTATGTTTGATTGTGGAGATCAAAGATGAAACATGCATTCTATTTTAGAAGTTATAGGATGAAATCCTTTTGGATGGAGTGGACTCAATTTAGAGATAACATTGGAGCTTCATTGATTGTGGGTTTTAGTCACATTGTAGTGATTTGATTTTTCATTGTCATGGGTAAACATAAAAATTTAATGCTATTTTAATTACCAACTTTGTAAACCATTTGATTGTAATTTAATTTCCTTCTTGGTAATAAGAGAGAGATTTGGAGTTATAACCAGGGATAACTTTAGTGGCGAATATTCGCCAATTGGCGAATTTCACTCATTGGGGACCCAAAATTTGGCAAAAAAAATCAGACTTTTGGGGTGGCCACGTCGCCCACACTTTATAAAAATTGGGTCCCATGCATTGGCAAATCACCAATAGTGACATGGAATTATTTTTATTTCAGCGATGACTTCGCCAATCAAATTAATTTTTCCACATAATAAATTTAATATTTTCGCCTACAATTTCCTAAGCTTATCTTTATCGATGGTCATATTCGCCAATATGCAGTGAAAATTTAAGTTAGAGTACGGGTGAAGTACAAAGATTTGACATGTGTCTCTATTTCGGAGACTTTCAATGAAACGTTATGGCTTTTAAAACTTTGGTCCGAAATATATTGACACATGTCTCTATTCCAGAGACTTTCGGGGGAATGGTTGTGTCCTTTAAAAGCTTGGCCCGAAATAGAATTCTTGCCATTGATCTCAAATCATCAAACGGTTACAAAAAGTAGGGTTATCTCTTGTTAGGAGATGTAAAATTAACTCAGAGTACCTTCATAAAATAATAAAAGTCATTTTAGTTTCCGAGGGCGCTGCCCCAGAAAACCCCCGCGGGGGTGCTGCCCCTCGACCCCGCCCTATACCGCGGCAGGGAGCGCCCCCGTCAAATAATGATGATTTCTAGGTATAGGTTTCTGTCATCGTGATTTTCTTCAATAATGAAGGATTCACCAATATTTTATAGAATTTTCATATAATTCAAAAAAAATCGCCAATACAAATAATATTTTTCCTTTCAAATTAAAAAAATTCACCAACAATATTATTATTTTTTACCCAAAATAATGTAGGATTCGCCAGGATTTTATACTTTTTCTAGGTAGGGGGTTTCTTAAAGTTTTCCCTGGTTATAACTATTATTTGCAATTTGTTTATTAGAATGTAACTATAATGATACTATATTAATATTGAATAAAATTTAATTTATTTAAGATTTGGTTTGAATAAAAGAACCCATATTATTTTCCCAAATAATAACTATTTCTATAAGGTTAAAAATCAGACTTGAATGTGTTTTGGCCGAGACATTACATTGCATGTGTAGTATTCTATAGTTGAGTGCATTATCACTTTAAGTTACTTATGCAAATTATTATATTAATTGTTGTAAGGTAGATATGTTTATGCTTATTTTGAATATTTTTTTTACACATGCTTCCCATTGAATATTTCCCATTGAATATTTTTATTTTGTGATTCTCAATTTCGAGTGGGGCACTTATTATGTGTGTACCAAAGTAGCATCTACATCCATGAGAATATATTTCTATGATTTCCTAAATATTTAATTTTTATGTTTCTATGCATTCTTTCCTTCCTACTATATTCTTTCCTTTCTTTCCATTGGATTTTTAGAAACTTTCATCCTTGCCCTATACTTTCCTTTGTATTTGTCAAAATTTTGGGCCTATCTTTATTAGCATTCTCATTGCTCAATTGCTAATGTCCTAACCAATGACATGAGTCTTAAGGAATTCCCTATCCTTAAATCCTAATATTTTTCTTTAGATTATTTTCTATTTTCAACTTTCAAAGATGCCATAATGTTATTTTATGGGCTTTTTGGTATCATAACTTTTAATAATGGGATCTTTCTCACCCATCATATTTGTTCAAAATAGGAGGTGCAAATTCAAACTATTTATAACCTATATTGATGTGATGCCCATATATGGGCAAATAGCTATTCAAAGATCATCATTTATAACTTTACATAAACCCTTATTTGGAAATTGATTGAGCATTTATGCTTAAATGTGGAGATCAAAGGATGAAATCCCTTTGGCTAGAGAGCGGTCTACATTTATGAGTCATATTAGAGCTTCATTGATTCAAGATTCTAGTTGCGATGTATCGATTTGATTTGTTGTTGTCATGGCTATGAACATGATTTTTTTTTATCAATAACTCAATTTTTATTTGTAATAAGAGAAAGCTTGTCAGTAAAATCTATCAATGTAATGCATGAATAATGAATTAAATTTGAGTTATTATAGATCTAATTTAAATATTAGAGCCCAATATTATTGTCTCAAATTATAAGTATTTGTAGAATGTTAAAAATTGGATTTGCACAATTGTTTTAGTTGAAACATTGTAGCCCCTTTGTAGCATCCTATAGTTGTTAAGTGCATTGTCAATTTAGCCAAAAATATAAATTAGGTCATAAAAATTATTGTATGGTAGTATGTTTTAATTTATTTTAGATAGGTAGTAGATATGTTTATGCCTAACTTTTTAGTTTCATAGATAATTATTAGTAGATCTTTTTTTATTTTTTTGTGAGTGGGGAACTTGTTACAATTGCATATGAAAGTAGCAGTTGCATCCTTGGCCATATCTTTCTACGAGTTCCTAAATACTTACATTTTTTAATTTGGTACCGATTATTATTTTGACATGCATTCTCATGATATTTTGTATGCATGTCAAAATGGAAGAAAAATATAATGGTAAAAAACTATATACCTTTTAATTTTTCACTTCATTTTGGTATGCACTACAAGTGGCATAATTTTTTGATGAATAGAAGCCTTCCATTAATTTATAAAATAAAAGTACACTATTCACAAAAAAGGGCCGGAGGATACAAGATCACCCCGCGAAAGTGATTTTTACTAAAATATGATACATAAATAAATCCATACTTATTCCATTTGTACTCCTAAGCGTTGGTCTAAATCCTTAGATTCATCCTTCCTCCACCAATATTTGAATCTAAAATTGTTCAAATGAACCTAGCCATATGCATAATTGTAAAATGACCCTGGACATTTTAAATGTTAATTATAATTGCGGGCCCTTTTGTTTTCCCTTCCCTTAACCCTATGTGACAATTTAAACCCATATTTAATGATTAACCCTAGTATATTTAGAACATCTTGTGAATCTATTAAATTGATCACCTCTTGTACACATCAACAAGATTCAAAATGAATTATCTTGTAACATCAACACTATATTAACATTATAGAGCATACATACTACATGATTGCTTCTTGAATTTGATAATTGTTCAACGTCATCAACTTTATGTAACACAAAATAAATACCACTGCCCCATAACGAGCAACCAATGTAAATTAAAAAACAAAAATGATTAATTTGCAAGACTGAAAATTGTTACTAATCAGATGTGCACAGATGGATTAGATTATACAATTGTACTCAGCAAATTGACTTAATTGAACCAAATTAAAAAGCAATCATAGCTAAATCTGGATGACATATCTATAGTAATTAATTGTATAAAGTCATTTCTAGAAGATAAAGCATATTAGTTGCCGTGTCATTTTCAATGTACTTATAAGTCACATTCCTAAGTGAAAACATAATCTGCGGAGTGCTCTGCAATCCATGTCATGCACAAAGAATATTCAGCTGTCACAATGAAGATAATTCTCAGAAACTATTCTAGTCAAAAAGCATAGTAATGAAAGCAGGCCATGGAGTAGTGGGTAAAATAGTCAGTGTGCACTGAGAAATCTTATGATGACAGTTCAACAGCTTAGAAATGCTTCAGTACAATCATGTAAGGAAATATGCAATCAAGGATTCTTAGTCAAATTGTCCCAGTTTTGTTGTTGAAAATTAGGTTGGTCATATGAGATTTCAGGCCATGTTTTATGTTATAATTGAAGGCACTATTCAGATAACTTTGATATGAAAAATCATACGTAAAGATTATATAGAGAGAACATATCTTGACTTCTTTTTTCTAAGATAAGGTGGGAAAGAAGTATAATTCCTCTATCTAGATCTATAAAGTGGTATTCATATTGGATTTCAGATTCATAATAGTTCATAGTTTTATCAAAAAATATTTATCTACTAAAATAAATTTTTCATTTATAATATTAGATTTCAGATTTATAATAATTTGGATTCATTCTATGGTGTATTGGTTGAGTGGCGTGGTGTTGTGATCATTAAGGTTCAAATTTTTATTGGACCATTATGATCGCAAGCTTGTGCCTTCACTGATCTAATGTGCTCGAATTTAAACCTTAGCATTGATAATTAGAGATGACGTCCCGTATTCATGACTTCCCTGATTTATAGTTCATTGTATCCGCATCATCCACCAAATTAATAAGTTCACCTGATATTTTAAAAAAACGAAAAGAAAAAGATTCATAATATTCTATAATTCCAGTTAAAAATATTTATAAAAAATAAATTTTCTATTTTCCTTTAAGAAGTAGGTAAATTTTTGGGAGAATTGTCTCAATGAATTTTATATTGATTTGAATGTTTTGCTAGTCTTTATCCCTCAATAAAATATCTACAAGGTATGATGCATTGAATCATGACAATTTAAGGTGGCAAATTCTTTTGATAGTAGATATGGGTTGACATTTACCCCCAATAATGTGAACCATATCTATTATGGTATAAATACTGGTGCACTATAAAATATTCAAATGAAATTATTGAAATAATAATGAGCTAGGTGACATCATGAATGGCATTTTAAGTGAAATCTAGAAGCAATAAAATCATGGCATCCATTTATAAAAAGAGATTTGTAGAGCAAAATACGCGAGTTTGTCTCTTACACTCATTTGAGAACAAAAAGCTGAATGGCACGAAAAAGAATATACTATTTAATATATAAGATCTAAACCTAAACGTTAAAGTCCATTGCACATATAAATCACAACATTTTAGATATACATATATAAATGACATATCTCATGATATATAGATCTTGGGATAAATATAATATATGAGATATATGGTCATGAATTGAGGGGATATGGACAACAAGAATTAAAATAAATGAACACAATGTTCAAAAATTTAGATGTCTCTTATGTATTGAAGATTGACAGCATCTTTATATTGTATCAAAACTATTTGATTTTATATATAACAAATCAAAGATAGACGGTCTTGAAAGGAGTAGGACTTTCAGTAGTGTGTGCCAATGGGCAATAGAGCGAGAAGCCTTGAAAACTTTAAAGGCAAGAGAAAAATTTCATGACCATGATCATGAAAGTCATACAATTTCCTATACCCAAGATTAGACAACAAATACCATTTGGGATGTAAATCATGGTGTGTGCTTTGTCTTAATGTTGCAGTGTCTTAAAAACATCTCCTATCCATGGACAATCTTATGGCTATCACTTAAAAGAGAGAAAATCTATTGGAGGTACTTGGTGTAATGTGATATTTTTGGTTGGTATTGTGTTGGCATTGGGTGTTTGGATTGTCAATTATTTCAATGTTTGTTTTAAATTTATCGATTTATTTTAGTTAATTGTATATGCTACATTTGAATAATAAGTAAAATAGTGGTATATTATAAATCAAGCATTTGAAAAGGTTTTGATGGACATGGAAGAACTGAAATTTAAAAAGTTAAATGCATTTATTTTAGTTGCTTGTATACACTTCATTTCATTTGATTAAAATAGTGACAATGTAATTCATATTATAAATCAAGGATTTGAAAGAACTATTGATGAAAATATTTAAGATCTGATTTTTTTAAAAAAATGAATGTGTTTATTTTAGTTACTTTTTATACACTCCATTTCATTTGAATAAAAATAGTGATTATATAATCCATATTATAAATCAAGAATTTAAAAGTCATTGATGGGCATCTAAGATCTAAAAATAAATAAAAAATTGACCATTGTTGAATACTCTTTATTCTTTGCTAGTTTCCTTGTTTTATTAATATTGATTTGTCCAAGACGTTGAGTTTAACTTGTTAAAACATTAGGTTTTCATTGCAAAGACCCAGGTTTGATTCCCCACAAGAGGGAAAATCTATAGTGGAATACTAAGTTGTGACTCTTGGTCTTCCATAATTGACTTCTAATATAGAGGTAAATAAAAGTAAATGTTTATAAGCGATTTTCAATGTGCTTGCCTATAAAAAAAACTAGTATTGATCACTTTGATGCTCAAATAAACATGATATTTATAATAGATTAAGCTAAAAGTTATAACATTCATCCCTTTAACATATGATAAAATCCCTAAATTATATTGTTGAAAAAATATAAGGTAGAGTCTATGGGGTACCCTGCGAATACTTTGATCCTTTATAAAGGAGATTCAGTTGTTTGCTCACACTGAACTTGATTGTAGTCTAAAAGTAAATGTGCACTATTCAGTAGGCCATGGAGAAAGTCAATGTGCACTTAGAAAGCTTAGAAATGCTTCAAGATAATCCATAATAAATCCACTTGTATAGTGATATTAAAAGTAGTGCAGTATGAATACATGTATTTAGGTGACATTGACATGACATAATATTATGCCTCAAGAATTTGAATAGTGTCATTCCAATTTATTAAAGGCATTATTCCACCTTCACTTTATGGGAAAGAATGTAATAGTTATATCCACCATATAAAGTGTTTTCCTTGAGAATATGAAGTCAGAAGGATCCCACCATAATCTATAATGGTTTTTTTTTTCTATTTTGTGAATCTCATCCACTTAGATTTCCTATACCAATTATTAACTGTAGTTAAGTTAAAAAGTTGAAATAGTGTGTTGGTATTGGGTACAACTTCAAAAAAAAAATTTTAAATTTTTTTTTTTTTAATTTGTATGAAAATAATATATAAAATTGTTTTGATTGTTTGATTATTGAAATAAATAATAAAAGAGCAGGTAGTCAAATAAAGTGAGTGTTTACTTTTATAAAAATATTGTTGTGATAAATAAAAGAAGAATATTATTTTTTATAATTTGTATATCTATAATAGTAAAAAAAATAATTTAATGTTTTTAAATTATGATATAATATGTCTTATTTTTTTCAAAAAGTTAAAAGTGGAATGCTAAAATATATAAAATTGTAAGGAAGGAAAGAGTATATTTTATATATTCATTTTATGTTTTGTACTATATTTTATATAGGTGTTTAAAGTATATGATTGTAGTACATGTTTTTGATTGATTTCATGCTCCTATTGGCC